>CM077174.1:6751464-7108964 GCA_039654105.1 Coreius guichenoti | reverse complement strand
TATTCTGTAATGTGTCATGTGTATTGTGTCATAATGTACTAGCATCAATAAATAACAATGTATCCCAAGTCTTCAGACTGTGATGTAGGGTATTAATTAAAGAATTTATCATATAGTTCATAAACTCTTGGGCAACAGCACACTTCCAATATACTTTTACAATGTTTTCTCTAAAAATAAATAAATAAATTTAAATCTGATGGCAAATTCTGAAGCCTAATCATCAAAACATCAGAATATTTCTCTCTTGGCTCTGTTTAACTATTTAGCCTATTTTTATGTGACATGTTCCACATTCATTGGACTGTTGTTGCTCTGTGAAACAGTTGTAACTGCATATTATTAGTGAGATTATAATTTCAGTGATGGAAACGCAAGGCTTGGAATCTTCTGTAATATGTGCTATAACTTTGCTACCCAAAATAAAGTGTAAACATTGCAAAAAATAGCTGTTACCTTGTCTGTTAAACACTGCTTAAGCTCAAGACACATTTTTTTTTTTTAATTTTGTTAAAACATGTACTGTAATAATGTACTGTTTTTTACAGCATTTCACCTCTTTCAAATATAGATTTCATTTCAAATATTGTGTTAAACAGCAGTATTCATTCATTTGTAATTAATTTCCACTCATCTGCACTGTAAAAAAAAATGTTAACAAGATTTTAATAAAGTATTAGTAAATGTTGAAATTAACATTAACAAAGATAAATAAATGCTTTATAAGTGCAGTTCATTATTAGTTCATGTTAACTAATGTAGTTAACTAATGTTAACTAATGAACCTTATTGTAAAGTGTTACCATAATATGTTGAGCCAATAGAAAAATTTAGTTTACCAAACCGTGTCCAATTAAATATTTTAAATTGTAGTAGCAATTGTATTTCTCACTGTCCCGAAAGAAAAAAAAAAGTATGAAAAACATACATTAAGCAAAATGCAGAGCAAAGACAAGAGGGTTGACATTTTATCACATCACTTTATTAACAAATCAATTCCAACACAGGATGTTTGGTGAAAATACCTTATTTTAAATAAGGAAAAACACTGAATACAGAATACATTCAAGAAGTCTTCTGCATAACAGGATGTCTTGATGTGGTGAAAAAAACTTTCAAATGCGGCACTGCATCATATCTGGCAAGTGACAGAACAGAAGTTCAGTCAGGACCACTTAAGTCAAAAATACCATAGACAAACTTTTAGTCAACTTTTTATTGGCATATTTTGCAAAAGTTACATTTGGCAGTATGGGTCTGTTCTAAATTCCCCATCCTTATTATGAGCTCCATGAAAAGCCAAGACAGGGAACAGCAGCAGCTTCTGAGGACAACCTCCGATTTTTAAACTGGGAGGGCAGCGTAAATCCCCCCATTGAGAAGAGCATGCATCAATGACAACAGAATGACACTGATTAAGTTAAACACAAGTTTAAGGAGGAGCGGGGTTAAGAGGAGCAGTGTGCAGTGGAAGCAGCCAAGCAGGCAGACTGAACCGCTCAAACTCTCAAAGTTGACAATTGAGTGCATAGGAATCGGATCAGCTAATATGGGCGGGGTTGGAATTGCCAATCAGCTGATAGTGGAGCTTGACTATGTGGCCCGCCTGAACTAACGCAGAATGCTTGATTTATTTAATTATATAATGAGGATTAGACTTGTCAAGTCAAGTCAAGTCACCTTTATTTATATAGCGCTTTTTACAATGCCGATTGTTTCAAAGCAGCTTCACAGTGTTAACAGGAAAATAATGCAACAGAATTTGATTCGGCTGTACAGCCGTTCTGGAGAAAACGGTGATGTCATCCAGCTAATTTCAATTATCATATAGTTTTTCAAAAATTTTTTTCTATTATTCAAATCGTTCATGACCTCAAGGCTAGATTATTGTAATGCTCTACTGGGTGGTTGCCCTGCTCTCTTAATAAATAAACTGCAGCTTGTCCAAAACGCAGCAGCTAGAGTTCTTACTAGAACCAGGAAGTATGACCATATTAGCCCGGTTCTGGCAACACTGCATTGGCTCCCTATTAAACATCGTATACATTTTAAAATCTTGCTGATTACTAACAAAGCACTAAATGGTTTAGCTCCCCAGTACTTGAGCGAGCTCTTAACGCATTATACTCCATCACGTCTATTGCGGTCTCAAAATTCTGGCCAGTTGATAATACCTAGAATATCAAAATCAACTGCAGGCGGTCGATCCTTTTCCTATTTAGCACCTAAACTCTGGAACAGTCTTCCTAGCATTGTTCGGGAAGCAGACACACTCTGTCAGTTTAAATCTAGACTAAAAACACATCTCTTTACTATGGCATACACATAAAACATTTTTTCTATTATTCAAATCAGTTAAATGATTGTTTTAGGCTGCATTAACTAGGTCAGCCGGAACCGGGAACACTTCCCATAACACCTGATGTACTCGTTACATCATAAGAAGAATGGCATCTACGCTAATGTTAGTCTCTCTGTTTATCCCGAGGTTTACTGCAGTCGGCCGGATCCGGGCCGTATCCAGACCAGATGGTGGACCTTAGCCTGGACATGACGACCATATCCCTGAAGTGTCTGTAGAGACTGTGTCAATTAAACTCCCCCCTGTAAATGCCGCATTGACACGACATCCTCATTAAACTCGTCCCCGGCGTGACGACTCCAATCTTTCGAATAATCCTACGAATATCTATTGATCTAATATGACTTCTGACCTGTAATGTTGCCAGAATCATAATCATACACTATTTGTTCGTCGGCCAGAGGAGAACTGGCACCCCGACTGAGCCTGGTTTCTCCCAAGGTTTTTTTTCTCCATTCTGGCCCCTGAAGGAGTTTTGGTTCCTTGCCACCGTCGCCTTTGGCTTTTGGCTTGCTCAGTTGGGGACACTTAAATTTCAACTATATTACTGATCTGCCTGCATTGACACTATATGATAATTGAAATGAGCTGGATGACATCACCGTTTTCACCAGAGCAGCTATACAGCCGAATCAAATTCTGTTGCATTATTTTCCTGTTACCACTGTGAAGCTGCTTTGAAACAATTGGCATTGTAAAAAGCGCTATATAAATAAAAGGTGATATAGTGTCAATGCCAGCAGATCAGTAATATAGTTGAAATTTTAGTGTCCCCAACTGAGCAAGCCAAAAGCCAAAGGCGACGGTGGCAAGGAACCAAAACTCCTTCAGGGCCAGAATGGAGAAAAAAACCTTGGGAGAAACCAGGCTCAGTCGGGGTGCCAGTTCTCCTCTGGCCGACGAACAAATAGTGTATGATTATGATTCTGGCAACATTACAGGTCAGAAGTCATATTAGATCAATAGATATTCGTAGATAATAGATATTAGATATTATTCAGCTATGCATTTCATTAATCTTGTGAATTGGTAAGTTTCGTCAGGGCGTGAAGAAATATAGAGCTGAGTATCGTCAGCACAACAATGAAAACTAACGCCATGCTTCCTAATAATATCTCCCAGTGGTAGCATGTACAGGGTGAAAAGCAACGGTCCTAGCACTGAGCCTTGCGGTACTCCATACTGAACTTGTGATCGGTGTGACATCTCTTCATTTACTGCTACAAACTGATAACGGTCAGATAAGTATGATTTAAACAATGCCAATGCAATTCCACTAATGCCAACATAATTTTCGAGTCTATTCAAAAGAATGTTGTGATCGATAGTATCGAATGCAGCGCTAAGATCGAGTAACACTAATAGAGAGATACAACCACGATCGGATGATAAGAGTAAATCATTTGTAACTCTGATGAGAGCAGTCTCAGTACTATGATATGGTCTAAATCCTGACTGGAAATCCTCACAGATACCATTTCTTTCTAAAAAGGAGCGTAGTTGTGAGGAGTAGCAACTAACTAGTAGCAACTAGTAGTAACTACTTGTATCAGCAGATGTAGAAAATAGGGAAAACACGATGTGATTATACAAAATGCCTTTTAAACTTACCGGGTCCTAAAGCAAAACTGGAGAATAATTTCAGTGCTCAACACTCACCATAATGTCTTAAAACTTGTGTGACGATGTATGCCTGTATTCTTTTGGGAATGTTTGTTTCGTTCTTCAGCACCGGCTGGCTCGGCGCATTTTGTGCATACATACACAATTTTTTGGATGTAGCCAACACAGATTTTTCACTTCGACTTGATAGATTGACTGAGCACAATTAAATATGTTCAGTGAATATAAATTAATCTTTAATTAGTACAATGCATCTTTTTGCATGGGGATAATTTTTTGGAAGTCATGTATTGAGCCAATATGTAATTGTCAGTTTCCACAATTTTTCAAAATGTGAGTGTGAGAGAATCTTCGAATCTTTGTTTTCACAAGGACATATCTTTGACACAAGAGAGACAAGATTGAAATTGTTTTGAAAGCAGTTATATGCAACCAGAAGCAGATCTGAATGCGTCTTCACTGAAAGCACTGAGGCTGCATGTTTTAAGAATCTTGTTCAGCAGGATTAAACAAACAGCACTGCAAGACTCCTCCCAAACGAGGATCTGTGTCAAACAGGCCATCACTTCCTGCTTGTTTCTCAGACACACATGGATTACGACCAGACCCACAGCTGCTTTTGATTGTGATAACACCATGGGAAGGATTGCTAAAGAGGTTTCTGGCCAGACCCTGTGCTTCATTGGTTTTGTTGGTATATGTGTCTGCTGTGGCATTCCCATGTGGCGTGTCACTACGTACATTGGTGCCAACATTGTCACGGGCCAGATTGTCTGGGACGGCTTGTGGATGAACTGTGTAATGCAGAGCACAGGACAGATGCAATGTAAAGTCCAAGACTCAATAATGCGACTGACCCAGGACTTGCAAGCGGCACGTGCGCTGATCATCATCGCAATAGTGATCGGCGCCATTGGAATGCTCTTGACGTTTGTGGGTGGCCAGTGCAGTAGCTGTCTGAAGAAAGAGTCCTCCATGGCTAAAGTGCTGATCCTGGGTGGCATCCTCTGCATTATAGCTGGAGTCGCCTGTCTTATTCCGGTCTGCTGGTCCTCGGCTGTCACCATCTCAGATTTCCAGAATGTTCTCACAATCGAGACACAAAAGAGGGAGATTGGGCCATCCATATACATTGGCTGGGGCGCTTCAGCGCTTCTTCTGTTTGGGGGAATCATTCTGTGTACTTCCTGTCCACCGAGAGAAGATATGTATCCAAATTACCCAGGCATGTACCCCTACCAAGGACCTATGTATGGGCCTCCTGGAGCTTACATGCCTGCCAACACATATGCACCTAGTGTAGCATATGCTGGAAGTTACGTTCCTAACAAACCTTATCCAGCCCCAGCTTACTCATCTGTTCCGGGACAATATCTTTAGCTAATGGACCATTTTTTTGACTGACACCTTCTAGAACAGTGCTCCTCAATATTTTTGAATGAAATCTGTACTTACTTCAGTGTTTGATTGAATAAAATGTATATATTCAACAACAACAACTCTATTTAGTGACTTGCTTGCAGTGTCTTATTCTTCTCTAGCCTGTGAATGGAGATAAAACTTGTTTGTCCACTTTCTCCACTCATTCCAGTTGTTCTAAATGTTGTATTGCTAATTGCCATATGAATATATGTATGTTTCAACACAGTAGGTGAAATTTGTAGGTACTGTTGTGTTGTTCACTTTTTGTAAATCAATTCTTTTCTTATGTTTTCTTTTTTCATTATTATTATTATTTTTAAGAATCTGTACATTTGATTGCGTCTCCACAGGGAAATGTTTTGACAAGGAAGCTTTGGATTTTCATAAATTATCTTGTCAATAAATATATTTCTGGATTATTACAAATTATCTTATATTGTCATTTATGCATTTATCCTTCATTAGTTGATTAATTGAAACTTGAGCAATAAACCTTTTTCGCCCAGCTGCCAACTAGTTAAAAATGAGAAAATATGATTAAAAGCCTCTTTAATTTTCAGAAAAGCGTTGATGTAATTGTTTTGTGAATTCTACTTGGAAAGTACCAGGAATGCTACCACAAAACAGGAAATGACCGCATTTGTTCAGTGTAGCATTGGCTTAGTTTTTAACAGTAGTAAGAAAAGAAAGCTAACCGAAATATAATATTCAAGAAGCGTTTAATTCGTCCTGCCATCAAAACACATTTTTAGTTTCATATTTTTTTGTTTTGTTTTGTTTTGAGTCTCAACAAGGCTTGTGGATGATACCTACCCAATCCTTTCGGTTGATGACTTGGCCATTTGTATTTGTGACATTGTTATTGTTCAGTTCCTTGTCAATGCGCATCTCATCGAAACTAGCCACTGTATCAACATTCCCTTCTGAGGAATCTGGTCAGGCTTGAAAATTCACCTTAACCTGGTTTCAGGTCCATCCAACTTGGACTCCTCCCTTCAGAGAGAAAATCTTAAAACTCTGAAGGTTAGGACTAGAAGTCATTTCTACGATAAAGAGGAGCGAACTCTTTCAACCCAGCGAAGCCAAGCAAACGAGAAAAAATGGTGTCTATGTGTCGACAGATCCTGGGCATGTCTCTAGGCATTATTGGGTTCATCGGAGCTATTGTGATTTGTGCTCTTCCTATGTGGAAGGTGACAGCATTCATTGGAGCCAATATTGTGACAGCGCAGACCATCTGGGAGGGCTTGTGGATGAACTGTGTGATTCAAAGCACAGGACAAATGCAGTGCAAAATCTACGACTCTCTCTTGGCCTTACCTCAGGACTTGCAGGCTGCTCGGGCTCTTGTGGTCATCGCCATCATTGTGTGCATCTTTGGCATCATCCTTGGGATTGCTGGTGGAAAATGTACCAGCTTTGTCGAGAGGGAAGACACAAAGGTAAAGGTGGCTATCGCTAGTGGTGTAATCTTCATCGTCGCTGGAGTGCTGGTTCTGGTCCCCGTCTGTTGGTCAGCTAACACCATCATCAGGGATTTCTACAATCCCTTGCTCACAGATGCCCAAAGAAGGGAGATTGGGGCTTCTCTCTATATTGGATGGGGTGCAGCTGCACTGCTGATCCTGGGAGGAGGTATACTGTGCAGCTCCTGCCCACCAAAGGAAGACAACTACGGCGTGAAGTACTCTCAGCCACGGTCCGTTGCCAACAGCAAAGCCTACGTCTGAAAGAGATCAAGCACACAAAAACGTTTTACTTGCAAAGACTCTTTTTTTTTTTCTGTAAAGCCTCTTTATTCCCACCTGTGGATTTTCCCCCCAAGAAGAAACAGCAGAAGGACAGTGTCTGATATGACATCTAGTTTATTTACTGAGTTTTTGTGCTGTGATTATATGCAGGTCACTGAAAGAGAAAAATGTGCATGTATAATGAGATGAGAGGAATTGAACTTAGTGAAGCAGATCTGTTTTTTATTTTATTTTTATAAACAGTTTAATATGACAATAGGAATAGTTTCATTAATCAGAAAATTTAAGATATCTAACTGTTAATAAAGTACAATGTCTACGTTTTTTTTTAGTTACATAAATTAGCATTTTTGCACACAGATCGTCTTGATCGTTAAATTTTTCTTACTGTTTTGTTATTAAAATAAATGGTTCTGTATTGATACTGCATTGACATCATTTCATAATAATAGTTTGACAATACTGAATATTCTCACATCAAAGAAAACATTACAGATCAGATCAAGCAAATTTTCCTATATCAGCCATTTTGGAAGTCAGCCATTTTGAATTTTGTTGTAAAATTCTGCATTTTATGAATACATTAGCATATCATGGTATTGGTCATCAGCGCCATGCCCTGAAAGAGCCTGAGAAGTTTCGGGTCAAAAAATAGATATTTACATACTTATAACTTTGGATGTGGTTGACTTTTTTTTTAGAGCAGTCATCTCATTAGATTCCTGAATCATTGCCGAATCCAATGATACCAAACGCCTTATTTGTCCAACGTTGTGATTTAGCGTTCAAAAACCATTCACAAATATTTTCGAAACCGTTATTCCAATCAAGACGAAACCATCAGAGAAAAATCTAAAGGCCGAATGTCAAAATTTTGATTGTAAGTGGCAAAAAAACTGCAATCAAAGTTTGACATGAGTGAATTTTTATGTGCTCATAAATATAAATATCTATAACTCCTAAACGAAATTAGATATTTTCACAGAATTTGACACACTTATGTATGAGCGCACTCTTGAGGACACATAAAAAAAGTAATGGAATTGCGCCACTTGGTGGTGCTATAATTGAATGAAACGTGAAATCAGCACTAACTACAGTACAGTATTTTGTTGTAAAATGCTATATTTTACGAATGCCTAAGCATATCATTACGAAACTCTGTATGTGTCATCAGGACCATGCCTTGAAGTTTTGGAACAGCACCACCTTCTGGTCAAATTTTATGATAAAATTTCAAAAAAAATGATGTTTGATTAAGTTTGCTTATTTTAATGAAACTTGGCCTTGAGTAATACAGAGAACAATGATTTTCTCGAATTTGCTTTCCGCCATTTTGGATTTCTTTGAAAACCTACTTTTTTGAACTCCTTCTAGACCGTTGGTCTGAATTTCACCAAAATTGGCCCAGATCATCTTCAGACCATGCTAGCAAAAAGTTATTTAAAAGCTTTTCAATGGAGCAAGCCGCTCTCAGATAACACATCAATGAAATTGTAGGCATGATAACCAAGCTGATACTGAGGCTGTATGTCTGCAACACTTTAGCATATTGCCACCAAACTGTGTGTCATTGTCATCTCACACTGACCACACTATAATAATTTGATAAAAGCGCCACCAATTGGTCAAAATGGAAAAAGCAAGTTAATCATATTACAAGTGATATTAAATATGTAGATATTTGTGATATTTCTGCCATTTTGACAAAATAATTTAAAATGTCTTTTATTACTCATTGTTGCAGTTTTCTGAAGAGACGAGGTTGGACATGGGAATATCCCAAATTAAATGTCCCACTTCAGACCTCAGTGAGTTTCAGGCAATCAGAGGTCACATTCACGTTGACCACATGATTTTGCCACCACACAACGAGAGCATATCATGTTTTTGTGTCAACTATGGCAAAAACAGAATAAAAACAACATAACATCGCTTCGAAAACAGCAGACGAAAAACAAAAACGAAGGCATATTACCAGAGCCGGCACAAGCTCAACTGCCGCTCTAGGCAAAACACCATTGCACCGCCCCCACTTCACACTCACAATTAAACATGATCTTTGAGATGCATGTGGAAGACTGGAGATTTTGTTAATTGATAAATTTGCAGTAAAATAAAAGCATACAGAAGCATGTTTTCAGATTTTTTTTTCATTCTATAACATAAAAAAAACACATCAGCACCACTAGTGCAAATGCAAATTCTATATTATATAGTAAGTAGCCTATGTACAGGCCAGGAGTAGCCATCGGAAGATTTGGGAGAATTCCCAGTGGGCCGCTGACAAATTGGGCCGGCTGCAGTACAATTTCGACATACAGGACGCGGAAAGCACAATCCTCTAGTTCATTTTCAATGAGAGACGCACGGAAAACGGCAAATCAGTGGTAGTATAGTAGTGGTGAAGCGACAGTGCACAAGCGATGTTTGTACACCCGAAATCCTGTCACTTGCGCGTGCACAGCTCTACGTAGCGGTTATAAATATTATTAATATCAATATATGGCATCCCAGCAAACATTGGTCCGACGGCAACGTCGTGTCCCTGGCCAAAAATAGTCGCGGTAGGACGGCTTAAATCGGGAAAAATGTAACACATTACATTTCCTAAAAATGCATTTAGATACGTTCAACGTACGTCCGTTCAACTTTCATGTTGGAACTATTTTTCAACCAAGACGGGACGTGTCGGAGGGACGTCTTTTCAGCGGTCATTAAACGTCCAAATGTTTGCTGGGATATATAAATATTACGCACACAATAATGTGAGCCACATAACTTTTCCCCTGCTTTCTCTCATAAGCCTACCTTTCAGAATCGCGTGTCGGGCTTTAAAATCATTAGCCATCACCAGCAGTATTTAGTAATCTTTCGTATTCATGTACGGACAGTTTTTTTCGTTTTGATGACATTTTGGATGTACATCAGGGAGTTTTTCATGTAGACCGATTGTGCTCTAGTGTGGGGCGGAATGGGGTGGGAGTGGTAGGCTACTAGAACGAAGGAAAGTTAATTTAGATTTAGAATAACTAATGGAGTGATAACTTGTTGATGGAAGTGCAATAATTCCAAACGAATGTCCAAAAATAATAATTAAATAAATTAAATGAAAAAAAAATCTCTCATTCTTGCTGCCGCCCTAGGCGGCTGCCTAGTTCGGCCCTGCATAATACATAAACTTAATGTCTAATGTTAAAGTTTGTTATTACGTTTATGCTCATTGGAAGCAGGACTTGCCGACATCTTAAAAGTGACGTCAAATGACCTGTCTAGCTGAGATGGGGGTTGGTCGATGTACTCCGAGTTCACACGCCGAATGTCCGACTTTGAGTGGCGTTCCAGATGTTATTTCCTAGAAGAAGGTGGGAAAAATCCAAATTCCAATCTGTCTGGAACTCAGCAATAGTTCACTTGGTTTTATCTGACTCCGCCCAACAGGAAGTCAGCCATCTTAGATGGAATGTGCGATTTTTACATTTCTCGCGTTTTAATGGTCTTACCATGGCAAAAAAAACTCATGAAAGTTAACAGATAAATTTGTCTTAGGACATCTTTTGATTTGATAATTTTTATGTTATAAAAAATGGCATACTGTAGCGTTTCAAATACTCCTCCTGGGGGATTCTTGTGACTGCCATCAAACATAGGTAAAACAAGACACATGCTAATGCCATGCCATAAAGTAACATAAGAAAATTGTAAACAGGAAGTGTCTCAAATCTTCTGCGTACATTGTGTGATTTACATTATACGATGTGTACACTTTGCAACCTTTAACTCTTTCCATTTAAAAAACATTTTATTCTAGCTTCACGCATCCTTTTTTATCAATACTGTAATGTGAGTAAGTTTCATTTTAAAAAGCAACATTTTAACAAAAAGCCCAGAAAATCGCATTTTTTGTCACAGATCACGTCCGAATCAGATTCAGAACAATGATTAAAACACAGATGGAGTAGATCGAGTCCATCAACACCCTCAAAGCTTCAGTCATTTCCAGTTTTGATCTGTATGCTGTTTAAATAAAAAATCAAATCACCTTTATTTATATAGCGCTTTTTACAATGCCAATTGTTTCAAAGCAGCTTCACAGTGGTAACAGGAAAATAATGCAACAGAATTTGATTCGGCTCTGGTGAAAACGGTGATGTCATCCAGCTCATTTCAATTATCATATAGTGTCAATGCGGGCAGATCAGTAATATAGTTGAAATTTAAGTGTCCCCAAATGAGCAAGCCAACAGCCAAAGGCGACATGTTTAATGTTTGATGATCGAGTTGTTTTGCATGTGCGTAACCAATGCTTCTATTGCTTGTTTCTGCTTCCTCTTCACCTGAGTTTTGATCCGGAGATTCTGTACTCTTTCAGAAGATGTGTAATAACGTCCCCTACAGTGAAAACATGGATAGCAAATTCAGTCAATGGCAGGGAAAGAGTAATGTAGATTTTAAGTAAAATCCTATGTACGCTACCAGTATTTACACTAAATCAATATTTTCAAACAATATAGTCTAAGTTTATAAGACTGTATGTAAAACTATGTGAAAAATGTATTTAATCGGCTACTCAGTCAAAAGATTAAACACAACTATGCAGCATGACAACGCAGCATGACAACGACCCGAAACACACAGCCAGGGCAACTAAGGAGTGGCTCCGTAAGAAGCATCTCAAGGTCCTGGAGTGGCCTAGCCAGTCTCCAGACCTGAACCCAATAGAAAATCTTTGGAGGGAGCTGAAAGTCCGTATTGCCCAGCGACAGTCCCGAAACCTGAAGGATCTGGAGAAGGTCTGTATGGAGGAGTGGGCCAAAATCCCTGCTGCAGTGTGTGCAAACCTGGTCAAGAACTGCAGGAAACGTATGAGCTCTGTAATTGCAAACAAAGGTTTCTGTACCAAATATTAAGTTCTGCTTTTCTGACATATCAAATACTTATGTCATGCAATAAAATGCAAATTAATTACTTAAAAATCATACAATGTGATTCTGGATTTTTGTTTTAGATTCCGTCACTCACAGTTGAAGAGTACCTATGATAAAAATTACAGACCTCTACATGCTTTGTAAGTGGGCAAACCTGCAAAATCGGCAGTGTATCAAATACTTGTTCTCCCCACTGTACACCCAATCCTTTCAGTTGATGACTTGGTTTATTTGTATTTTAACCAAGTACGCATCTCACAGAAATGAACTGTATCCACATTCCCGGCTGTGGAGTCTGATCAGGTTTAACCTGGTTTCAGGTCCATCTGACTTGGACTCCTCCCTTTGGAGAAAATCATAAAACTGTAAAGGTTAGGAACAGAAGTCATTTCTACAATAAAGAGAAGAACGAATACTTTCAAGCCAACGAAGCCAAGCAAACAAGAAAAAATGGTGTCTATGTGTCGACAGACCCTGGGCATGTCCCTAGGCATTATTGGGTTCATCGGAGCTATTGTGATTTGTGCTCTTCCTATGTGGAAGGTGACAGCATTCATTGGTTCCAATATTGTGACTGCACAGATCTTCTGGGAGGGCTTGTGGATGAACTGTGTGGTACAAAGCACAGGGCAAATGCAGTGCAAAATCTACGACTCTCTCTTGGCCTTACCTCAGGATTTGCAGGCTGCTCGGGCTCTTGTGATCGTCGCCATCATTGTGTGTGTCTTTGGGATCATCCTGGGGATTGCTGGTGGAAAATGTACCAGCTTTGTCGAGGGTGAAAGCACAAAGATAAAGGTGGCTATCGCTAGTGGTATAATCTTCATTGTCGCTGGAGTGCTGGTTCTGGTCCCCGTCTGTTGGTCAGCTAACACCATCATCAGGGATTTCTACAATCCCTTGCTCACAGATTCCCAAAGAAGGGAGATTGGGGCTTCTCTCTATATTGGATTTGGTGCAGCTGCACTGCTGATCCTGGGAGGAGGTATACTGTGTAGCTCCTGCCCACCAAAGGAAGACAACTACGGCGTGAAGTACTCTCAGCCACGGTCCATTGCCAACAGCAAAGCCTACGTCTGAAAGAGATCAAGCACACAAATACTTTTTACTTGCAAAGACTCTTTTTTTTTTGTTGTAAAACCTCTTTATTCCCACCTGTGGATTTTTTTTCCCAAGGAGAAACAGCAGAAGGACAGTGTCTGATATGACATCTAGTTTATTTACTGAGGTTTTGTGCTGTGATTATATACAGATCACTGAAAGAGAAAAATGTGCATGTATAATGTGATGAGAGGAATAAAACTCAGTCAAGCAATAGAGATCTGTTTTTTATAAACAAGCCATTCTTGCAATTATTGCACAATTGCATGTTTAATATGACAATAGGGAATAGTTTTATTAATCAGAAAATTACAGATATCTAACTGTTAATAAAATACAATGTCTATGGTTTTATAAAATGGGAGTAAATATTTAAATAAAATATAAAATAAATGGTTCTGTAAAACAACATATTGATACTGCATTGACATCATTTCATAATAATAGTTTGACAATACTGAATATTCTCACATCTAAGAATACATTATAAATCAGATCATGCTCGCCTCTGACATGTTGAAAAACTGATGTTGGCAGATGTTGGAAAGATCCTCATTGCAAAAGACATCAACATTTTGCTGTAAAAGAAAACAATAAACAATGTTCAGGCAAATTCAATGTAAAGGCATGTTCAGTCTGTTTCTACTTAATTTGTTTCTTACATAACATGAAGTCAATGAAAAATCTATTTTTTATTGAGTGAATAGATATTATATGATATTCTGTCACTTTGTTGTGCTCCAGGCATTTGCACCAGCAAATCAGCAAGTGGTCCTAATAAGCTGTGGGAACAGTGCATTTATTAGAATTGTGTTTTGAAACATTATTATTTTATGGCAATAATAGAGCTATGTTAACACTTTAACATATGATTGGTTTTGTTTTTGTTAAAATGATGCTGCTCAGTGGAGATAGAGCACCTACTGATGGATAGAAATCATTTTGCAATATTAGCCAGTAAGCTAAAAACAACTTGTTTATTAAATAAAATGAGTGTAAAAGCACTAGATCACTAAATCACTCTAAAGGCTTGTGGTTGATATCCAAAGGCTTTTCGATTGATGACTTCATTTGTATTTGAACCAAGTCATCAATAGCTAGTTTCTGTGAGATGCACATCAACAAGGAACTGTCTGTGTCCACATTCCCTGCTGTGGAATCTGGTCAGGTTTAACCTGGTTTCAGGTCCATCTGACTTGGACCTCGCCCTTCTGAGAAAAACTTAAAACAGGTTAGGACCTGAAGTCATTTCTACAATTAACAGAGGAGCAAACACAAGAAAACAAAATGAAGCAAATGAAAAAATATAATAAAAATGGTGTCTATGTCTTGACTTATCCCGCTAGAAATTTGATGTTCCCAGAACGTTTTCAGAACGTCCCCGCTGGTGTCAAGGACGTCGCCTGGTAACATTCCCAGAACGTTCTGAGACAGTCACGATGTGGAGTTCTTTAAAGGGTTGGGGAACGTTATTTGGCGGACCTTCACAGAACATTCAGGATGCTTTTGGAACATTTGGGGACCATATTTTATTTGGAAATTTGATGTTCCCAGAACGTTCTCAGAACGTCCCCGCTGGTGTCAAGGACGTCGCCTGGTAATGTTCCCAGAATGTTCTGAGACGGTCACGATGTGGAGTTCTTTTAAGGGTTGGGGGACGTTATTTGGCGGACCTTCAGGGAACATTCAGGACATTCTGGGAATGTTTAGGGGACCATTACTATAGGACGTTCCCTCTAGTCATCTTCTAGTCTACACTTACATTCCCATAACTTTTGCAGGACCTTTAAGGAACCAACCTAAATTGCTCAAAGATGGATCAATACCAACTCTTTTTGATCCAACTTCATATCTTACATGTTCTGAATATGAAGTTGGACAAACAGTTGATATTGATCCATCTTTGAGAAGCAACTTTTGTGCAAATCCTGTGTTTTTTACTGACCCTCATTTGCAAAGCAGCCCAGTGAACACTGATTCACACAAACATGTTCTGAAAACATTCAGTAAACGTGATGGAAGGACCTAAATAGGACCAAAAAAAACATTCTAGGTTGGTCCCCTAAAGGTCCTGCAAACGTTATGGGAATGTAGTGTAGAGACCACAGGCACTGAACAAGATATGTTGCAGCACAGTCCAGAATGAAACGTCCCCATCTGACTAACAGGTAACCATATGGGAACGTTCTGTTAATGTCGCAAATGTCCTCTTTATAACGTTGCTATGTGACCACAGAATAACCAAAATGGAATGTGCCCCTAAAGTCATATGAGGAACGTTATAATATGACCAACAGAGGACCATGTGGGATATGTTCTATAAATGTGTTCTATATCTATATGTTCCCATATGTTCTAATGTCCTATACATTTCGGGATTTTCGTCACCTTTAGAGAACTTTTAGGGAATGTTGCGCAAGGTTGCGAGAATGTCCCCTCCTACGTGGGATGTCCCTAGCCATTATTGGTGTCTTAGGAGCTATTATGATTTGTGCCCTTCCTATGTGGAAGGTGACAGCAGTAATTGGAGCCTATATTGTGACAGCGCAGACCATCTGGGAGGGCTTGTGGATGAACTGTGTGATACAAAGTGCAGGGCAAATGCAATGAACTCACTCTTGGACTTGCAGGCTGCTTGGGCACTTGTGATCATCACTATCATTGTCTGCATTATGTTTATAATTTATTTATATAGTTTATTCATTGTCGCCAGTTTATGTTTTTGCCTTTGGGTGCCCACACTCCAGTGCATATCTGTGTTTGCGCTCTAAAGAGCGTACCAGATCTGGGCAGACACTATGTTGCTGTCTGGGTGGCAGGAGGTAGGGGAAAGCGGGGCACAACCTAACGCGAGATTAGTTGTAACACACATGGTTTAACACTTTCCACACATGCCAGGATGACGAAACTTAGTGTATTTACTAGTTGACATAACATTATTTAGAGAAAAAATTGTGTCAAAATTAAAAAATCTTTGCAAGATATCACTGAACATTTATTTAACCATAGCAAAAGTAAATTTCTTACTTAAGCTCATTTTTCATGTTTTTTTTTTTTTTGTTTATTTAAAATAAGACAAATCTGATATTATTTTAATCTTATATCTGTTATTTAACAGTTGAGATAGTTCTTTAATGCTGATCTAACCAGCAGAAGACTCTAGCCGGGTATTGTGCAGGTGGGGCATGTTGTCACACAGCGTTACAATGAGCCCCTATTAGAACTGTGCTATTCAATAGAATAGAATACTATACTTTTATGAATTCTATTGAGAACCCATGAGAAAAAGGTAAATAAAGACTGAGAGTCGTTATAAAGACTGAGAGTCGTTAAGAAATGCTTAATTATTATTATTTTTTTTAACTATGCTGTATATCTGTGTTTTGAGGTGTGTTTGTTGTCAAACTCAAAAATTAGTTTATTTTTAATTATTAAAAAATGCCATTATTTTATATGAAAAAAGTTAATAATTTTATTTTATTGACAAAATATTTTAGTTTGTCCTGGATATTTTTTGGATTATATCAGATAACATTTTAAGCTGTCATTTGGTCATGTTACAATGTACCCCACCTATGGGGCATGTTGTCACATTTCACTTCCATTCTTTCAGGGTAAATCAAGAAAAAAGTATACACTGTATTAATGAAACAAAACCACATAATTATACTAGACGTGTGAAATTAATGTGTGAAATACTCTGAACCACAAGTGAATTTACAAAAACTGAGAAAGTCAAAAAGCGTTAGGTTGTGCCCCGCTCTCCCCTATACTGTGTAGCTCCTGCCCACCTAAGCACGACAACTAAGGCAGGAAAAATCGATAAACAACAATCAGGCTGTCCCAATCATGTTCTGTTTAGTTAGTTCCTGTCGTGTCTGTATGAGTTCTTGTTAGTTTCTATGGTTACACATTAGTTATAATTTGATTCAGCTGTTCATGTTCTGTTCCATCGTTTACCTCTGTACTTCCTGTTTTGGTTCGCTCATAGTTCCGTGTCATCAGTATTTACGTGGTTGTGTCTCCTGTGTTCTCCTTTTCCCTCTGAAGTGTTTTATTAAAGACTGTTTAGTTTGATATAGTGCGATTTCTCATTAACACTCACATATGACAGGAATGTTCAGTCTGTTTTCACCTCATTCAAAGAAATTTGGTCAAAATTAGACCTACTAAGCAAAAATCAGTTTCTTCCATTGTTCCGTACATTAACTAAATGAAAAACTTTTTTAAATGGCTGAATCACTTTGTTGTACACCAGGCATTTGCACCAGCAAATCAGCCGTTTAAACAGTATTTATTAGAATTGCAATAATAGAGCTACATTAACACTTTAGCATATAATTGGATTTGTTTTTGTGAAATTGAATTGACTGCCAAAAATTAAAATTATGCTGCTCAGTGGAGAAAGAGTACCCAGTGGTGGATGGAAATAATTCCATCCGTATTTATTGAATAAAATGAGTGTAAAATCACTAGATCTATTTTTGTTAATCTGTAACCATGCCTAAATAAGTTTTTTCAGCTCTTCTAGGAAAGGCAATGGCCATGTCTACATGCAGAAGAATATTATGTTATTAATCAGAATTTGGTCAAATTCTGATTATGGATCTAGGCCATACAGGTATAAACAGTTGCTATGGAGAATGTGTTGTTGATGGGCCCTTTTGAGACCTCCAGGGCATGCTAACATCATAATCCATCCCTGAGATTCATGTGCATAACCTTCAGTAAATTAGCTCATTTCAAGAAATGAGGTTTGGCACAGCAAAAGTTGTTTTCCTGAAACTGGTTTCAAGTCCTCCCAAACTGGTTAGACAACTAGCAATGATATTTGTCTGAATATTAACAACAGGATGTGGGTCACGGTACTTTTGCAAAAATATTTCTATTTTAAGATTAAATACTACATTTAAAATCAAATGTAGTATTTGGATCAAATGGATAAAGAAAGCAACACTGAGTTCAACCTGTAGAAAGCTTTCTTATTATCATGAGGCTTCTAAACATGTTTCACGAGTTCACACTTACAAATAATCAGATAGAATAAAAATGTATGCGTATTTAGCGGGCTGTCCGAGGGGAGGGCTCAGAGCTCAGAATTTTGGCCCGAACCCAGAGTACTCCCCCCTTATCTCTGATTAGGATAGTTAACCAAGCAAGTGTGAGGAGACGGGGTGGTGGTGGAATGCAGGAAACTGTCGAGGAATATAGGTGAGTCGGATATGTATATATATAGGCCTCATCTCTTACTGATTGGATAGGCAATTTGAACGTGTTCCTCCCGAACTTTGCTTATAAAACATAATTTATTCAAACAAGAGCGTTATCCCTCCCTCATATATTTAAAACCCTTTATTGTCACAAACACATAGTGAGCCCTATCATACACCCGGCACAATGTGACGCCAGGTGCGACTCAAGTGTTTTTTGCTAGTTTCAACCCGACAGTTATCATTTTCATGTCCAGCGGCACGTTGTTTAAATAGCAAATGCACTCGCGCCCATCTTTTCGCCCATGGGCGTGCTGGTCTGAAAACCAGGTGTGTTCAGGTGCATTGTTGGCGCGTTGCTATTTTGAGGAACTGAAATCGACTGTGCCATTGACTTTAGACCAGGCTTTTGTTGGCCAATGGCGCAGTCGATTTCAGTTCCTCAAAATAGCAACGCGCCAACAATGCACCTGAACACACCTGGTTTTCAGACCATCACTATTTTTTGTGTTATTTAAAGGGCACGTGCTTACACTCTGCTTATTACACACACAAGGACGCGGCAGCACACAAACATTTTTAAATATTAAAAATAAATGATTCCTCTCTGGAGAAGCGTCTTTCCGCTGGCATGTAAATAGTGAATCCGCCATGGTGCAAGTGCAACTGGCTTTTAAAGGGAATGGGAGATGAGACTCTGATTGGTTTATTGCACGTTATGCCCAAAACACACCCATGACTCATTAAGAGACTAGGTACAACCCTTTTGGACCATGCACCTGGCGCACAACCGTTTTTTCCGTCTTTAAACTAGCAAAAGTGGATTCGGACACGTCCTAAGTGCACATGCATCACCATGTGCTCAGATCGTTAAAATACGGCCCACCCTTACAGAAAAAACACATGAACTTCACATGTGCAAAAACACATGTGGTCACATGTGACCACATGCACATGTGAAATTGAACATGTAAAAACATGTTAAAAGCACATGTGACCACATGCACATGTGAAATTTAACATGTTGAAAGCACATGTGAAATATGTGGATCACATGTGAAACGTGTTTTGCACATGGGAAATGTGCTTTTGGAACATTTACACGTGAAACACGTTTTCACGTGAAACCCAATGGAATTCCCATGTGAAACACATAAATTCCCATGTGAAACCCATACATCCCCATGTGAAACCCAAGTAATCACATGTGAAACATATATTCCCATGTGAAACCCATGTGATCACATGTGAAACCCTTAAATTCCCATGTGAAACCCATGTAATCACATGTGAGACGTATATTCCCATGTGAAACCCATGTGATCACATGTTAAACCTTTAAATTCCCATGTGAAACCCATGTAATCACACGTGAAATCCATGAGATCACATGTGAAACGTACATTCCCATGTGTGACCCATGGAATAACATTTGAAACCGATCAACATTCTAAAATAATTTCTAAAGTAAATCCACAGAAAACGGTACCATGTTCTTCTGTAGGGCCTATAGCCATGTTTCCCAACATTAAAACAAATTCAGATAGAGCTTTTATTTATTTTCAAAATATGCAATACAAATTGAATGGTTAAAACAAACAATGCAAAACCAAATATTAAAATTATACATGAAAAAGCCTCTAAAACGCAGATGTATAGGGCGTGTGTGTGTGTATTGTGTTTGTGAATGTGTGTTGTCTCAGTCCTCCATGTCTCCATCAGCAGGCTTCCTGTTTTGGGATAGAAAAAAAAAAATTTAGATTAGGGCAGTGCAAACACAAGTCTATCCTGATAAAGTAAACTTTTCTTTCTAAATTTCATGATTGTATCTGTTATTTTCAAGTGATGACTGGTCTATGTATATTGGCAGTAACCAAATATATAAACAGCAGATCCTGTGCAGAACTACAGCATGCCGCCTTAGAAGCCATCCAGATTGGGAGTTCTAATCTCTAAGGAGCCTTTATCTTTACTAGTGAGGTAAAAACATAGCCTAATCATTTGTATCTGACTCAGAGTATTCTATTTATTATGTCTGTTGTGATGTAAATAATAAAGTATTAAAAACCAAAGCGTATTCCAACATGTAAGCGGGAAACCTATGGACACATATTATCCTCTCATGCCGTACAATATAAATAGGTTACGATGTTCACCTTTCTGTTCATCTTTTGAGATCTTTTCATTTTTGTGCCATGCAGACCTTAATCTCAATGTCTCCAACGGCTGTGTGAACTTGACATAGTCTGTAAGAAATGAAAATAATTATATTAAAATTTGAAGTTAGCTGCCAAAGATGGTATGAAGGTCAAGAAAAACTAATCAAACCTTTTCAAACCACAAACTACATGGCTTAATTGACTGAAAATGAAAACAAGTTTGTATTTTGAAGAAATACATAGAGTGGTACTGTCAATTATTCAAGAATACTCATCGTTCAGGTTACGAAAAACCAAGACACAAAAGAAGGGCATGAAGAACTGTGGATTGGCCCGGTGTGGATGCTGTGTAATTCCTATAACGATAACATCAAGAACACAATGAAACTTTATTTCCACAGTGGGTCATTTCATCAAGTTATTAGGCCTATATTACCTTTTATAAAGATCTTGTCAATATTTCTTCAAAATAATCATAAAAGTAATTGCTAATTATATATTTAGCCATCCACCTCGAGCAATCAGCCTAAAAGAAAGCCAGTAAAGGTGCGGTCACAGTAACGAAATTCTGCGGGCAAAAAAGGTCCACTTTCAACGATACGTTACAAACTTATGAAGCCGAAGAGTTTTAAATGCTTAACATATAAAACACTACAACAATAAAAACTAATATTTGCCATCAAATGTGTAAAAACTACTAATAAAACGACATTGTTGCTTACCTTTTCCTCAGCCTACAATGACTGTGGGCCGTTAAGGTGCAAATGATGCTCATGTGCAGAACGTTGACTTTCCAGCCAATTTTCAAAATAGAACAAGCGTTATGAATATGATTTCTAAGAAATGGATCTGCGGTAAATGTTGATGAGTAAACCTCATTTCAATCTTGAATAGATGTTTTTTTTTTTTCGATCATTTTTTCCCGTCGTACATGTCTCTCGCACAGTCGTAGTCAGCAGCCGTTGGAGATGAGAGCGTCGTCGTCACCGATTGCGTCATCGCCCGCCGCGGACGTGCGCTGCTCGTCTGTATGTCAAAATATCCATCCACTTGAAAACATAGACCTCTCTTAAATGAACTCGTTAAGGTTTTTCAGCTTTCAACGATTTAAATGTGTGTTTACATATATGCATATATAAATACTATATATATTTGCAGTGTGTGTTTTATATATATAAATATATACCTATATATAAATTATACATGAATTCCACGTTTCCACATGTGATGTAAGTTGTAAATGGAATACATACGACATACATGTATACACATACACACACACTACAATTGTTTATATGTCATTAAAATAAATGTGAAGTAGATTATGAACTTTTAAAACTTGGTAAGCTTCAGAACAATAGTCTTTTATACATTTAGACATTCTACTAACTAACGTTGTAACTACATGTCAAATAACTAATTAACAAGGAAAACTACAAGGTACTACAACCACTGGACAGGAAACAAGAACAATACGAGTAAACATACAAAACAACAGGGTACAAGTAACAACAGTTAAGCTGCATTTGTGACATGTGGTAACATGTTTGCCACATGTGCCACATTTCGTTGCAACATGGTACAAGTAACAACAGTTAAGCTGTATTTGTGACGTGGTAACATGTGATCCACATGTTTAAAAGCCATTAACATTTGGAAACATTTTTGTTGGTAACATGTTTACCACATGTGCCACATGTGCCAAATTTCGTTGCAACATGTGGTGACATGTTTCCCACATGTGATCACACGTGATCGCATGTGGACACATGTTTTCCACATGTAGACACATGTGATCACGTGAAATTCATGTGGTTTTTCTGTAAGGGCAGAATCTCACAAGGCTGCTATTTCCTCAGTTTGTGCAGATTCACATTTGGAATAGCAATTATTTTTTTTATTTTTTTTTCATCCAGCACGTTTACCTAATACATATTGGTTTAGTTTTTGGAAAGCAAATCCAAAAGACTGAAGCTGATATTGAGATGGTGTCTATGGGCATGCACTTACTGGGTTGCATCCTGGCTCTGTTTGGCTGGATTAGAGTAATAATTCTGTGTGACTCATGAGGAGAGTAATTCATTGGTACCAACATTGTGACCTCTCTGATTTTCTGGAAGGGAATCTGGATGAGCTGTGTGGTGGAGAGTACCGGACAGATGCAGTGTAAAGTCTATGACTCCATGCTGACACTGAGCCCTGATCTGCTGGCTGCCTGTGTCCTGATGGTCTTTTCCATCGTGGTGGGCATCGCTGGGATTCCTGTACCTGCACTTTTGTCTCATGTAAATGAACCAACTTCGTAGTTGAGGAACAAGGAAAGGTTAAAGCATATATTGCTGCTGGGGACGGTTCTGGTCACCTCTGGACTTCTATGTCTTATCAGTGTCCTGGACCACTGTCATTATAATAACTGACTTCTACAACCTCTTGTAGTAACAAGAGGTTGTAGAAGTCAGTTATCCAGGATGTAGGTCTAGATTCTCAGTGTAGGGAGATGGGGGCTTCATTCATCGTCGGCTGGGGCGCAGGGCTCCTTCTGGTACTGGGAGATGGGCTGCACTGCAGTTTTTGCCTACCAGAAGAGAACAACTCATCATCTGTCATATATAATCCTGTAAAGATGTCAAAGCCATGCAGTGGGAATGATGCTCTTCCTGGCCACACAGCGCCAGTCCCATGGTCTCCAACTCCTTCCAAGACCTACATCTAGACTACATTCCTGACAAAGTTTCATTAGAAAGATATAGTTATATATTTTGTTGTGTATTTTGACACCACAAAATAGTGTAGGTGAAATTCTTGGAGCACTTTTAACTGTTGAATTCTCTTGTGCAAAAGCACTTGTTTTTCACTAATGATGTGCAGTTTTATATGACGAAAACATGTTGGCTAAATTGTTCTTGGCGTTCGTTCTCATTCTGTTTTTTGTGCATGACAGAGGAATATACTTTACACAACACTAGTAAAACCTGCTGTTCAGGAACACCCATAGTTTCCACTAGTCAACTGAACATACTTCTGAGAACAAGATGCATAGCTATTGTTTTTGTCCTGCTTGACAAACTGTATGAAAAATACAGGTTCTAGGGGAAATAAATGAGTTCACAGTCATTTTTTACTGTGGGTTTAGTTTACTGTACTTTATTGATTATGAAAAGTTGATTTGTATTTCACTTTTTATTTTATTATGTGTTTCTTCATCTTCTGAGAGGCACTTAACAAAGAATTATAAATGTGAATGAGCAATTTGACTTAAATGCTTCTTTCTATTTTTGACACATTTATCAAGTTAATATAAACTGAGTTCAGGAGTTTCAGTTAAACTGAAAACCAGTTCTCCCACTATTAACCTTCCGTACAGGGCTCGTATTACATGGTTCTCAGGCTCACACACACAAACATCCTGAATTTCCTTACAATGAGAGCTTTTTCTTATTTATGCCCTCTTCAGTGGGACAGAGTCACGGTGTTATTTCAGATAACCACTACAAGGAAATGTATTCTTTTACACAACACCCATACAGACTCATGTCAGAACACGTGCTTTGCATTCTTAGAAATGTAAACAAGTGATGTCAAAGACAGAGATAAAAGTATGACAACCACCCCTAAACCAGCTCTCTGTTGAGAAATCTATTTCTCAGTTAGTATCGGTTTCATTCAAACGCCAAACACAACCGTCTTAGTTGAGCAAATTCACCTGCATTTTGTGGTCTACTGCCCCCTAGCGAGAGAAAATCATTCATATGCTACTTTATTAGAGCTGCAACTAAATCTGTTTCATTATTAAAACATTTATGTTACAGAAACACTGATAAAAACAAGAATTAAAGGTTTTTTTTTTTCTGTTTTATGTCATCCACAGCCCCCTCCATGGCTCTGCAGGTCTTGGGAATCACTCTTTCAATGATCGGCTTTGCAGGAACCATTATCATCTGTGCTCTGCCCATGTGGAAGGTAACCGCTTTTATCGGCACAAACATTGTGGTGGCACAGGTCTTCTGGGAAGGATTGTGGATGACGTGCGTGTACGAGCGAATTGGGCAGATGCAATGTAAACTGTATGATGCCCTGCTGGATTTGGATCCTTCCCTACAGGCAGCGCGTGGGCTAGTGGTGACCACCATGGCTTTGGCCTGCTTGGCTTTCCTCATTTTTCTGGTTGGGGCTGAATGTACCAACTGCCTAAGTAACCCACGCGCCAAAGCACGGATTGTGGTGGTATCTGGGATTACCTTTATGCTTTCTGGACTGACTACTGTGGTGCCTGTGTCCTGGACGGCCAACTCCATTATAAGAGACTTCCATAATCCTATAGTGCATGAGGCATTAAAGAGAGAGATGGGGGCAGCCCTCTATGTGGGCTGGTTAACAGCGGGGTTTCTGTTCGTCGGTGGAGCAGTTCTCTGCACCAGCTGCCCACCGGAGCGGGACAACTATTCGCCTAGATACACCTTAACAAAATCTGACACCCACAGTGGCTATGCCATAAAGAACTATGTCTGATATACAGCACATGCCACTGAGTAATGCGGACACACTGGTCAAATGCCAAAGCGATACGTCATATTGTACAAGTGTTAAACGGAAAACTACATCAGATCCTAATGAATTTTCTTGGCTTCAAAATTTATGCTGATTTGAAAAGCTCTCTCTTTGACCAAACAAAGGAATTAACCTTTTTTGATTTTTATATATTTGATCTTCTTTAAATTAAATTAAAAAGTTAAATTTAAAACATTAGCCCCCGGTTTCACAGACAAGGCTTAAGCTTACCAGACTAAAATGCATGTTTGAGCTGTTTTAACTGAAAGCAACTTGCACTGACATATCTTAAAATATGTCAGTGCCATTGTTTTGTCTCAAGATGCACACCAGTATGTTTTTTTCTAAGGCATGTTTATAAATGTTACTTAAATGTCCTAACTGAACAAAGGCCTAAGCCTGGCTTAGTCTAGATGACACAACATTTCAGCATGTCCCCAGTGTTTCAGTGTTTGAATATATTGTGAGTGAGTGTGTGTGTGTGTGTGTGTGTGTGTGTGTGTGTGTGTGTGTGTGTGTGTGTGTGTGTTCAGGTTTCACCTTCTGCACTGTAATATCTAATTAGTTAGACTTACTTAAAAAAAAGCATGCAAACGATTGCCTTAAAAAAACAGGTAAAGTGAAATAGGAATAGTATGTTGTTCTGACAAATGCTTAGTTAGTATAGTTCACTTACACAAGAGTTCTAGTAACTAAAAAAGAACTGAGAGTACTTGATAATTTACTTTAAATAAAATTCAGTTGTTACCATTGTTGTGTTTTGATGCTGAATGTTGAAGTCTGTGTGTGATTCAAGCATGAGCAACTGCAAGATATTGTTACAAATACAGAGGGGTTATATCAACCCAATTAAAAGTTTCATAAGGTGTTTATGACATAAGTGTTAGCAATAGATTTTTAAAAGATCATTATTTGACATGAAATATAGTTATGTTATACATAATTCATTATATATATATATATATATATATAAAAACTCCATTCCTTTGAAATCAAATAATTGTGATTTCTTGTTGCATTGCTGCATCAATAGGAAGAGAATTACAATAAGTAGTGCCCAACCAAAGGGAACACTGATCACTATAATGGTGAGTCCTGATCGATTGCTCCTGTCTGCCTCCTGTTTGTTCTGCTGCTGTGTTCGCGTGTGCTTTGCTTGCTTTTGAATCTCTATTTAAATATCGTTCCCTGTTGTTTAAACTGCTAAATATAATTTACCCATCACCATATATTGTCTAATTGCCTACCACTTTAAATCTAACATCGCTAGCTTTTAATCTAAATCACTATCACACGTTAGCATTTCGCTAGCCTGTTAGCTTGCCATCTCTGCATCCGGGTCTCCTGTCTGGAGTTCATTAAACAACGGTGGTGAGTTGGATTAGTCAATAGAGTCCATCAAACAACAGTGGTGAGTTGGTTTAATCAACAAACACGGTAAGCCATGTCATCTTCTCCTGTTATTGTCACTTGCACTGCCTGTTCCATGTTTAACATATCCTTCTCTGTCTGCAAACAGGGCTTCACATGTGATAAATGCAGGGAAATAGTCAGGCTGACAGAGAAGATTTCAGAATTAGAGACACGCATCCAGACTTTATCTGAGAGTAGTGAGAATGTAACAGCTTTAGACACTGATTTGGATGCAAATGGCTTAGTGAACTCTGTACACTGTTCGGTTCCGGCTGTAGAGCCCGTGCAGCAACTGGGTGACGGTGAGACGGCATAGACCACTCAAAAAACCACTCTTCCATTCCGATTAGAACATCAAACAGGTTCTCCCCACTCAGTGACGCACCCACTGAGAATCCTGTTGAAAGTGCCCTAGTTATTTGCGATTCTATTACACGGAACATGAAAATAGAGACACCAGCCACCGTAGTCACATGTTTACCGGGAGCCAGAGCGCCTGACATCAAAGCAAATTTAAAAGTAATGGCTAATGCTAATCGTAAATTCTCTAAGATTATTATTCACGTCGGCACAAATGATGTTCGACTTCGCCAGTCGGAGATCACCAAAATCGCAAGTACGATGGCAGATGACGTTTTTTGCTCTGGTCCCCTCCCCGTTAAAAGGAGTGATGAGATACTTAGCAGACTATCATCACTCAATGGCTGGTTGTCTAAGTGGTGTCTGCAAAATAACATAGGGTTCATAGACAATTGGAAAAGCTTTTGGGGCAGACCTGACCTGTTGAAAAAAGATGGCATCCATCCTTCCTGGGATGGTGCCGCTCTTCTCTCTAGTAATTTGGCACATAGTCTTAGAGCTAAACCTTGACTAGCTGGGGCCCAGGTCAGGAAGCAGATGGACTGGCTTAACCGACCGCCCGCTAGCTGTCTCACGTCACAGAAGTCAGATAAATCCCAGCATATAGAGACTCTTTCACCTAGATATTATCACATAGAGACTGTGTCTGTTCCCCGATTTAGTAAATACAAAAAAACATCAAAACCATTCAACGGTAAAAATCTAATTAATAAATAACAGATATAATACAGATGAACAAACGATAAAGCTCGGGCTGCTGAATATTCGATCCCTTTCACCAAAAGCGCTTATTGTTAATGATATGATTACAGATAATAATCTAGATGTGCTGTGTTTGACAGAAACCTGGCTAAAACCTGACGACTACATTACTTTATACATTACATTATTGTTATAAACACGAGCCGTGTCTGAAAGTTAAAAGGGGAGGTGTTTCTGTAATTTATAATAATATCTTCAGTATTACTCAGAAGTCTAGTTTCAAATATAATTCCTTTGAATTTTTGGTGCTTTATGTAACTTTATGTAGTGTAATTGATAAATCCCATTTGACATTTGTGCTGGCTACTGTATACAGGCCACCAGGGCACCATACAGACTTTACCAAAGAATTTGCTGATTTTCTATCAGAGTTAGTACTGGCTGCAAATAAAGTACTAATTGTTGGTGATTTTAATATCCATGTAGACAATGAAAAAGACGCATTGGGATTGGCGTTTAGAGACATTCTAAACTCTATTGGAGTTAGGCAACACGTGTCAGGACCCACTCATCGCCGTAATCATACTTTAGACCTAATATTGTCACATGGAATAAATGTTGATACCGTTGAAATTCTGCAGCAGAGCAATGACATCTCAGATCATTATCTAGTATCATGTATACTTAATTTAGCTAAGGCTGCAAAGCCGTCCCCTCGCTTCAAATATGGCAGGACTATCACTGCTGCCACTAAAGATTGCTTTGTAAATAATCTTCCTCATCAGTTTCATCTCCTCAGCATCCCAGGTAGCCTAGAGGAACTCGATGTTGCAACAGAAACTATTGACTCTCTCTTTTCCAGCACTTTAGACACAGTTGCTCCCCTGCGTTTAAAGAAGATTAAAGAAAATAGTCCAACGCCGTGGTACAACGAGCACACTCAGGCCCTTAAAACAGCAGCCAGAAAAATGGAGCGCAGCTGGAAGAAAACAAAACTGGAGGTTTTTCGCATTTTGTGGAAAGAGAGCATGATTGCATACAGAAAGGCCGTAAAAACTGCTAGATCTGCTTATTTCTCGACTCTCTTGAAAGAAAACAAACAAAACCCTATGTATTTATTCGATACAGTGGCTAAATTAACCAAAAATAAAGCTTCAACTTCTGATGTTTGTAAACAGCACAGCAGTGAACACTTTATGAACTTCTTTACGTGTAAGATTGATAATATTAGGAAAAAAATCATAACCATGCAGCCATCTACTACAGTATCACATCAGACAGTGCATTGTAGTGTCACTGAGGAACAATTACACTCATTCACTGCTGTAGGAGAAGAAGAATTGGCTAAACTCGTTAAATCATCAAAATCAACAACATCTATGCTCGACCCTATACCGACTAGGCTATTAAAAGAGATGCTTCCAGAGGTCATAGATCCTCTTCTTAATATCATTAATTCATCCTTGACATTAGGATATGTACCGAAAACTTTTAAGTTGGCTATTATTAAACCACTTATTAAAAAAAACGCAACTTGATCCTACAGAATTAGTCAATTACAGGCCAATCTCAAATCTACCCTTTCTGTCAAAAATACTAGAAAAGGCAGTGTCTTCACAACTGCGCTCCTTTTTAGAAAGAAATGGTATCTGTGAGGATTTCTAGTCAGGATTTAGACCATATCATAGTACTGAGACTGCTCTCATCAGAGTTACAAATTATCATCTGATCGTGGTTGTATCTCTCTATTAGTGTTACTCGATCTTAGCGCTGCATTCGATACTATCGACCACAACATTCTTTTGAATAGATTAGAAAATTATGTTGGCATTAGTGGAATTGCATTGGCATGGTTTAAATCATACTTATCTGACCGTTATCAGTTTGTAGCAGTAAATAAAGAGATGTCACACCGATCACAAGTTCAGTATGGAGTACCGCAAGGCTCAGTGCTAGGACCGTTGCTTTTCACCCTGTACATGCTACCACTGGGAGATATCATTAGGAAGCATGGCGTTAGTTTTCATTGTTATGCTGACGATACTCAGCTCTATATTTCTTCACGCCCTGACGAAACTTACCAATTCACAAGATTAATGGAATGCATAGCTGATATAAAAAATTGGATGACTAGTAATTTCCTGCAACTTAATTCAGAAAAAAATGAATTTTTAATTATTGGACAAAAAAACTCCACAAGTAGTAACCTAGAATACTGTCTAACACTTGATGGCTGCTCTGTCAAGTCCTCACCGTCAGTTAGGAACCTGGGTGTGCTCTTTGATACCAATCTTTCATTTGAAAGCCACGTTTCTAGCATCTGTAAAACTGCATTCTACCATCTTAAAAATATATCTAAATCAGTCGATCCTTTTCCTATTTAGCACCTAAACTCTGGAACAGTCTTCCTAGCATTGTTCGGGAAGCAGACACACTCTGTCAGTTTAAATCTAGACTAAAAACACATCTCTTTACTATGGCATACACATAAAACATTTTTAATTTATACTATTCAAATCAGTTAAATGATTTTTAGGCTGCATTAACTAGGTCAGCCGGAACCGGGAACACTTCCCATAACACCTGATGTACTCATTACATCATAAAAAGAATGGCATCTACGCTAATGTTAGTCTCTCTGTTTATCCCGAGGTTTACTGCAGTCAGCCGGATCCGGGCCGTATCCAGATCAGATGGTGGACCTGCGCCCAGACATGACCAACGCATCCCTGAAGTGTCTGCAGAAACCGTGTCAATTGGACTGAAACTGCCTCATCGACACGGCATCCTCAATAAACCCGTCCCCGGCGTGATGACTCCGATCTTTTCGAATATTCCTATCTAATAAATTGCCTTATCAACACGACATCCTCAATAAACCCGTCCCCGGCGTGATGACTCCGATCTTTTCGAATATTCCTATCTAATAAATTGCCTTATCAACACGACATCCTCAATAAACCCATCTCCGGCGTGATGACTCCAATCTTTCGAATATTCCTATCTAATAACTGCCTCACCGACACGGCATGATGGCCAGAGGAGAACTGGCACCCCGACTGAGCCTGGTTTCTCCCAAGGTTTATTTTTCTCCATTATGCCACCTGATGGAGTTTTGGTTCCTTGCCACTGTCGCCTTTGCCTTGGCTTGCTCAGCTGGGGACACAAAAATTTTAAACTAAATATTCAAATAAATTTTCAACTAAATTACTGATCTGCCCGCATGGTCACTATATGATAATTGAAATGAGCTGGATAACATCAACGTTTTCTCCAGAACGGCTATACAGCCGAATCAAATTCTGTTGCATTATTTTCCTGTTAACACTGTGAAGCTGCTTTCAAACAATCAGCATTGTAAAAAGCGCTATATAAATAAAGGTGACTTGACTTGACTTGACTTGACTTGAGTTCAAACAAAAACATTATGTGCTGTTCTCTCAAATTTTTCAGTTGTATTGACAATTCAACATTCAAGATGACTTTGGGAAATCAGTGAATGCAAACAGAGAAAAATAACTGCAGAAGTGCAGGACATGAGTGAAAAGTCCATTAAGAATTGCCCCGCCAACCTTTTTTTTGACAAAATGGCACTCAAACCAATCAATTAATCTTTACTTGGGTTTTCTGAGTAAACAAGGCATAGTATGTGAATAGTGCAGATTACTAAATTTTTACAATTAAGTTAAGACATTAAGTAAAGTTAACTAAAATGTGTAAGTTAGAGTCACTGTTGGATTTTACAGTGTGTATATTGCGGGGACTATGCAGTAAACATCCCCACCAGATTAGTAGAATAGTAGTAAAACAATAGAAATCAAAGGAGAGTCCCAATAAAGATACACAAACAAATGTGTTTCTTTGTGAGTGTGTGAGTGTGTGAGTGAGTGAGTGAGTGAGTGAGTGAGTGAGTGAGTGAGTGAGTGAGTGAGTGAGTGAGTGAGTGAGTGAGTGAGTGAGAGAGAAGACTGCTGCGTTTAATAATATGTTTTCTGCTTTGTAAGGACTGAAACAAATAATTTTGAATAATAAGGTTGTGCTAAAAATAATCCTTATCTGTCACACTGACCACTGGGCTGTAAATTGTCTGTAATGCTCTAATTTTATCTCAGTATCAGTATAATAATTAATTAACAATATTAATTAACCAAATTTAATGAACATTATCCTATGAATTATTCTATTGAAATAAAGTGTATCTCAGACTTTGCACACAACATTTTTCTGCCACAAATCTACAAATTAAAGTTATTTTAAAACCTACAGAGTTGTGAAAGTAGATGCGGTGGGTTTTAAGAATAGCAGTTTGACATTTATAACATTTATACAGTATATAATCTACATTCTATTAAAATAGAAAAGTTATTTTAAATTGTACTAATATTTCACAATATCACTGATTTTATTGCATATTGAGTTTTCATCAAATGCAGCCTTGGTGACCATTAGAGACTTATTTATTTATTTATTTATTATATATTTATTATATATTTATTATACTTTATTTGTTTATCCTTCAGCCTCATCCAGATTAGAGTGAATAAAATTGGCTTTTGCCACTTATTTTACCAGTAAACTGTGTCAGTTTGTTCCAGAAGGGGCTGTTGAATTAAATGTTGAACATTTAATCATAACATAACATAATTTAATCTTCGAGATGTCTAAACTTTTGACTGATAGCATTCAGGGCTCTCAACTTCAGTCCTGGAGGGCCAGTGTATGAACAAGCTAATCAAGATTATTTTCAAATTACAGAAGGGTGTGTTAAATGGGATTGGTACTAAAGTCTACAGTACACTGGCCCTCTAGGACTGACTTTCTCTAGTTATTCACAACATGTTCTTACTTTAGGGTTAGGGTTTGGTTTAGTGTTAGTTATTTATAATGCATAATTTACTGTTTTAACTATATTAATGCATGCAACACATGTAACAAGGATACATTAAAATACAGTAGGGCTGTCCAACTGTTCTGGAGAATTTGTTTATGCCTCTGGCTTGCTTAGTTGGGGACACTTAATATTCAACATATTTAATTAATATTTTCCCCCTCCTACTGGAATATGTTAATAATAATAATAATAATAATAATAATAATGTTAGTTAAAACCCATTGGCAGTGTGGATCTGTTAATGCTTAGAAAAGAGAGTGAAGAAAAGCAGTAAAAGTTCAAGTTGAATGGGGTGACTGGGGTGGGGAAGGTTGTAACATTTTTAAAATTTCTGTCTGCATCTTGGAGTTTTTTTAAGCCAGTGCGTTCAAAATGTGATTTAAACTACAAACCCGATTCCAAAAAAGTTGGGACACTGTACAAATTGTGAATAAAAAAGGAATGCAATAATTTACAAATCTCATAAACTTATATTTTATTCACAATAGAATATAGATAACATATCAAATGTTGAAAGTGAGACATTTTGAAATGTCATGCCAAATATTGGCTCATTTTGGATTTCATGAGAGCTACATATTCCAAAAAAGTTGGGACAGGTAGCAATAAGAGGCCGGAAAAGTTAAATGTACATATAAGGAACAGCTGGAGGACCAATTTGCAACTTATTAGGTCAATTGACAACATGATTGGGTATAAAAAGAGCCTCTCAGAGTGGCAGTGTCTCTCAGAAGTCAAGATGGGCAGAGGATCACCAATTCCCCCAATGCTGCGGCGAAAAATAGTGGAGCAATATCAGAAAGGAGTTTCTCAGAGAAAAATTGCAAAGAGTTTGAAGTTATCATCATCTACAGTGCATAATATCATCCAAAGATTCAGAGAATCTGGAACAATCTCTGTGCGTAAGGGTCAAGGCCGGAAAACCATACTGGATGCCCGTGATCTTCGGGCCCTTAGACGGCACTGCATCACATACAGGAATGCTACTGTAATGGAAATCACAACATGGGCTCAGGAATACTTCCAGAAAACATTGTCGGTGAACACAATCCACCGTGCCATTCGCCGTTGCCGGCTAAAACGCTATAGGTCAAAAAAGAAGCCATATCTAAACATGATCCAGGAGCGCAGGCGTTTTCTCTGGGCCAAGGCTCATTTTAAATGGACTGTGGCAAAGTGGAAAACTGTTCTGTGGTCAGACAAATCAAAATTTGAAGTTCTTTTTGGAAAACTGGGACGCCATGTCATCCGGACTAAAGAGGACAAGGACAACCCAAGTTGTTATCAGCGCTCAGTTCAGCAGCCTGCATCTCTGATGGTATGGGGTTGCATGAGTGCGTGTGGCATGGGCAGCTTACACATCTGGAAAGGCACCATCAATGCTGAAAGGTATATCCAAGTTCTAGAACAACATATTCTCCCACCCAGACGTCGTCTCTTTCAGGGAAGACCTTGCGTTTTCCAACATGACAATGCCAGACCACATACTGCATCAATTACAACATCATGGCTGCGTAGAAGAAGGATCCGGGTACTGAAATGGCCAGTCTGCAGTCCAGATCTTTCACCCATAGAAAACATTTGGCACATCATAAAGAGGAAGATGCGACAAAGAAGACCTAAGACAGTTGAGCAACTAGAAGCCTGTATTAGACAAGAATGGGACAACATTCTTATTCCTAAACTTGAGCAACTTGTCTCCTCAGTCCCCAGACGTTTGCAGACTGTTATAAAAAGAGGGGATGCCACACAGTGGTAAACATGGCCTTGTCCCAACTTTTTTGAGATGTGTTGATGCCATGAAATTTAAAATCAACTTATTTTTCCCTTAAAATGATACATTTTCTCAGTTTAAACATTTGATATGTCATCTATGTTGTATTCTGAATAAAATATTGAAATTTGAAACTTCCACATCATTGCATTCTGTTTTTATTCACAATTTGTACAGTGTCCCAACTTTTTTGGAATCGGGTTTGTAGTTACAAGTGTCTATTAAATGACGTAGCTGTTATCTTTGCAGCACAAACAGAATGAAGTTTCAAACATTGTCTGGGTTAGTTGTAACATACCCAGAGGTGAGATGTAAGATTATGATATCCAACGGGGTGATTATGGATTATGACAGCTTTTTTTTTCAACACAGACTGTTCAACATAATTGGTGTGTGTGTGTGTGTGTGTGTGTGTGTAAGCATGTCATAGTAATCGGCATACAAATTTCAATATGTTCAATCAGTTTCAATATTTCCCCCATCAATCCACCTGTATGTTACATTGGCACCACTATAAATGGATAATTTTCTCCTAACTTATCCCTATCCTACTTTTTATCCTACTTACCTCACATGGACACAGTCCCTAAAATGCATCAGCTGCCCTCATCAGATATTCTGTAAGTTATTTCTTTTGTTCATCAGTGAAGACTTTCTTTCCACTGTGGTAGCCTACACTCAGAAGTTCCCTTGATCCCTTCTCTACCAACACTTCCCTCTTTTTACAGAATCTGTACATGGCAAATGCCATACAATTTTGCCACAGATCTTACAGACTCTCCCTGCTCTTTTACATCATCTGATGCGTCAAAATGCTGAGAAACACTCCTCAGTTTGTCTTTCTCCTCCAAGACTTAGGCATACTAAAATTCAAAGAAAACAACAGAAAATTAGCTTGGATGTTTCATTGACGTTACAACTAACCCAGAGTCTTGTTGTTACAACTAACCCAAAGTCAACTTACAGCTAACAGCCAAAATATTAGCACTAACAACTTGCAGGAAATTGTGATGTAATTACATTAATGCACCACAAGATGGAACTCAAGCTTCTTGAGTTAGATATGTGTGCGAAGAGGAGATAAGAGAGAGAATGCTGAGCACGTGTGCATGTTATCATGCTTTTTCAAAAGAGTTATTAAAGTTTGGGAATACGCTTTCTGTACTTCTTGTCTACATTAAGACAAAAAACATCCACACAGACACACAAAAAAACATAATTTAACTTAAATTTTAGTTTAAAGCAGGCATTGCTGTCACAAAAATAAATGAAGTAAAAAATAAAAGTTACTTTCTTACCTCAAAATTAGTTTTCCCATCTAAAATCCGCTGTGTCTGCCACAGGGCTCTATTTCCTATCTGAATTAGCCTAAATACTAGTTTCCTAGTTAAAAAATTGGACATGAACGCCCTCTCAAGTCACAATTTGAATGCGATGAGCTCGTGATCACAACCTCAGAAGTGGGAAATAGGAAATTTCCGATGGCACGTCAAGGTGGCATAAGGACTAAACTGAGCATGTGTGAAGTGAATCAAATCAAATCATCTTTATTTATATAGCGCTTTTTACAATGCCAATTGTTTCAAAGCAGCTTCACAGTGGTAACAGGAAAATAATGCAACAGAATTTGATTCGGCTGTACAGCTGCTCTGGAGAAAACAGTGATGTCATCCAGCTCATTTCAATTATCATATAGTGTCAATGCGGGCAGATCAGTAATATAGTTGAAATTTTAGTGTCCCCAACTGAGCAAGCCAAAAGCCAAAGGCGACGGTGGCAAGGAACCAAAACTCCTTCAGGGCCAGAATGGAGAAAAAAACCTTGGGAGAAACCAGGCTCAGTCGGGGTGCCAGTTCTCCTCTGGCCGACGAACAAATAGTGTATGATTATGATTCTGGCAACATTACAGGTCAGAAGTCATATTAGATCAATAGATATTCGTAGGATTATTCGAAAGATTGGAGTCATCACGCCAGGGACGGGTTTAAAGAGGATGTCGTGTCGATGCGGCATTTACAGGGGGGAGTTTAATTGACACGGTCTCTGCAGACACTTCAGGGATGCGTTGGTCATGTCCAGGCTAAGGTCCACCATCTGGTCCAGATACAGCCCGGATCCGGCCGACTGCAGTAAACCTCGGGATAAACAGAGAGACTAACATTAGCGTAGATGCCATTCTTCTTATGATGTAACGAGTACATCAGGTGTTATGGGAAGTGTTCCCGGTTCCGGCTGACCTAGTTAATGCAGCCTAAAACAATAATTTAACTGATTTGACTAATATAAATTAAAAATGTTTTATGTGTATGCCATAGTAAAGAGATGTGTTTTTAGTCTAGATTTAAACTGACAGAGTGTGTCTGCTTCCCGAACAATGCTAGGAAGATTGTTCCAGAGTTCAGGTGCTAAATAGGAAAAGGATCGACTGCCTGCAGTTGATTTTGATATTCTAGGTATTATCAACTGGCCAGAATTTTGAGACCGCAATAGACGTGATGGAGTATAATGCGTTAAGAGCTCGCTCAAGTACTGGGGAGCTAAACCATTTAGTGCTTTGTAAGTAATCAGCAAGATTTTAAAATGTATACAATGTTTAATAGGGAGCCAATGCAGTGTTGCCAGAACAGGGCTAATATGGTCATACTTCCTGGTTCTAGTAAGAACTCTAGCTGCTGCGTTTTGGACAAGCTGCAGTTTATTTATTAAGCGAGCAGGGCAACCACCCAGTAGAGCATTACAATAATCTAGCCTTGAGGTCATGAACGCATGAACTAACTGTTCAGCATTTTGCATTGAAAGCGTGTGCCCTAATTTAGATATATTTTTAAGATGGTAGAATGCAGTTTTACAGATGCTAGAAACGTGGCTTTCAAATGAGAGATTGGTATCAAAGAGCACACCCAGGTTCCTAACTGACGACGAGGACTTGACAGAGCAGCCATCGAGTGTTAGACAGTATTCTAGGTTACTACTTGTGGAGTTTTTTTGTGCAATGATTAAAAATTCATTTTTTTCTGAACTAAGTTGCAGGAAATTACTAGTCATCCAATTTTTTATATCAGCTATGCATTCCATTAATCTTGTGAATTGGTAAGTTTCGTCAGGGCGTGAAGAAATATAGAGCTGAGTATCGTCAGCATAACAATGAAAACTAACGCCATGCTTCCTAATAATATCTCCCAGTGGTAGCATGTACAGGGTGAAAAGCAACGGTCCTAGCACGGTGTGACATCTCTTCATTTACTGCTACAAACTGATAACGGTCAGATAAGTATGAGTTAAACCATGCCAAAGAAATTCCACTAATGCCAACATAATTTTCGAGTCTATTCAAAAGAATATTGTGGTCGATAGTATCGAATGCAGCGCTAAGATCGAGTAACACTAACAGAGAGATACAACCACGATCGGATGATAAGAGTAAATCATTTGTAACTCTAATGAGAGCAGTCTCAGTACTATGATACGGTCTAAATCCTGACTGGAAATCCTCACAGATACCATTTCTTTCTAAAAAGGAGCGCAGTTGTGAAGACACTGCCTTTTCTAGTATTTTTGACAGAAAGGGTAGATTTGAGATTGGCCTGTAATTGACTAATTCTGTAGGATCAAGTTGCGTTTTTTTAATAAGTGGTTTAATAATAGCCAACTTAAAAGTTTTCGGTACATATCCAAATGTCAAGGATGAATTAATGATATTAAGAAGAGGATCTATGACCTCTGGAAGCATCTCTTTTAGTAGTTTAGTCGGTATAGGGTCGAGCATACATGTTGTTGATTTTGATGATTTAACGAGTTTAGCCAATTCTTCTTCTCCTATAGCAGTGAATGAATGTAATTTTTCCTCAGTGACACTACAATGCACTGTCTGATGTGATACTGTAGTAGACGGCTGCATGGTTATAATTTTTTTCCTAATATTATCAATCTTACAAGTAAAGAAGTTCATAAAGTCATTACTGCTGTGCTGTTTACAAACATCAGAAGGTGAAGCTTTATCTTTGGTTAATTTGGCCACTGTATCGAATAAATACCTAGGGTTGTGTTTGTTTTCTTCTAAGAGAGTCGAGAAATAAGCAGATCTAGCAGTTTTTACGGCAGTTTTTACGGCTCCATTATGAATGGAGTTTCCTGCAAAACAATCAGCAACACAAATCCAAGCAATAAGTAGTTTCTACAAGTGTCTCTTAAGTTTCTGGAGTTGTTTTGCACTAGAGAACTAAACCTTGTCAGTATTGATGTGCAAGCACTCCACAGCTCCCTATTCATGTCTCATCGTGTGAGAAAACAGAGGGATTTGTTATGAAACCATGGCAAAAACACAAAAGGATCCTCCACATTTCAACCACAGCGTGTCTCTCCGCCCACAGCTGGAATGCAGTACAGCTGGTTTCCGTGCTATGGGAAATAGTTCTGCTCCACGGTCCTGAATAAACACAGACATGGATATAAAAATTGAATTTGCTAGTTTCGGGCTGGCCAGTGCAGGCTGGTTTTGCACGATCCTTACAAGATTTCTACCCATGTGGAAAGTAAGTGGAACGGTGGAAAACACCACAACAACACTTCCATTGTACTGGGATGGAGTGTGGTTAAACTGGCAACACCACACAACTGGCAGACTTCACTGCACCTTCTATCAGTCTCTGCTGTCTCTGACTGAACATTTTACCACCTGGAAAATTCTCGTCATCACATCTATAGGAATGGGATCTATTGCCGTGGCAGTTTACGCTATTGGATGGATACGTTACCCTAAGAACATATGGTGTAAAGCTGCCTCCGGGCCATCGTTTGTTGTAAGTGGGCTGCCTTTACTGGTGGTGGTCTCCTGGACTACACATTTAACTGATTCGAATGCTGTCTTATTAACACGGGAATGGGGAGCAGCGATCATCACTGGCTGGATGGGAATAGTGTTGCTTGAGGTGGGTGGAGGAGTGCTAAGCATTATTTGCTGTCGAGCAGTCCAGAAGCAGAGACAGGATGGAAGACAAGCGCAAACTTCAGAGCCAGGGGTTCAGTATCCGCTCCACACCATTCACAGTACCACATTTATACAAAGCCCCCTTACCGGATGACTTTATTCATGGACTGATTTAGTAGACTGTGTATGTCTGTTGTTGCATCTACTCTAATAATTAATCAGACATTTCAAAAGATCTATGTTCAACTTGTGAATACTTATTGGTCATATATTTAATGTTAGACATAGCCAACTCTGCTCTGGTTCATGATTCTGTGTTTGACAACTGACATTTTTAATATTTTTCTTCTTCTTGAGGATCACCCCATGATCAGATCTACACAAAATTGGTAGATTCATTAAAAAGATTTTGGAATCTCCTCTCTCTTCCTTTTTTTCCCATGTAAACATTCTTCTTCTTCTTCTTCTTCCTCTTCTTCTTCTGATATTTGCAGCAGACTAGACGCATCAGAGGTGCAATTGCTGCCCTCCTCAGTTCATCTGAAGAACTACACATAATATCCTTACATAAAGTCCCGTTCGATGCAAAAAGATTATAACAACTTTTATTGTCTCATAGTCCTTAGTACTAAGAATTTATTTTAATGAATAATTTATAACTCCAGATTCCAACAACTCTGAATGAATACATGAGATTTCTTTCTGTTTGAGGCTTGACACATTCCATTAATACATGGCACACAGTTTCTGCATCTCCACACATGCATCTGCCATCTGGAAGATTTCCAACCATTGACAGCCCATAATTTAATGCACAATGCCCCAATCTTAGTCTAGTAATAACCACACTATCCCTCCTTCCCAAGCTTATATTTCTTGAATATTTCACTGTTGGCTGAAGTGAAAAATGTCTGCCTTCACCCATTCTTTCTGCCATAGTTTTGTTGTTCCCTGCTGGATAATATTTTTACACTCAACACTTTCATACATTACTTCCAATTCAACTTCACTGTATTCCCCATTTTAATTACTCTATTTAATGCTACTAGTATTTCTACTATTAAATCTGATCTAGCCTCACTCTTCCTTCCCTTTATTTCCATTAGAGCTGCAGTTGAGTCTGAACATATTACTCTTTTTCCAGGTCTATTTATCTTCACCCAACCAAAGGACCCATAAAATTATGACTGACACCTGTAACAGTAGTTATGACTGACACATGTGAATACATTTTTCTAAATATGCAAACTGTTAACTGTTCAGCACGGTTTCAATGGTGATTATCTCTAAGGTGGACACCCAACTTAATATATGATATTAACCATCTGAATCTAACCATGTCATGTCAACACATGGAAAAGTCAGCCGGCTGTTTATTATCATGTTAAATATGATGCCTTAAGCTGCAACAGCGGCGGCACCTTTTACCACAAATACCATACTTTTACATATTCTTCCGTTATTGAAAAACTGATGCATTAATTAGCTTGAACGGAACTGAAAATCATTAAGAAGACCTTTGTCTCAAAACATATTCAATAATTTTAGAGATTCACTTTTGCTGCTTAAATTCACAACATTTAGCGCAGAATCAACTTTGCGTTGTTGCCTGCGATCATGTCAAGGATCAGTCAAATTTTCATGTGCATCTTGAAAAGCGGATGTTTTGGAAAGCGCTGCGGCAAGTTTTTGTGCCATCTAGTGGTTTAGAGGAAAATAAAATCAAAGGAGCCTTTAGCTTTTGACACTTTATTGATTATTATATTTATTTATATTAGGATATTATTATTGCCCTATTGTTATTATATGTATTTTAAGTTTGTGCTCCCTTTTCATGTGTTTAATGACTATTGTTTAATGAGTATTGTTTTGTTTCCATTGTTCCTTTGTTCTGACTTCATGTGTTTAGTTCCTGTTTACTTTGTTTCATTGCCTTTTTTGAATGCTTTATCAACAAATAGCTAACTTCCATACAACTTGTACAAGAGTAACTTCCATATTAAAGCAGAAGTACATATTACATGCTTCACAATACAATGGAAATCATAAAAAGAAAAGAGAAAAGGAAAAGAAAAAGGAAAACAACAGAGAAGGGTACATATCTATATATTGTTGAATAGGAACAAGTAGATTCGTTTTATATGAAAATGTTAAATTAAGAACACATTGCAGTTATTTTAATTGCTTTGCTAGATTTTGACATCACATGTATGCACATTTTAATCTAATTCTTAAAGGGTTAGTTCACCCAAAAAATGAAATTTCTGTCATTAATTCCTCACCCTCATGTCGTTCCAAACCCGTAAGACCTTCATTCATCTTCAGAACACAAATTAAAATATGTTTGATGAAATCTGAGCTGCTCTTCTGAAAACATTTCTTAATTTGTGTTCTGAAGATGAAAGAAGGTCTTACGTTGTTTGGAACAACATGAGGGTGAGGAATTAATGACAGAAATTTCATTTTTGGGTGAACTAACCCTTTAAGTACTGTAAAATTGGGTTTGCCATTTGTGAATTTACATTTGTGGAAATCTTTCCAGATTCTTGTGTATCTTGGCAGGACCAAAACATATGACAAAAGTAGTAACTTTTGCAGAAAGAACATTGTATTTCAATATCACTTTTAAACATTAGGGGCTTTCACACAGGGCAGTTACAGGAACTCCTTTATAGGAACTATAATTATTTATTTTTAATTGAGTTAACAATAGGGGAATACAGAGTCATAAACTCTGTCTATAAAACAATGAATAAAGAAAAAACACATTTTCTTTGGTTAAGATTTTTCTAACCTAAAGCTTATTAAATCTTTTATCACTTGTTTTGTACCCTGTTTCACAGTATTTGTCTAAGTTAATTTTGTTCTGGAACTGCCATCTAGTGGACATTTAAGAAACTGCTGGCCACATGGCCGGATTATGTTGCTCAGAAGGATTTTGGAAGTTTTGAAGAGCAATAGCTGTAATCTTTTGACACAGGAGACCATTGAAACATTTAGCTTTGAAACAGGAGCTTTGAGATGTTTTACCAGTTTACCACTGACATTGATTAATAATGTAATCATAACTAAAACAATTAAAAGCTTCAGTTATACTTTCAGCAGAGTGAGCAAAAGAAATTACAAAGATGTAATCATATAATTCAATAAATCATATGTTTTAACCTTATATTGTTTTTTACATTGTTCTTTACATCATTAATGTGTTGACTATAAAAATATGCAAGCAAAAACAATGCTTGTCCCCAAAACACTGCTTGCATACAGAGAGCTGGCCTACTCACACTCAACCCTGCAAGACCATGCTGGTGAACCAGCTTTACCAGCTCCATTTTGCTTGAGAACAGCATGAATATGCTGGTCCACCAGCTAGACCAGTACTATACTAGCATAAACCAGCACTATACCAGCACTAACCAGCATAAACAAGCCTGGACCAGCATGTTGGTTTATGCTGGATTTTTCAGCAGGGTTATCCAGGTACACAGTGCAACACATGGTTAAAGAAAGAACAGATGACAGAGAGTAACATCAGTGTTGGTTGCAAAATGTTTCACTGATATGGTTGGGAGTCTGTTACAGTGTGATGTCTGCATAGCAATTATAAGTGACGTGTTTTTGAAAAAATAGAACCTATAACATTTGACACTAGACTAGAGTGTCTTCTAGAGTGTTTTGTTGTAGGGGATGCTCCATTGACAACGTACGGACAACTCTGGAGCACCCATACTATCCATTATATTTTTTTCCACGTGTCACACTTCACTTTGGAGGATGTTTTCCTAAAGTGTTCTAATAATCTCTGTTCATGAACTTTCTGCATTTGAGTCCTCTGTTCACATACCCTGACAGAATCTACTGATCACAACATGGACTCAGCAGAGGAAACAGACTTATGGCAAGTCCTCATGCAGCAAGGCATTCTTCTAGGACGCCAGCAGGAGTTTTCAGAGGAACTCACCACCTCTCATCTCTCCTTCTCCGAGATGTTTCTCCAGCTAGCTGAGTTCACAAAACAGCTTGAGCAGTTACAGACCAACCCTCCTGTGGCTCCGGCTACACCACCTCCTCCCAACACTGATGTGGCCATTCCCCGTTGTGCTGAACCTCGCCTTAATCCACCTGCTCCGTACTCCGGTGAGCCTAATTTATGTCACTCCTTTTTGTCAAAGTTGTTCTTTCACTTTTTCCCTCCTGTTTCCTCACAGAGCGATCCAAAGTGGCCTTTGCCATCATGCTTCTGGTTTGCCAAGTGAGAGGATGGGAAACGGCCATGTGGGACAATGGACATAAAATCTGTAACTGATTTAAGTATTTTTCAGAGGAGCTCCATAAGGTTTTCGACCGCTCTGGGGAACAAGGCGGCCCGGGCTTTGTCACTTCTACTGCAGGGAGGTCGGTCTGTTTCAGAGTACTCGATCGGATTCTGCATGCTTGTTGTGTCTTGTGGATGACATGCACAGTGGGATAATTTCCTTCATGGGCTGGTCGAGTACATCAAGGACAAGATCTAATCTCTGGAGCCTCGACAGATTATTCAATCACACTATCCATGTTGACAACTTGAGTTTACCGCTCAAAGGAGGGCGTACGGTGAGCATCACTAATCACTATTCGGCTGCCCTCTGGTGTTCGTTCCATTCTCCAGGCCTTGTTGCATTTTGATGGGGCTGCTCATTAGGTGTCAGCTTTGATTGATTATTGAGCGGAGGGCAATTTTATGGACACGGGGCTGGTTGCATGCTTAGATGTTCCCGCATTCCTCTGACCAAACCAATTTCAGCCAGAACCCTCCGTGGCACCCATATCACTAGGATTACTCATTCCACCAAGTTTATCACTCTCACCCTCCTGGGCAGTCATGCAGAGGAAATTTGCTTTCTCCTCATTCACTCTCCCTCCACTCCAGTGGTTTTGGGACACAACTAGCTGGTCAAGCATAACCCTCACATTGACTGGACTCTTAATTCTCTGTTGGCATTGAGCCCTTTTTTGCTTATCTCAGTGTTGGGGCCCAGCATTTCCCCTGTAATGCCTTGTTCTGTGTTGCTGATTAGTTGAGTCGCCTTTCATGGAAGCAAAGATGCTCCACATCTTTGGGGGTGGCTGTATTAAAGGCTCATTCAGTAGGGACTTTTATTATGAAACTGGAGTTGCAGTAAAATTCCGGTAGTGAAAAGTGGTGGATGTAGATCAGTGTTGCGTGTTGTTGGTGATGTCTTGATGATGCGATGTTGATCTGTTAAGCTGTTGTAATACTAAACGTGTGATTAGCGTCATGTGCGTTTGAAAGCTGCTCATATGCACCACGAGGCTATCCATATATGACACCGTATGTTAATAATGACAAATAATCGCGTATGGCTTGTATTTTCTGTGAAAATTATTTATCTGACTGGCACCCAGGGGGGTTTACTCGTCCATTATCTAATCAGAACCTAACAGTACAAAAGCCAACAGTCTGATTCCGAATGAGAAGACAACAAACCTACACCTAAAATAACAAGGTGTCCAAGCCTGAGCTTGACAGAAGGTCAGACCCAACAAGATGAGCACAGTAGGATTTTCCAATCACTCCCCTAAAGATCTTTTCCTCTCCCTTTCACAAGATGGCTGTTCCCTGAAAGACTACATAGAGAAGTTCCTCAAGCTTCACCTGGTGTCCTGGAGTGAAAACACTCTAAAGATCTGTTTTTTGAGTGGGCTGGGTGACCATCTGTTTCGACTACTGTCAGCGGGAGCTAACACCTGCACGCTGGCACAGTACATGGATTTTGCACCATGGCTCGCCGTTCACGGTTGGAAATGTAGAAGATGAGGACATCGCCCGCAGCCGCAGCCGCACCCTGCCCAGCCCACTGCCACCATCATCCAGTCAGCAGTTATCATTGTTCCAGTGACCCCACCTGTCTCAGAACTCCTCCCTACGCTTTCCTCGCTCCACATGCCTGCCACAAACCCATAGCCAGTGCCAAAGCCTGTCAAGGACCACAAGCACAAGTCTACTGCAGACCCAGAGCTAGAGTTGCCGAGTCTGTCCAGGTGTGTGAGCCGGCCCCAATGTCTGTCTTGGAGCTCGAGCCTGAACCAGCGTTTGTCCTGGTGCCCAAACCTGTAATCGCCATGAGCATGAACCACAAGCCAAAGCCCACAGCAGACCCAGAGCTGAAGACTGCCAAGTCTGACCAGGTGTGTGAGCTGGAATTTATGTTCATCCCTGAGGGAGTGCTGGTGGTTTGAGTTCCTCTCATCCTCCTGCCCCTGAAGTCTGTACCACCTCATGTGATCTCCTTGATAACCTGATTCCCTCCTACATTCAAGCCATTGTCACCACTGTTGGTCCCGTCCAGTCCCAAGTTGTCTTTGTTGCCATTGGTGGCAAGTCATCCAAGTCATTGCTGGTCAAGCCCAGCTCCAAGTCATCACTGGTTAAACCCAGCTCCAAGTCTCCATTGCCCAGTCCCAAGTCTCATTCATCTTGGACGGTCACGCCCGGCCTCAATGCTCAATGCTCCCTTGGCTCCACCGTGGACGGTCATGCCTTAGGCTCCGCAAGGCTCCCTCACCAGCTCCTTCACTCCTTCATCTCCTCCCTGGCTCCTCATTCCCTCCACGTATCATCACTTACCTGTTTATGCATCGTGTTCCTACCACATCTGCAAATAAACCTACCTGTTTGAGTTTTACCTCAGTTTTGGTCATTCGTCCAATCCAGAGGATTTATTTATTTATTTAACCAGGTAAGTCAGTTGAGAATAAGTTCTCATTTACAATGACAACCTGGCCAAGAGGCAGCATAAAAAGCGGGTGCAATACAGTAAAAACATAATAGAATTACAAATAGCACAACAATAAACAATAACATATAAAACAAACAAATAACTAAAAACAAGTACAGTGATCTTGTATTATTGACCAAATTAAATTTTTAAAAGAGGAGAGTGAAATAAATGAACTAAGCTTTAAAGTCTGCTGCAGTTGATTCCAGTCGTATGCAGCAGAAAACTGAAAAGAACAACGACCAAAAGAGGTACGGACTTTAGGTATGCATAAATTAATGAATTTGCTAGAGCGCAGATTACGACTAGTATTATGAATATTAAGAAGTGACTGTAAATATAATGGTGTTTTCCCGATAAGAGTTTTATAAATGAACAGAAACCAATGCATTTGTCTACGAGAATGAAGAGAAGACCAGTTTAATAAAGAATACAAATGGCAATGGTGAGTGTTAAATGAAGCTCCAGTCACAAAGCGGATTGTTTATGAAGGAGAGTTTTTGAAGCAGACCTGTAAACTACATCACCATGGAAGCACTGTCATTTTAACCAAAAGTTGTTTTGAAGTATAGGGCCCAGTATACTTCCTTGGGGGACCCCTTTAAATAGGGGCAGACCAAAACCCCTCCACCCTTACTGATTGTGAATGACCAGAACAGTAACTCTTGAACCAAGCCAGACAGCTCTCAGAGAGTCCAATACCTCTTAGCCTATCCATCAGTATGTTATGGTCCACGGAGTCAAAGGCCTTTGCCAGATCAACAAATGCATAATAATAAGGATAAAAATAAGGACTGTGACAGCGTGGTATTGAATCTTTATTTATACGTAATCCTTGTGTATTTTTGAGTAATTATTACATTATATTAGTGTTTAAATGAAGACAGGTGTTTATCTCGCTATGTAGATGAAGACATTTGTAGACATTTGCCAACTGTGAAACATTTATGCATATTACGCTTTATACGTCTTGGTTTAACACAGTTATAGTTGACAGGATAATTTATGGTGTTTTGTGTAAACAAATTATGAATGAATGTAGGGTACAACAGGGCTAAAGGCACACCTTAAGCCTTGAAAACCCTAGCAACGGCACAGAAACACACTAAAACACTCAGAGCACCTTAGCAACCACATAGAATTGCCCTGGCAACCATATACCATATTAAAAAATGCAATAAAATGATAAAATGTCACACTACATTTTGTTGGTGCAAGATTTTGTTTAGGACTCTGACATTTACATTTTATTTACAATGGTTGCCTCACAATAATCTGCTGTTGTCATCACAACCATGCACACACTCAGGGGCACAATTTTAAAGCCATGGATAGCAAGGCTAGTGTTTGGGTGATAGGGTTTCTCTCCCACACAGACAGCCTCATGCATGATTCAGAATCTAGTGTGCACACCAGAGAATCAGATATCTCTTGTTAACAACATAGTGTTTTGGTATTCAATATTGTGTGTGTGTGTGTGTGTTTCAGGTAAATCCTACGTTATGGGAATAAAATGTCCCCACAAAGATGGCAATATATGAAATCCTTATCCTTGTGGGAAAATGTTTTGGTCCCCATGAGGAAAACAGCTTATAGTTCATACTAAGTGGTGTTTTTTAGAAATGTAAAAATGCAGAAAGTTTTCTGTGATGGGTAGGTTTAGGTTGGGGGAGAGAATACATCGTTTTTACAGTAAAAATCATTATGTGATGTGCGCGCGTGTGTGTTGAAGGGGTGGATTCTGAAATCCACTTCCGTTTCAATAATATATATATATATATATATATACATATATATCCTAATTAAATTTATATTCAAAGCCTTAATCAATATCTATCCTACATATTAAGATGATTTAAATGATTTATTCTAGTTTGAATGTTCTCTTGAATGTTTGGTTTTATTCCTTTTGACTGAATTATATACTTTTATTTATATTTATTTTATATTATATTTTATTCATTTTATATTATTTCCTTTTACTGAAACACTAAAGAATAAAGATGAATATTGCCTGTACTTCTCTCTGAGGAGAAGAACATGTTATCTGTGTGTTTTGGAGAACTATGTTGTTTTCAGTTGACGCTCCAACCTTGAAGAAACTATCTGTGTATGTGCGTAGTATTCTGTGTTACAGATCAGTATTGGAGGTGGATTACGGGCATCCTAAGAGATGGGTGGACTTGTTTTCTGGGCAAACTGGCGCCCGCTCCAGAACTGGAAGGTCACTACGTGCCTAATTCCGGGGTGAAAGCGTCAACAAGTGATCTATGGAGACGTGCATCTGATTAACTGACAATGTGTGGAAATTTACTATGACTATCTATTTTCTCTTAGCCAATCAGAATCATTCAACCTGCAGTAATGACGTAGCTAGACCTTGAAAAGAGTATAACTGTTGGGACAATTGAATGTACGAAAAACTGGTAGAGAGGGAGTGTGGCCTACGAACTCCTTGTGAGACTTGAAGCTGGCTTCTGCTGATGAAACTGCAAACTATTCTTCAGTAAATTTTTCTTTAATTAATTGCACTCCTGACTCTTGGTCTTCATTCTTCACAACTGGTCTTGGGTCCTAAACTGTTGTCCCCTAACAGTGTGCATGTATGTGGTTCTTGCACTATGACAAGGGGGAAAAAAAGAAACTTACTACTTTCTATAATCTGTATGAGGTGATCAGGTGGTATGAATTTTGAATTTTGCTTATGTGCAAAAAGAACAGAAATAAGTATAGCATTTCTTGTTTGTCAAATATGGTAATTTTTTTAACTACCGTATGCTGTCTTTGATTAAATTGCGATCACAGTAGTGTGAAGTGGGGAAAAAACATTAAAGCAGCAACAACTGCATACTGAGCTTAGCCATTTTGTGCATATGTATATTAGGGCAATTTTCTGTAATTTCCCCCATTGTATGTTCTTTTGTACACTTTTATTTGATGTGTATTCGTGAGAATGAATTCTTTGTTAAACTCAAACACAGTATTCTTTATTCTTATGTCTGTGCTATAACTAAAGGGCAATATCCTTAACCTCTGTTTTATGCTGCTTTGGCAATTGCATATTCATTGGACCTCATAATGACACTGGATAATTGTGTATGAATTTCCTTAAGGGTGCTAATTACAGGTAATTAGCCAATGGTTGTGGTTGGTTTCTACTGATCACCTCTTCCTCTCTTTTTGGACATATACAACATGTTTACGCCTATAATTTCTGTTGCTAAATATTTGTATTTATATTTGTATTGGTATTGGCAAGTCTCAACATGAAATATACAATAATTGAAAACTTATTTCAATAGCAATAAATGGCAAATATACTTGAATGACTACTTGGATCCATGCTAATTATAGGAAGTACTTTCCTGCCATGAAAGTAGAGTGGTAGTAGGTGAATCATTTATCTTAGCACTGAGAACAGAATGAGTAAGAATGTATATGAAGAAGAGACACTTGATTATAAACTGAATGAATCTACATATTTAGGTGGTGACTGCTTTAGTTCTAATAAATGTTCTAAAAAAGATACATGCACAACACTACTGCAACCTTTAACAACAAAATGGAAGACATCTTTAGACATGACCAGTGAAAAGGATTATATATGACGACACCAACATGAATGGAAAGCTAGGATAAAAAATATTCAGACCATCAAAATATTTATTTAAATCAGTATTCATATGGCAGTTGTTACTTCTACTCTTCAGAAAGACGTAAAGGGGACATGTAATAAGGCTTATGGGAAACTTTTCCATCCTAGATTTGTTGCTACTTGTTGACTGACCTGATGAATTTTTTAAGCTCCTAGGGAGGCGCATCAGTTACCACTGAATCTATCGCTGATCTTCATCTCTGTCTGATGACAAATTAATTGTCTTTGTCCTCTCAGAGAAAGAAATTTAATCAGGATGTTCTTATAGCCAAGTGTTCTATGTCTGTTTGTTTATTTGCACATGTATTTTGCCTCTATGTGCACTATTCCAGGCAAAGTTAATGACCGAAACTCAACACTCTGTCTGTGATTAATAAAACATTGTCCCGAGGCCCAAAAGGCCAAACACCTGAACGCTTTCAGCTGTATAAGTGGTGAAAGGCGACATAATCTCCCCGGTACAAGATTTGGACTGAGATTGAAAGGCACTGTGGGAGAGGTCCAATATAAGAGAGTGGAAATAGGACTCTTCATGCTGCACTCGAATGGGCAGCTGCGGCAGGTGGGAAGGATAGTTTGGAAGCATGGAGAGTGGACGGAGCTTGGCGAAGGTGATCTCAGAAATGCAGAATGAGATCAGAAAGCTGGAGAGTGAAAACCAAGCACTCCGTGGGCAGCTCAGCCGGCCAACTTCGGCTTTGGACTCAATGAAGCCATCTGCATTATCTACTCAGCAGAAGGACGGGTTACAGGAGAGCTCGACCCACGCCAACCTGAGACGGAACGTGTCTGCACCAGAACTTGAAGGACAGTTCAAAGGTAAAAATCTTGTGTTACTCAAACTTTAATAAGCATGTGCCATCTTAATTCCACGGAATGCAAATAAGTAGCTTGACTGTAAAAACGTGTACAATTGCTATTAGGTAGGTTTATCTACCTGATCTGACTAAAAATGGCTTACTCATTGGTGATGTTAAACCATACTTTTGACCAATAATAAATATTTTTTTTTAATAAAACTAGTTCATTTTACCCGGTGAAGACTGTTTTAGAAGTAACCAAACATTTTATATTTACATACAGTGCACTATATATATTTGCTCTGTGCATATGAAACCTATTATTTAATTAGGGTACCATAGTAGACCTTAAGACAGGGGTGGGCAACTCTGGCCTAGGGTGCGTGTCATTCAGCTCCCTAACTCGTGAATCAGTATATCGTGTACACAAATTCAGGCATTGGGACAATGATGGCTCTATTTCTGGAAACATCAAATGCAACAAACAAATACAACGTCACTACTGCTGTATTTATGAACAACAGCAGCACAAATATCTTTCTGACATTATTTGTTTGTTATTTAAAAGTACATTATGATAAATACTTTGATAGTTACATATCCCTGCAACACTTCAGTCGTAAATTAATTATAAATGTTAGCTAGATTTTGTTCATTGCCTGATGTATGTTTATGCTGAAACATAATTTAACAACAGTTTAAAACATTTTCCACATGTCATGATGTGTTTTGAATTGGCTCACATGATTATGTGTCACACTTCAGAATTTCCTTTAAGGGAACGTAGTGAGCATCGATGCTCCCTGGTTTTCACGGTGCATTGTCGGATTTTTAGGGAGCGAACGTTTCAGTGCACTGGAAGGATTCTGCGATTGAGACAGCCCTTAAAATGGCCGACTCCCTGATCAGTGCCCTGACTACTAAACTAAGCTGATTGAAACGTACCCCAAACCTAATCAAACACACCTGCCTGTAATTTTCAATTGTGTGCTTGAACAGAGTTGGAGCTTAACTCTGCCTGACAGTGGACCTCAAGGGCCAGAGTTGCCCTACCTTGCCATTAGAGCTATCATTCATGACTAATGCATTGATGAAAACGATACAAAGGTTAATACATTTATCTCTTTCCAAACAAGTAATGTCATTTTTAGTCAAGCACTGGTTATGATTGATCAAAAAGATGTTATGTACATGCCTTTCTGGTTTCTTTCTATAGAAAACATTATTATGACCGTGCGGAGATACTCCATATCCTCAAATTCCATGAACGGCTCGCGAAAGAATGAGATTTTGCACAAGCCAAGACGATATGAGGAGACTGTAAACAACAATAAATGGACAAAATTACATGATGGCTCACTCGGGCGTCCTTCTATTGCCTATTCTAAACCAGACATAGAGAAATTAACCAACAGACATTCCCTTCAGGAGTATGTCAATAAAAACAGGTGAGTTAGGCTTTAGTCAGTAGCTTTGTTTGAAATATTGACTTACTAATTTGTATGCTAAACATTATATTTCACATTTTAGAGCCAAAGTCAAGACGGTAACTTTCCTGTTGCCAGTGGATGATATTTATACCAATCGACCTGTACTGGCTGAGCACCTGCCTGAAAGGAGCACCTGTGAACTCAAAACAATAGCTGAAACGGACTCATGAGGTCCAAACTAATGGCAGAAATGCCCGTGAAATGGATGTTTGTGAATCTGACAAAGCTCAGTAATGTGTGGTCAAACTCTTTCCCAACTCATTTAAGACGTTGTAGGTGAGTCCTGTGGTGAATTAATACCTACACCTGACCTCAACACTTTGACTCCTGTTACAGATTTGGTTTCTCCAATTCATCCAGCTAAAGAAACTCAAGTCATCTCATGGTCTCGTCTGAAGACCTGGCAATCCCTCTGTGGCGTTTGGATCGGGTGTCTGTACACACAGTCTGATTGTGTGAAGTGCCAGTGGAGACATGCGCTTCCCGCCCACTACTATAAGTTTGCTGAAATTGTTAGTAGCTCTTTGAATGATGAACATTACTTGTTTGAGTCATTTTGTTTTTGTCTCTCCCTGAAATCCCCCACTATTTTATTCAGAGTTAGCTTGCCTAATTTTAACATAGCATAGTTTACTTATAAACATGTTTAACTAAAAACTTGTGTATTAAAGCTGTGACACATTTGCTACATGAAAGAGAATGAAGCCAAAAGAAGGTTTACACTTTATTATTATTATTATTGAGTTAAAGGGGCTATAGTAAGAATTTACACATGTTAATCACTTTTTTATTGCCAATGTGTGAACAGCTTGTTACGAAACTTAAAAAAAAAAAAAACACACCTTCCCCAACTTCCTAGATTGTCTATGAAAGCCTGTAGATGGATTTTTATGTGAAGGTGTCAGGACATTTTTGCCGACAAAATCAAAAGGATGTGACATTTAAGCATGCTCCTGAGAGCCTCTCTTCTGTTCAATGACACATAAAATGAATGCTTATGCAATGTTCAGGATAATGCCGAAAGAGCCATTCTGTACTGTAATGTCAATGTGTCATGCAAAATTTTTTTATTTAAACTATAGTCTCGTATAGCCAGATCTGTACAGTCTATAGTCTCAAATATACTTTATAATCAAACTATCATAGCAGTGTAATTTTAATTACCTCATCTGTCGACATGATATCCGCTTCGCTATGATCTTAACTGCCGTTTTGTCATCGCTGTCATTTATGTTGTGCGTTTATTTTTTTTTATTGAGTTGAAAGCGTGCAGCACATATTTACATATTCATCTAAACCCCGCTCTCAGCAGCGTGGACAGCACCGGGATGTTCGTTAACAGTATATCATTGCAAAGGTATTTCCAACTTCTTTTTACTTCTAAACAAAAAACTTCAACGTGAGTATATCGGGGCTGTGGGGCATTGAAATCACGTTCAGTCTCTTGTACTTTATGTGTGCACGAGGAATAAGTTGCCAGCTGCTGTTCACTTAAAGGCCACCGGTGTCGCTAATAACAAGTTTTTCTGAATTCTACATATAGCCCCTTTAAAATCTGCACAACATATCAGGGCCATTGACAGTCCAGAGGCTTTTGAGGTTGTAGTCCTGAAAATCTTTCTTTCCCAAAAAATGTTTGGGGTCACATTATCAAGTGTTGCTCAGGCATTGACAGTTACCAAAGATAAAACAAAGACATTTATTTGTGAAATTATTAAAAAGGGACAAATATAACATCTAAAGGCTAAAAAGTCTGAAATATTTGTTTGCAGTGTAGACTGAAAATTATTTAGTACATAACTATTAGCTTGTCTAAGACAGCCATTTTCCATATTACCATTATATTAAACACTTCAGAGTTACAGTATAACATATTGGATACATATCTGGGCTCAAGAAACAGATCAGAATAACAAACAGAACCTAGTGTGAACATGTCTTCTGCGCTTATCAATTGAAGGTTTCTTATCGTCAGTCTTGTTAGGTGTGCTCTCCTTTGTGAGCTCAGAGGGCTCGTTCAAAGAGCTTTTCTCACTGTAAAGACTCCCATAACTCTCAGAATCTCGTGGTTTACCTGTTAGTGAACATAGTAGTCAATGTTATAAACAATGTCAGTGCACCCATTTGTTATCAATAAATTTCACTTTTTAAACAAAGTTTTTTTTATGTAAAGGAGACATTATGTGACCCCTTTATATATCTCTCAAAATCTCATTACATTTATCAGACTTGCCCATTTATTACATTTTTAATTTCTGCTGTACTGCATAGTGATACCTGTTATACTGCTTTGCTGAGGTTCAGTAAACTGTGCGGGAGGTTTGCTCTCTGTTGGGCTATCTCCATATTTCATTGGTACCAATGGACAACTGTCTCCTTTCTGCAGTCTCTGGGTAGCTTTAAGAGAGGTGGCGATAGAAAGGAAGAAAACAGAAGTAAATGACATATAGAAAACAGTAACATAATTGATGTTTTCTGTACATTCATTTATTCACAATTTATTATTATTAATAAAACTATAATCTCTTATGGAATGGTCCAATAAAATCTGTCTCTTTTTTTATTGCAAGCATATACAGCACATATCCACTGTAGGGTACAAAATAGGTCATACAAATGTACTAATTTGTTTTTGTTTTCAGTGAAAAAGGATGCAATGAAAAATGAGGTCAAATTAAATGTTGTTTATTTTAAATTCACTTTGCAATTTTTGCAAAATCATTTTTGCAACTGATACCAAATCAGGGTTAAAAGGGTATATGTGTTCCCAACTACTGTTCATGCAAAAAATGCAATGCAATTATAAATAGGCTAATAATATATAAGTAATATAAAAAAATATATTTCATACAATATAAAACAGTTTATCTAACATATCTATAGTTCTCCCACTAAAGAATTGGATTTCTGGTCTGATTAAGAATATATAATAGGACACCAATCCATATGCCATTGCATGTAACTAGTAACTAAATAATAAATATATATTCAACAGACCTTTTAATGCCGGCCTATAGTGAGGTAGCTGTGAAGCACAGTCTCTGCCAGAATGAGTCATCTTCTTGACTGAGTCAGTGTTGTGCACCAAAAGCCCCATGATCTCACTCTCTGTGACTTTTAGATTCCTCTGTAGGAAGTAAGTTTGCATTCTTCCTTTACCTTTTACCTCTATCTCTCCACGCTCCTCCATCTGATAACCTTTATTTCTTAGAGCACTGTTAACAAGAAATAAACCAAAGAGTTCTGATTTAAGTCAAGATTCTCAACTCATGTCAGGTATTAATCTACGTTAAGGTTTATATATATATATATACACACTGTATCTTTACAGTGCCAAACAGAGATTATTTGAAGTAAATGTAAGACAGAGGACATATTTTCATGCTTCTCACTGATAAACACTAGAACTAATGTGGATTTTGTCAGGCAGGCCATGACTCTCCATTCGGGACGCTGTGTTAACTGTGTCTCCAAACAAACAGTAACGAGGCATCTTCTCACCAACCACCCCTGCCAAGACTGGCCCACTGTGCAAGCCCACCCGAATCTGGGACACAAAACCCCTCTTTAATAGAAGTACATTTAAAAACAGAGTATAAAGACAAAAATCACTCCAAACTCTTTCCTAAACCCACAAAACATCTGAAGATTTATAACGTCTCTCATAGAAATGTAAATTTTAGAAAATTAGGCTTGAAATTACAGACTGAAACACTGAATCTCAAGTCTAAAGTATTAAATCAAAGATAACCCCCATTACCTGAATAGGCCCACCAGTCACAGGGTTAGTGACTTCTTTTGCAGCTATGATCATGCCTAGGGCGAAGTTGGCTACACGCTCAGTGTGACTTGACATCGGTATTGGCACACCACCAACAACCATGTAAGCATCTCCAATTGTCTCAACCTGCCGAACACATTTTGTAACACATATTAAAAAAATTGTAAAGATGATGAATCACCAAAATTAATCAATTTAGTCATACATTTAAGAACAATCATCATGACTAAGGCTCACCTTGTAAACATTGTGTACAGAGGTAAGATGGTCAAACTTCAGGTACATCGAATTGAGCATGGAAACAATCTGGATGGGTTCACACTCAGAGCAGATATTTGTGAAGGTCACCACATCACTGAAGAGGATGGTGCACTCTTCAAACTCACCTAAAAGAAAAGCAGAGTAGAGTCAAGATTTGACTGTAGTCCTGGTCAGACAAATATTTAAATTATAATGAAGTGACTTATATGTGTGTTAAAGGGTTAGTTCACCCAAAAATGAAAATTAGACCATGATTTACTCACCCTCAAGTCATCCTAGGTGTATATGACATTCTTCTTTCAGACGAATAAAATCAGAGTTATATTAAAAATGTCCTGGCTCTTCAAAGCTTTATAATGGCAGTGAATGGTTATGTCATTTTTGAAGTCCATAAAAGTGCATCTATCCATCATATAACTGCTCCACACGGCTCCGGGGGGTTAATAAAGGCCTTCTGAAGCAAAGTGGCACGTTTGTGTAAGAAAAATATCCATATTTATAGACTAAAATAACTAGCTTCTGGTGGTCAGCGATAGCAAGTCGACTTGCGCTAAAAGAGTAACCCCCTGACGCGATGTATAGAAGCATCGCAAGCTTTGACACCTCTCGTGGATAGGGCTGGGCAACAAACTCAAGCCCCTCTTCTCTTATATCGAAATCCTCCACCATTTCTCTTTAAAAATTCTCGTTTTAGACTTCTAATTCATGACCAGTGTTTTGTTTTGCTCTATCCTCTGCGCTTCTGCGTTCGTCAATACGCATGCGTCAAGGGTTCAAGGGTTACTCTTTTAGCGCAACTTGACTCGCGTACCGCTGACTGCCGGTTTCTTACACAAACGCACCACTTTGCTTCAGAAGGCCTTTATTAACCCCCCCGGAGAGAGCAGTTATATGATGGATAGATGCACTTATATTGACTTCAAAAACGACATAACAATTCACTGCCATTATAAAGCTTTGAAGAGCCAGGACATTTTTAATATAACTTTACTCGTCTGAAAGAAGAATGTCATATACACCTAGGATGACTTAAGGGTAAGTGAATCATGGTCTAATTTTCATTTTTGGGTGAACTAACCCTTTAATTGGGTCTATAAAATGTTTTTGTATGATACACTTCAAAGTCGTATGTGTCTGGAAGCTTTAGGCAGAGATTTATGGGCTTAAGCTTCTGAAATATCTCACATTAAATATGCAATACTCTGTAATGGGGGGCTTGCAAAGCAGCAAGAAACACTATACTTTTACTTGTAACAGCGTGGTTCACAAGATGAGAAATTTGCAATAGTCAGTCTTTTATTTACAAACAAAAAAAAAAGCTCTGGAGCACACAAGTAATAAAACAGAAAACCAAGCTATGCGTCAACGAGAACCAACAGGAGCCGGGCAGAATCGGCGGAGACGAAGGAGCTTGAAAGCTGGACGGAACCAGCGGTTTAAGATATTTAAGACTTTTTATGACCTTAAATTTGAATTTAAGACAGTATAAGACTTTTTGGGGATGTGAACTCAAACTGCGGTATGACCAGTGGTACAAGGGAGTACCCTCAGTACCCGCAGCATGACTGTGGAAATATACGCTAGAAAACCCCATTTCATTAAAAACATTATTTTATTAAACTTGTTATGTTTTATTTTAAATATATGATTACAATTTTAATATATTTTTATGCATCTAAAAGACACATTTGACAGAGGGAGATGTGTTGAGGTAATGGTCTCTTTAAAGTTGTGCGCTGATGCAGCCCCAACGATGTGTCTACAAGTGCACACACCTCAAATGTAATCCCTTGCAATACCAAAAACAAATGCTCATTGTCAGGTCTTGTCCTTCCCAGGTTCTTTTATATCTTTAATAAAACTTATTTGCACTTGGATCCAGCTCTCCCTCGTTTCTGAGTTCACTCAATATTACAGAAGACCTAACCATTATGGATCCAGCAATCAGGTTGATCAAGCTCTGTCAAGGTGAACGTTCCCTCGAGGACCACATCAGAGACTTTCTCACTGACTTGCCAGGCTTTGCTCTCATTAAATTTTATTGCAATGGTGGGTCTATGCACCTCAAGCTCCGGTGGTCCTTAGTTCGGTGATTCTAAGTTTGCTGGTCCCAAGTCTGGTGGTACCAAGTCCAGTGGTCCCAGAGGTCCTTCCACTGTCATCGGTGCTGCCTGTGATGTCAACTGCCATCTTGTGTGTTTGGGCTGCACACACTTCTGCAGCTCTTCCCAAGGTGGCGGCGTCCAATACAGCTCCTCCCGAGGTGGCAGCGTTCACTTTTGAATCCTTTGTCTGCCTAGTCGTGGCCAAGGAGGCCAGCTCTGAACCCTCTGCCCGTCCGCTAATGGCCAAGAAGGCCATCTCTGGAACCCTCTGCCTGTCCAGTAATGGCCAAGGAGGCGGCCTCTGAACTCTCTGCCTGCCCTGTCGTGGCCACGGAGGCCATCCCTGAACTCTTTGTCTGCCTTCCATGGCTACGGAGGCCATCTCTGAACTCTCTGGCTGCCCTGTCGTGGCCACGGAGGCTATCTCTGAACTCTTTGTCTGCTCTTTCATGGCCAGAGAAGGCCATAACTGAACTCTCTGTGCCCCCTGTCACGGCCATTAAAAAGCCGCCCCTGAACTCTCTGTGCCCCTGTCACGGCCACTAAGGCCGACCCCGAACTCTCTGGACTCTCTCTCTGCTCCACCAGCCCCACTGTGGTCTCCAGCTCCGCCGGTTTTTACTGTGGTCTTCAGCTCCACCGGCTCCACCTTGGTCTTCAGCTCCGCCTTAGTAGTCTTTAGCTCTGCCTGTTCCGCTTTGGTGCCACCCTGGCACGGTAGAGTGAGATTTGTTAATTTTTTTGTGACCATGTATCATCCTTTCATTTATACCACATGATATTATAGCCACATAGATATATGTATATATACAAATTCCTGTACATTACAGGAAACAGAAATTAGTATAAATGTGACTATTATTTTTTATGTCCTGCTTTAATGGCATTAAAACAAGCTCCCATCTTTCTCCCACAAGAAAGATCACCTATAATACTAGCAGATCAACGATCAGAGCATATGTGGCTGTCACACATCAATAGAACGAACGGCTCGGACTGAGGTAGGGACTCGGGAGGTGAATTGATCATTTCTGTTACCTGTACGTAATCTATGCAGCAGTTATGTGAAAAAAGAATGAACAACTCAGACAAGATAAGAAGACACAGTTGGGTGGTGAATTAATAATTTCTCATAATTTGGCAGGTTTTAACTCATTTCCTAATTCAGAATTTTGTGCATCAAATTTTGTGTATTTGGGTAATTTGGCTATTGAAAATGTAAAGTTTTATTTTAACTCTTTTCAAATGAACAAAATAACTTGTAAAATGTGTTCATTTTGCTAAACAAGAAAGATCCAATATTCCTATCACAAACTCTTAAAATCCAAAAGTAGCGGGTATAGTAGTGATTGAAAGCTTTAATTCACAAATTTCCCATTTTACTTTACATTTTACAATTTCTTACATGATATCTAGGTGAGAAAGTTTCTAAATATATCCATGGTTATGCCTAATGTTAAAGTTACATCATTAGAGATGATGCTGTGGTGTGTTGGAAGGCTGTCTGAAACGTGTCCTTATGTTGTGACCTCATGTACAAATTGCTGCTTGTGAAATCATTGACTGACTGAGCAAAGAGGCAGAAAGGTTGCAGCCTGAGTTCTAGGACACAGTGAGTAACACATAAATTCTGGCACAAGCAAGGAATGTGAGCCTGATACTGATCATGTACCCCATCTTTGCCAATCAGGACTGATAGCAGAAAGATGGTGGTGGACACACAAGGTAAGCTTCCCATCATATCAATGAATCTTTTGCCTCCCAGGAAGCAACAAATCCATCCTGATTTCTCTGCTCGAACCACCATACACAAAACACCTGTCCTCAACCTCCCCCACACATTTATTTATTTTCTCCTGCACGGCTTATCCAAAAAACACCAACTGCCACAGTACAGATGCCCAGACCATGTGTATTTCTTTATATGCACGCTATAAGGCTTGGTCTGTCAATCTCTACTTTCTCTACAATCTCTACCAAACTCTACTTTGGATGCCCACGTTCCGCAATGGTTTGTGCACTGTCTGTGTGACGTCATTTTCATTATCGGGCGGATCTGCGGACGTCCACGCACACCATCTTTGTGCACACCTCCACCGCCTTCACAGTGGTCCTCCATCCCTCCAGCTCCATGGTCTCATCAAATCAAATCAAATCACCTTTATTTATATAGCGCTTTTTACAATGGCAGTTGTTTCAAAGCAGCTTCACAGTGGTAACAGGAAAATAATGCAACGGAATTTGATTCGGCTGTACAGCCGCTCTGGTGAAAACGGTGATGTCATCCAGCTCATTTCAATTATCATATAGTGTCAATGCGGGCAGATCAGTAATATATTTGAAATTTAGGTGTCCCCAACTGAGCAAGCCAAAAGCCAAAGGCGACGGTGGCAAGGAACCAAAACTCCTTCAGGGCCAGAATGGAGAAAAAAACCTTGGGAGAAACCAGGCTCAGTCGGGGTGCCAGTTCTCCTCTGGCCGACGAACAAATAGTGTATGATTATGATTCTGGCAACATTACAGGTCAGAAGTCATATTAGATAAATAGATATTCGTAGGATTATTCGAAAGATTGGAGTTGTCACGCCGGGGACGGGTTTAATGAGGATGTCGTGTCGATGCGGCATTTACAGGGGGGAGTTTAATTGACACTATTGTCTCTACAGACACTTCAGGGATATGGTCGTCATGTCCAGGCTAAGGTCCACCATCTGGTCTGGATACGGCCCGGATCCGGCCGACTGCAGTAAACCTCGGGATAAACAGAGAGACTAACATTAGCGTAGATGCCATTCTTCTTATGATGTAACGAGTACATCAGGTGTTATTGGAAGTGTTCCCGGTTCCGGCTGACCTAGTTAATGCAGCCTAAAACAATCATTTAACTGATTTGAATAATAGAAATTAAAAATGTTTTATGTGTATGCCATAGTAAAAAGATGTGTTTTTAGTCTAGATTTAAACTGACAGAGTGTGTCTGCTTCCCGAACAATGCTAGGAAGACTGTTCCAGAGTTTAGGTGCTAAATAGGAAAAGGACCGACCGCCTGCAGTTGATTTTGATATTCTAGGTATTATCAACTGGCAAGAATTTTGAGACCGCAATAGACGTGATGGAGTATAATGCGTTAAGAGCTCGCTCAAGTACTGGGGCGCTAAACCATTTAGTGCTTTGTAAGTAATCAGCAAGATTTTAAAATGTATACGATGTTTAATAGGGAGCCAATGCAGTGTTGCCAGAACCGGACTAATATGGTCATACTTCCTGGTTCTAGTAAGAACTCTAGCTGCTGCGTTTTGGACCAGCTGCAGTTTATTTATTAAGCGAGCAGGGCAACCACCCAGTAGAGCATTACAATAATCTAGCCTTGAGGTCATGAACGCATGAACTAACTGTTCAGCATTTTGCATTGAAAGCATGTGCCGTAATTTAGATATATTTTTAAGATGGTAGAATGCAGTTTTACAGATGCTAGAAACGTGGCTTTCAAATGAGAGATTGGTATCAAAGAGCACACCCAGGTTCCTAACTGACGACGAGGACTTGACAGAGCAGCCATCGAGTGTTAGACAGTATTCTAGGTTACTACTTGTGGAGTTTTTTTGTCCAATGATTAAAAATTCAGTTTTTTCTGAATTAAGTTGCAGGAAATTACTAGTCATCCAATTTTTTATATCAGCTATGCATTCTGTTAATCTTGTGAATTGGTAAGTTTCGTCAGGGCGTGAAGAAATATAGAGCTGAGTATCGTCAGCATAACAATGAAAATTAACGCCATGCTTCCTAATAATATCTCCCAGTGGTAGCATGTACAGGGTGAAAAGCAACGGTCCTAGCACTGAGCCCTGCGGTACTCCATACTGAACTTGTGTTCGGTGTGACATCTCTTCATTTACTGCTACAAACTGATAACGGTCAGATAAGTATGATTTAAACCATGCCAATGAAGTTCCACTAATGCCAACATAATTTTCGAGTCTATTCAAAAGAATATTGTGGTCGATAGTATCGAATGCAGCGCTAAGATCGAGTAACACTAATAGAGATATACAACCACGATCGGATGATAAGAGTAAATCATTTGTAACTCTAATGAGAGCAGTCTCAGTACTATGATACGGTCTAAATCCTGACTGGAAATCCTCACAGATACCATTTCTTTCTAAAAAGGAGCATAATTGTGAGGACACTGCCTTTTCTAGTATTTTTGACAGAAAGGGTAGATTTGAGATTGGCCTGTAATTGACTAATTTTGTAGGATCAAGTTGCGTTTTTTTAATAAGTGGTTTAATAATAGTCAACTTAAAAGTTTTCGGTACATATCCTAATGTCAAGGATGAATTAATGATATTAAGGAGAGGATCTATGACCTCTGGAAGCATCTCTTTTAGTAGTTTAGTCGGTATGGGGTCGAGCATACATGTTGTTGATTTTGATGATTTAACGAGTTTAGCCAATTCTTCTTCTCCTATAGCAGTGAATGAATGTAATTTTTCCTCAGTGACACTACAATGCACTGTCTGATGTGATACTGTAGTAGACGGCTGCATGGTTATAATTTTTTTCCTAATATTATCAATCTTACAGGTAAAGAAGTTCATAAAGTCATTACTGCTGTGCTGTTTACAAACATCAGAAGGTGAAGCTTTATCTTTGGTTAATTTAGCCACTGTATCGAATAAATACCTAGGGTTGTGTTTGTTTTCTTCTAAGAGAGTCGAGAAATAAGCAGATCTAGCAGTTTTTAGGGCCTTTCTGTATGCAATCATGCTCTCTTTCCACGAAATGCGAAAAACTTCTAGTTTTGTTTTCTTCCAGCTGCGCTCCATTTTTCTGGCTGCTGTTTTAAGGGCCCGGGTGTGCTCGTTGTACCACGGCTTTGGACTATTTTCTTTAATCTTCTTTAAGCGCAGAGGAGCAACTGTGTCTAAAGTGCTGGAAAAGAGAGAGTCAATAGTTTCTGTTGCAACATCGAGTTCCTCTAGGCTATCTGGGATGCTGAGGAGATGAAACTGATGAGGAAGATTATTTACAAAGAAATCTTTAGTCGCAGCAGTGATAGTCCTGCCATATTTAAAGCGAGGGGACGGCTTTGCAGCCTTTGCTAAATTAAGTGTACATGATACTAGGTAATGATCTGAGATGTCATCGCTCTGCTGCAGAATTTCAATGGTATCAACATTTATTCCATGTGACAGTATTAGGTCTAACGTATGATTACGGCGATGAGTGGGTCCTGACACGTGTTGCCTTACTCCAATAGAGTTTAGAATGTCTCTAAATGCCAATCCCAATGCGTCTTTTTCATTGTCTACATGGATATTAAAATCACCAACAATTAGGACTTTATCTGCAGCCAGTACTAACTCTGATAGAAAATCAGCAAATTCTCTGGTAAAGTCTGTATGGTGCCCTGGTGGCCTATATACAGTAGCCAGCACAAATGTCAAACGGGATTTATCAATTTCACTACATAACGTTACATAAAGCACCAAAACTTCAAAGGAATTATATTTGAAACTAGACTTGTGAGTAATACCAAAGATATTATTATAAATTACAGCAACACCTCCCCCTTTACCTTTCAGAGGCGGCTTGTGTTTATAACAATAATCTTGGGGGGTGGACTCATTTAAAGTAATGTAATCGTCAGGTTTTAGCCAGGTTTCTGTCAAACACAGCACATCTAGGTTATGATCTGTAATCATATCATTAACAATAAGCGCTTTTGAGGAAAGGGATCGAATATTCAGCAACCCGAGCTTTATCATTTGATCACCTGTATTATATCTGTTGTTTATTTGTTGGACATCAATTAAATTTTTACCGTTGAATGGTTTTGATGGTTTTTTGTATTTACTAATTCGTGGAACAGACACAGTCTCTATGTGATAATATCTAGGTGAAAGAGTCTCTATGTGCTGGGATTTATCTGACTTCTGTGACGTGAGACAGCTAGCAGGCGGTCGGGTAAGCCAGTCCGTCTGCTTCCTGACCTGGGCCCCAGTTAGTCAAGGTTTAGCTCTAAGACTATGTGCCAAATTACTAGAGAGAAGAGCGGCACCATCCCAGGAAGGATGAATACCATCTTTTTTCAACAGGTCAGGTTTGCCCCAAAAGCTTTTCCAATTGTCTATGAACCCTATGTTATTTTGGGTTATAATTGTCTATGAACCCTATGTTATTTTGTCTCATGGCTACATTGGCCCCACAGTGGTCAACTGTTCTGCTGCGGTGGTCTCTTGCTCTGCTGTGGTGGTCTCCTGCTCCACCAGTGCCCCATAAACCAGGTCCTCTTGCTGGGGGGGCAGACAAACTCGCTGCCATCCACCTGGGTTGTGGAGGGGCAGCTGCCATCCGAGAGGGAGTGGAGGAATCGCCTCCGTTTACCTGAGGCCGAAGCCTGCTGCTATCCGCCATGATGGGGAGGAGCAGGGAGCCAGGAGGAGCTGCCAGTTGCCCGAAGCCGGAGGTGCTATTGTCGTCCACCAGGAGGCTGAGGAATCAAAGGGCTGTCCACTGAGAGGTACCAGCGCCACCACCAGGCACTGCAGAGGAGTTAACCTAGCTGGTGGAGGACTGGTGGAGGACCCCTCTCTCACTCTCGTCTCTGTCTCTCCTCATCCTTCACTCTTCTTTTCTCTCACCTCGTCTGTGTCCTTACCCCCAGGTGCTGCGGTCACCGTGATGGCAGAGCTCAGTCTTGACGATACCCTCCAGCCAGCGAGGGGTTGATGGGTGTGGAGCGAGGCTGGTGGCACGAATGCTAATGAGCCTCACCTGCACACCACACCGGTCTCGAGTATCATGGAGTAGCTCTGGAAGGATAAAAGGAGGAGTGATGACAGCGCAAGATGAGAGAGGACTTTTTTTTATCCTCTCCCATAATCGTGTTGTTTCCATATATTTTAAGTCCTCCACCATCATTCCTTTACTGATAAGAGCCTACATCTGCTCCACCCTCCCCAGCTGCCTGGGCACATCACAGTTTACATACCTGTCCAACAGGGACATAGATGACACCATCAATCACATCCTACACACTGCCCTTTTTCCACCTGGATCACAGGAAAGGGAACTACATGCAATTGCTGTTCGTGGATTAAAACTCCCCTTTTAACATCATCGTCCCTTCACACTGGATGCCCCCAGTTGGTCAGAATGGGAAACCACATCTACTCCATCCTCAGCTTCGGAGCCCCACAGGGCTGTGTCCTTAGCCCCCTGCTTTACTCCCTCTACACCAGCGACTCCACAGCCAAACACAACAAATCTGTGAACTTTGCCGACAACACAGTGGCCTCATCACTAATAGCTGTGAGAAGGTCTACTTAGAGTAGTAGAGGTTTTGCAATGCCTGGCCAGGTTCAAGGTCTCCCACAAAGTGCTGAGGATTTTCTATACTGGGGCTGTGAAGAGTCTTCTCACAGGGAGCATCACCACTTGATTCGGAGGTACCATGGCCCAGAACCAAAAGACACTGTCCAGAGTGATGAGGAAAGGAGAGAATGACATCAAAACTTCTCTTCCCTGCATCACATACATATAGCGATGCAGGACTAGGGCCAGGAATTAAAATTATTAAAGACTTTCACCACCCTGCACACAAACTCTTCTCAGTGCTCCTATCAAGGAAGCACTACCAGATCCAGAGGACCAACACAGAGAACACTAAGGAGTATCTACACCCAGCTGATGAATGAGGAAACTTGAGAGAGTCCTACCTCACAGAACACATATACAAATTGCACCAGGTGAACTCTGTATACAGTGTATCATTTTGTATATTTTTCATAAAATTCTGTCAGTACATATTTTTTTTTTAAACTGAGGGACAAGGAACTAAGAACAATTCACTACATTATATGTATGTAATACGTATGTTAAAAAAAAGAACCATGAACCCTAATTTTTACCTGTTCCTTGTTTAGTTCCTAATTTTCTCTTTGTATTCATAGCCGCCCTTTTCCTTAGTTCAAGGTTGTTTTTTGTCTTAGTGTGTCTTTGCTGTCATGTTTGCGATTTCCCCATTGGGTTGTTTGATTCTTTTATTCCTGGGTTATCTTCCTGTCTCAATAAAAGCTGTAAGTAGACCCATGCCTCAACTACTCTTTCTAGACTGTACTGTGACATAAGTGACCTCAGCAGACACCATGAGTAAGTTAAATAGTGCCCCTGTAGATGGAGTTTCTGATCTCTGCATCATGGTTCCCAACAGTAGAGTAATAATGATTTTATACCATGTCATAGAAAGAAATTTGAAGTCCTCCTGATGCATTCTGTCAGCAAATTCTGTTCGAATTAGTCCCAGTAAATGCATATAGAAGGATCATTCCTGATCCAAAGATGTCCTAGAGCAGTGATTCCCAAACAGGGGTGTGATTACCGCAAGGGGTAGTTATAGTAAATAAATATATGAGGATCAATTTGGATTTGTTAAACATATTAAACATAAATTATGATGCTTGTCAATTAAATTGTTTTAATATTATTTTGCTTGTCAACAGAAACAACTGTTAAATTATACAGGTTTTTTTTTTTTACTGTTCCTTTCAATCAGGTAAAAAAAAAACTAATTACAAATTTGCAATAATGAAATATTATAACATTATTACCCAATTTCTTTTTTCATTATATTAGTCTTTCATATATAATGATATTTTCCATCTCAATTAACAATCCATGCCTACAACAACCCATTCAACTGATTTTGTCAATCTGTTCATTTACTGGACCAGTCAATGTCAATAGCTGAACCCATTTTAAGTTTGGTCAAATTATAGGTTTCTGTTGGAACCATAACCTTGTGGGTATCGCTCTGACATATGGCACAGCAGTGCAACAAGTCACAGGTCGAGATCCTGTTCCGCTTTTTCTCGTCTCCCAATTGCTCTGTCAGACATAGATGTTGAAACTTGCTGTCCATTTGTACTTTTTATTCTGACAGTCTATGCAGAGAGTTAATTTTGGGGAGGTGGTTGTGTAATTACTGAATAGAATTTAAATTACTGAATCATAAATGAATTAATCAAATTAGAACCTATCACCTTACAACTGAGAATTTAAATGGAATGACTGCCTAGCTTTAATTAAAAAATACTAAAGTGGTTCATTGTGAGACACACTATATTGTCTCACCACTTCTATAGAAACCTTACTCATTGCATTCTCTGCTCGCCTAACCATCCATCCCTCTATTTGATTCACCTGCCTCCACTCTCTTGCCCTCTTTCAGCTGGTTGGCAACATGTTTGGGCAGCATGGCATAGAGTAGATTCTCCGTCTTCCGCCTTTCTTCCTCAAGGTGTTTTGAGAGATGATGCAGCTCTTCCTTTTTCCGTTCTAGCTGGTTGGAGAGCTCCATCTCCGCTAGACGCTGCTGGTTAAGCAGGATCAGATCACGTGTAGCGTCATGTGGAGCAATATCAGAGAGGTGCATGCAGTGCTCCTCCAGCTCCTGCAAGCTGCGAAGTAATGGTGATGCTAGGTACAGCATGCAACGCAACAGAGGCATCCATATCATTTGTCCTGGGAGAAGGAAGTAAAAAAAAAAAATATTAGGAGAGAGACATAGAGGCAAATACAAGGGACGCAGAGAATGTTATATATGAGACTAGTTACAGTCTGAAGTTACAGATCACTACATTTTAGTGTGGTTAAGTTACTAAACCACAGTCATTAGAGAAGTTTATTTGATATTCCCTACAAAAGGGTGTGAGGTGGACATAAGGAAATGAAAAAGTGGAAAATCAGAATTAATGAATGCAGAAATTAATTCTAATAATTCTATTTATTAATGTTTGTCAAAGTGTATGTTATATAAGCATGGAAATTTAATATAAATGTAAGACAAAATAATCAAGTATACAGATTGTACAATATGTGCATTTGGTGAAAAATATATCTATGCTATTATTATAAGTTGATAGTTCTAAGACTGTGGTTCCCTTTCAAATAGGAACTTCGACACTGCGTCATAGCGTTGATGCTATGGGAATGCTTCTGTGTGAGCCGGTGTCTGAGTAGCATGTCACCGAGACAATAAATAAAAGCCTGAGAAACACGGCATCAGCTTCTTTGTATTTAAAAAGTGTTAAAACAGATTGTTCAATTCAGTGCTGTTGTTATAATTGTCAAAAACACAATTAAAACAATAAATAAATATCGGTTATCAGCACATAAACATCCAAATAATTGTTATCGTAGCGGTTATAAAAAAATAAATATCGGTCGATCTCTACTCAAAACCGTAGAAAAGGGTTACAGGATCCAGTTTGCCTCCTGCACTCAGATCAAACAGAATATGACTATTGGAAGATATTATGTTCTTGGAACTTCAGTCTCTCTTGGCCAAAGGGGCCATCAAGCATGTACTGTACCTCTTTCCGAGAGAGAATCAGGCTTTTACAGTCTCTAATTCCTGGTTCCTAAGAAGGATGGGGATTGTGTCCCTTTCTGCGTTGCTTGATCCATACTTCGTGGACATGCAGGTTTAAGATGTTAACGCTCAAACTTATTGTGTCACAAATTCAATCCGAGGATTGGTTAGTGATGATAAATTCGAAGTATGCATACTTCCACATTAAGATATTACCAGAACACAGGAAGTTTCCCAGGTTTGCTTTTGGGGCGAAGCATACCAATATTGTGCTTAAGTGCAGGGGGCAATATATCACCCCCGGCAGGAGATCTGGAAACTTTGGGTCTGGTCCCTGAGGGGTACCAGCTCATAGATTTTGGTCTTTCAACTGAGGCTGTTGAGACTATTTTTATTTCTAGAGCTCCCTCCACAAGGAAGCTGTATGCCCTGAAGTAGCAGCTCTCAGCTACTCATATACCTATTGATGGAGCTTCTGTTGGGAGGCAACCCTAGTCTCCTGCTTTTTACACAGTGCCATTCGGCTGAGGCCTATCTGCTGGCCGTGAGTCCCTTCCTGGGATCTTTCAGTAGTCTTAGAAGGTTTATCAAGGGCTTCATTTGAGCCCCTACACAGTCAGCCTCAGAAGTTGAGCTCCTAGAGTCAGCCTCAGAAGTTACTGACTCTTAAAGTGTCTTTTTTGTTAGCATTACTTAAAAGAGTAGGAGATTTGCAGGCCCTGTCAGTAGCCTTGCTTAGACTTTGCCCCTTGACTGATCTATTGCAACCTAAACCAGATTATGTCCCGACGGTGCCTTCTGCGACTGGCCACGGGCCGGTCATCCTTCAGGCCTTCTTTCCTCTGCCGCATCAGTCGCTGGAGCAAGAAAGACTGAATTTTTTATGTCCAATCCAGGCTCTTAGGATTTAAGTCCAACGCTCAGGCCAGTGGTGTGAATCCACCCAACTCTTGGTCTGCTTTGGTGAGATCCTCGCCATCAAGCTAGCTCTGGAGGAGTGGAGACACTGGCTGGAGGGAGAGCATCACCGTTTTGAGGTCATCACTGATCACAGAAATCTTGAATATCTGCGTGAAGCAAAGAGACTGAACCCACGGCAAGCCCGGTGGGCGTTAATCTTCACCAGATTTGATTTCACTGTCTCATATCGACCTGGGGATAAGAACTGTAGGGCTGATGCCCTGTCACGCCTTTATCAACCTGATCCTGAAGATTCTTCTCCAGAACCTATTCTCCCTCCAGCCATGATCGTCAGCCCTATCCAATGGTCCATCGATGAGCAAATTACTCAAGCTAATCACTCCAAACCTGCTCCGCCAGGAGGTCCAGAAGGGATCCTCTATGTACCATCAAACTATCGTCTGCCCCTCCTGGATTCAGCTCATACGTCTCCAGGCTCTGGACACCCAGGTAGTCAACGTAACCTCTCGCTCTTACATCATCGCTACTGGTGGTCCACCATGGCTCAGGATATCTCCCAGTATATCAAGGGATGCTCAGTCTGCGCCATTACCAACACTCCCTGAAGACTTCCTGAAGGAAAGCTGGTTCCTCTACCCATTCCACACTGTCCATGGTCTCATCTGGATATCAATTTCATGACCGACCTGCCATCTTCTGACAATCATACCTGTGTGTTCGTCATCGTTGATTGCTTCTCGAAGGCATGCAAATGAATTCCTCTCAAGGGATTACCTACGGACTTCGAAACTGCTGAAGCGCTGTTCCAGAACGTTTTTCGTCACTTCGGCTTCCCTGAGGACATCGTATCAGACCGTGGTCCCCAATTCATCTCTCGTGTCTGGCAGGCTTTCTTCAAACTGCTGGGAGTATCTGTAAGCCTCTCCTCCGGTTACCACCCTCAAACGAACGGCGAGACTGAGCGGGAAATCCAGGAAATCGGGAGGTACCTGAGGTACTACTGCCACCAAAACCAGGACAGCTGGAGCCAATTCCTTACGTGGGCGGAGTGGGTGAACCAGGCCAGAAGGTGTAGCTCTCGACACGGGACATCAGGTCTCCGCCTGCCTTGCCGTAAGCTGAGTCCCCGGTACATAGGTCCATTCACTGTGCAGAGGCAGCTCAACGAGGTCGCCTACAGGCTAAACCTTCCACCTCACTATCGCATCTCACCATCTTTCCATGTATCCCTCCTTAAACCTCACTCTGAACCTGTTGTCTTCTCCCAAAGAATCTGGTGGTGACGAGGTACCTCCTCCTCCCGAATCTACCGGGTCCGAGCCATCCTCGACTCGCGACGGCGGGGCCCCAGGCTGGAGTACCTCATTGACTGGGAGGACTACGGTCCTCACACAATACCATACTGAACACCCAGATTGCCCAGCTCCCAGGGGTCAAGGTAGGCCCCGTCGTCGTCATCCCATCCAGCCATCAGGAGCCACCCGTGGAGGAGGGGGTACTGTCACGGAGTCACAACCATCACAGAACTATCCATCGTCACCAGATCAGCACACTCCGCCCACTCGTTCACTCTCCCCGGAATTCTGATTCACTGCACCTGCACCTCATCATCAGCACTCTCTATAAAGAGACACTTCTCCTACACTCCCTTGTCTGGTCTCGTCCTTACGAACACCAATAGACTCTACCTGCTACTTACCTGCTACTAGGACACTGACGCTCCGCATTGGATGCCTTCACACCGAGGAGATCACGTTAATGGTGCTGGAAGGATCCACCGCGGATATCATCCTGGGATGCCGTGGATGTCACAACACCAACCTCGTATCAACTGGAACACTGGTGAAGTACTGCAGTAGAGTGATTCCTGCTTCCACACCTGCCTATAATCTGTCCAGAAACCCTCCATTCCTCGTCCTCCAACATTCTCCACACAGAAGTCACCATCGCTTTCTCAATTCAACCACTGTCAAGAGCCCTGAAGTGGACCACAAGGTGGAGATTCCTCGAGAGTATCGGGCATTCCAGGATGTATTCAGTAAGCGGTTGGCAACCCAGCTTCCACCACACCGTGCAATCGACCTGCTACCTGGGGCCGTTTATCCACTGCCCATCCCGGAGCAGAAGGCCATGGAGGAGTACATCCAGGAGGCACTTCAACAACACTTTATTAGACCTTCTACATCCCCTGCCGCTTCAAGCTTCTTCGTGGCAAAGAAGGATGGAAGCTTGAGGCCGTGCATCGACTACCGTCACCTCAACTCCCAAACGATAAAGTATAGCTATCCACTTCCTCTGGTCCCAGCAGCTTTGGAACAGCTACGGGGAGCTCGCATCTTCTCTAAGCTGGACCTGCAGAGAGTATACAACCTCATCGTATATGCCGGGGTGATAAGTGGAAGACCGCCTTCGTTATACCTTCAGGACTTGAATATCGAGTCATGCCGTATGGCCTGTCTAACTCACCTTCTGTCTTCCAGGGCTATATGAATAAGGTGTTCCGGGAATTCCTCCAATGATTCGCCATTGTCTACATCGATGACATCCTCATATATTCCCGGAACCTGGGTGAACATCGCCTCCATGTGAAGCAGGTCCTCGAGAAGCTCCGCCATCACCATCTCTACCTCAAGCTGGAGAAGTGCAGGTTCCACACCACCTCCGTACACTTTCTGGGTTATGTCATTGACCAACACGGCATCCAGATGGAGCAGAGGAAGGTAGAAACCATTCGGAACTGGCCTCAACCAGCTACCGTCAAAGAGCTACAATGCTTCTTAAGATTTGCCAACTTCAAGTTCACCTCTCACCTCATCACCCAAGGGCTGGCCCAAGTCTCTGTCCTGGAACCCATCAGCCTTAGAAGCCTTCCATCGACTCAAAGAAGCCTTCCAAACCGCTCCGATCCTGATTCACCCTAATCCAGATCTCCCGTTCATCGTCGAGGTTGTCGTCTCTTCCACCGGGGTCGGAGCGGTCCTCTCACAGAGGCAGGGTGATCCTCCATCCATGTGCCTTCTATTCCAAGAAGCTGTCCCCGGTGGTGAGTAAGGGGACTGCAGTCACCAAGCAGTGCATCTCTCATTTGATTACAGATGCTATTGCTCTGGCCTATGAGGCGCACAGTATGGCCTCGCCTCAAGGCATCAGGGCCCACTCCACGCGGGGTATCAGATCTTCCAAGGGGGATTTGTTTGGGGCATTCAGTGCGTGTCCACTGGCGCGGAACAGAGCGAGCATTTTCAATTAATTCCTACGGAAGTTGAGCTCAAGTCAAGCTCGACGTCCATAGGAATGAACTGAAAATGCTCGCTCTGCTCCGTGCCAGTGGACACGCACCATTATGAATGCCTGTGTGCATTTTACTTTCGCTTTTTAATTACAAACCCGATTCCAAAAAAGTTGGGACACTGTACAAATTGTGAATAAAAACAGAATGCAATGATGTGGAAGTTTCAAATTTCAATATTTTATTCAGAATACAACATAGATGACATATCAAATGTTTAAACTGAGAAAATGTATCATTTTAAGGGAAAAATAAGTTGATTTTAAATTTCATGGCATCAACACATCTCAAAAAAGTTGGGACAAGGCCATGTTTACCACTGTGTGGCATCCCCTCTTCTTTTTATAACAGTCTGCAAACGTCTGGGGACTGAGGAGACAAGTTGCTCAAGTTTAGGAATAGGAATGTTGTCCCATTCTTGTCTAATACAGGCTTCTAGTTGCTCAACTGTCTTAGGTCTTCTTTGTCGCATCTTCCTCTTTATGATGCGCCAAATGTTTTCTATGGGTGAAAGATCTGGACTGCAGGCTGGCCATTTCAGTACCCGGATCCTCCTTCTACGCAGCCATGATGTCGTAATTGATGCAGTATGTGGTCTGGCATTGTCATGTTGGAAAATGCAAGGTCTTCCCTGAAAGAGACGACGTCTGGATGGGACCATATGTTGTTCTAGAACTTGGATATACCTTTCAGCATTGATGGTGCCTTTCCAGATGTGTAAGCTGCCCATGCCACACGCACTCATGCAACCCCATACCATCAGAGATGCAGGCTTCTGAACTGAGCGCTGATAACAACTTGGGTTGTCCTTGTCCTCTTTAGTCCGGATGACATGGCGTGCCAGTTTTCCAAAAAGAACTTCATATTTTGATTTTTCTGACCACAGAACAGTTTTCCACTTTGCCACAGTCCATTTTAAATGAGCCTTGGCCCAGAGAAAACGCCTGCGCTTCTGGATCATGTTTAGATATGGCTTATTTTTTGACCTATAGAGTTTTAGCCAGCAACGGCGAATGGCACGGTGGATTGTGCACTGACAAAACACAAATTGTGTTTCTGGAAGTATTCCTGAGCCCATGTTGTGATTTCCATTACAGTAGCATTCCTGTATGTGATGCAGTGCCGTCTAAGGGCCCGAAGATCACGGGCATCCAGTATGGTTTTCTGGTCTTGACCCTTACGCACAGAGATTGTTCCAGATTCTCTGAATCTTTGGATGATATTATGCACTGTAGATGATGATAACTTCAAACTCTTTGCAATTTTTCTCTGAGAAACTCCTTTCTGATATTGCTCCACTATTTTTCGCCGCAACATTGGGGGAATTGGTGATCTTCTGCCCATCTTGACTTCTGAGAGACACTGCCACTCTGAGAGGCTCTTTTTATACCCAATCATGTTGCCAATTGACCTAATAAGTTGCAAATTGGTCCTCCAGCTGTTCCTTATATGTACATATAACTTTTCCGGCCTCTTATTGCTACCTGTCCCAACTTTTTTGGAATGTGTAGCTCTCATGAAATCCAAAATGAGCCAATATTTGGCATGACATTTCAAAATGTCTCACTTTCAACATTTGATATGTTATCTATATTCTATTGTGAATAAAATATAAGTTTATGAGATTCACAATTTCTACAGTGTCCCAACTTTTTTGGAATCGGGTTTGTAGTAGCAATTCGGGGGTGGCAATTGCTTGAATGGTGGGTTCATTATTATTCTTAATGAAAAACGCAACAACTAGAAAATCACAACTAACCCTTTGCAGGTTGCCTATTAGCATTGAGTTTAAATCCAAAATATTACCAAATAGGCACGTTTACATTTCACTTTGAAACCAAATCTTCCACCATCGTCTCGTCAGTCAGTCAGTCAGTCAGTGACTCTCGTCACGTGATAAATTAAATCTGTCTCCTGCTACTGATCTGTGCTGCGACTTTCATTCAGCTCACGCTGCATTGAGCAGACGCGTTCAGTTTATAATTGTAGTGTCTGTTTTGTACCTGAACTAAATGATTTTTATTACTATAAAAAAATCAAAAAAAAAAAATGGATGAACACTGTGTAACACCGGTAACACCAACTATCGCAGCAAGCCTACCCCACGTTCTCATGTCCTTCAGAGTTTATCTGTTCCTGTCTGCTCAGAAAGTGTCTGCCACTGTTACACAGCCTTGATGGGCAGGCATTTCCCCCTTGGTATGTCGATGTTGGTATTGTTGTTCCCATAATGTCAACGTCATGACCCAGCTTCAAATTTCCTGTTTGAAAGGGAAAGTCTCAGGTTACATATGTAACCCGGTTCCCTGAGAGGGAATGAGATGCTGTGTCACATTTCTACACCTTGGGATATGCCTAAAAGCGCCTTCCTTCAGACAATAAAATCTGATGGCATGTTTCTCAGGTGCCTATTTATGGTCTCAGTGACATGCTACGCAGTGTGTCCATGCAGCGTCACCTGAACACACACCAGCCAATCAGGGATTGGCGTGTTTGCACACGTGCTTCAGACATCGTCTCACATGGCAGCGTTCCCATAGTGTCAACGCCATGAAGCGGCAGACAAAGGACACATTCATGGACATCTTCAGGAACAGGTTAGAGAACCACTGACAAAGAGACACATAGTGTTCCCCACACCACTTTCATTTGAATTAATATACATACTGCTCATATTACAGATAAAACAATCGAATTTAAGAAAGAACAGCAGTAACAATCAGGAATAAATGGCTGAGAATTCTCACCTCTCAGTTCTAGCATTGGTCTCTCTTTCCAAGCCATAGGCATTATATCTCTTTGTGTCCGCAAAATAAAATGGCTATTAATGAACTTGCGGATGCTGCAGATGTTGAAAGTCACCTGTGGATTCTGGATGGTGAAATATTGATCCAGCTGGCCACACCTGGTCTGTAACTCTGGCACAATTCTCTGAATAGTCACCCCTGCCTGTCTAACCTGTAGCTGAATGGATGCATTGAGTAAAAGAGAATATCAATGACTTAATGTTCAAAATATTAAGAACTCAGCAATGCAGAAAATGTTAAACAGGATGCTTTCAAACTACTTGAAAGCAGAGGGGTTAGCCCTCTCACTCACTTTATCAACACATCTGTTACAACATGGCAACTTTCCACATTTAAGAAGGCTCAAAGAAATACACTGAACCCCACAGCAGTTGAAAATTACAGACCAGTCTATTTCCTTTCACTGTCCAAAGCCATCGAAAGAGCTCTATCTTTGCCCACTGGAACACTTTTTCCCATTTGAAAAAGACCTTTTTCCCATTCTCCAATTTCCCATTCCGGCATTTCCCAGTGAAGATTGCTTAGCTCGAGATAATTCTGCTTCTATTCTGTTCTAAATTCTGAAATAACGTTAATCCCAGGCTACTGCCCTGGGAAGATCTCCCACTCAGAAGTATACAAGGTGGCGAGTGGATAGGTGTAGGCTGTCAAATACATGGATTAAAAATGGATTGTTTTCATTTCGGTTCGTAAGCAAAAATATTTTTTGTTCAGCCAGGTTCCAGAGCAAAATAAAATATCAGAATAGCGTTAATTCGCTTTATAGGCCTTATATGTGAGTTTGTGCCTAATCTTTGAAAATAACAATAAAAATGGCAGATTCAGAGACAGATGCCGTTGTAAGCTAAATGTTATGTTATTTGTTTAGCTATTTAACATTTTTAAATGGTCTACTACAGCAACCGTCAACTCAGGAGCAGGCGGTGTGCCTTCAGTTGCGGATGCTGCCTTTAGCTTCAGTTAGCAATTCTAAAATTCTTTTAGAGTTCCTTGGATTCAACACATTTTAATTTCCTAAAATTGGGGAAATTAATAATTTTTTTAAGTTACATATTAATAAACTGCATATATATAATTATTTTATAATTGAATTTATTCATTAGATTATAGCCTAAATTATTAGGTAGGGGTCCAGTAGGCTATATTTTCTTCGTGCTTGTTTTTCCCTGTTTTGTTCATTGCACCTGTTTCTATGGAAGCCCGTTTTCGCCACAATTGAGTCAAAAAATATGATTCTTTAAGGCATAATAATGAGAAACTTTCTCGTAATAATGACTTAACATCTCATAATAATGAGAAACTTTCTCGTAATAATGACTTAACATCTCATAATAATGAGAAATTTTCTCGTAATAATGACTTATCTCATAATAATGAGAAAAGCTATACTGACCATGAAACTGAGGCGCCGCCTTATTATCTTATTATCTGAATGGCATTGAATATCTCTGAGCAAATGCGCTCTTGAGAGGATTTTAAGCAAGAAAAAGATTTGGCGCAGAAAGAACAGAGGTGGCTGCATGAGTGGCAACATTCATTGAACAACTTCAAACCTCTGGCCAATGTCATGATTATTGATGCGTGCACACACACACACACACACACACACACACACACACACACACACACACACACACACACACACACACACACACACACACATTGGTTGGATGGTGTTGTAACCGAGTTCTGCTGCCGAACAGTTGCAACAGAAATATGAGGTTGTGATCGGGCAGCAGTTTTCATAGCTTATACTCCTGTAAAAATGATATTGTATGTTTCAATAAATGGCGCAAGTGACAAATTCAACCAGAGTAGCTCTTTGTATTTAATCAATATCAGAATCAAAAGGAGCTTTATTGCCAAGTATGTTTGCACACACAAGGAATTTGTTTTGGTGACAGAAGAAGCTTCAGCACAGAGACAACATTACACAGATAGTAAAATAAAAAATAAAGTTATAAAAATAAATTAATAAGATAGCACATATAATGCTTGCTGCCCACCACGCTTGATGTGCTGGAAGTTGCTGCCCGCATGTGCAAATTGCGCATGCGTGGATTAAGTCATAATTACAAGAACATTTCTCATTATTACGAGAAAGTTTCTCATTATTATGAGATGTTAAGTCATTATTACGAGAAAGTTTCTCATTATTACGAGAAAGTTTCTCATTATTACGAGATGTTAAGTCATTATTACGAGAAAGTTTCTCATTATTACGAGATGTTAAGTCATTATTACGAGAAAGTTTCTCATTATTACGAGATGTTAAGTCATTATTACGAGAAAGTTTCTCATTATTACGAGAAAGTTTCTCATTACGAGATGTTAAGTCATTATTACGAGAAAGTTTCTCATTATTACGAGATGTTAAGTCATTATTACGAGAAAGTTTCTCATTATTACGAGATGTTAAGTCATTATTATGAGAACGTTTCTCATTATTATGACTTAAAGAATCGGCGGAAATGGGCTTCCATACGTTTCTGATCAATCAATAGGCCTATTCAAAAACAGGTGGTTATTTTTCTGAATTGTATTTTTTCTGTTGATTGAAATAAAAGCTAATATTATTTTTAATATGAGAGAAACCATTGCCTACCACTGTCACTGAAGGTAATTTTTCCGTCTGCTGAACAAAGTGAATAAAACAGTTTAACCCAGTGTTTCCCAACCGCTGTGCCATGACACACTAGGCAGGTTATGCCAACCTCGTATCTCTATATTACGTCATTTTTGTTTTATAAAACTAATGCTATTGGTCATCCTTTACGTCTCTATGTGGGTTTTACAAATATTTAACCAATAAAAAGCATTTAAAAAAGGTTGTGACTAAACCTCTTAACTCCACTGGCTCCTCAAACTGTCAGTCAAACCTCATAACTCTACTTTTAATATAATATCTAGTTTTAATATGCCATTTGAAGCAATGCATGTTTGTGCAATTTTGTTATTTTTTTTATATATTGGTGTGCTGTGGGGTTTTTTACTTATTAAAACTGTGCCATGGCAAAAAATCCCCCAATCCCCCCACAAAAAAATTTGACATGCCCCCTCAGTTTATGTGCCCTGCCGCTGACCCTGTTCTGAGATTATTTTCATGCAAATAATGATCAACAATGCGCACTTGACTCTTGAAGATGGCTTAGCAGTGGTAGGCGTTAATGACAGCCAATGACACAGCTTGTACAACCATTGCCTCATGCAGGTGTGCTGTTGCTGTCATGTGCAGTATTCATTGCGCAACACTGGCATCTTATATTTTGATGCCACTGGTACATGCAGGTGGAAGTTGTGATGCATCCAGTGCCATATCCAGTTGTGAGTGGCACTGAATGTTTGCGACACATAAGCTGCTGGATTTCTGTGGCATGTTCAGTTGTGCATGGCCTTTATATGCTTATATTTGATTTATGTAGCCCTTATATTGGTTTTACGGTAGTGATGACATTTAACACATTAGTTTACAAATATTAGTGCGATTTTACTATAGGATATTTGTTCAACATCACTCAACATTTGCTTTTCGATGGGTAATAACTAATACACAACAAACAAACTTCCTATAATAAATAAATACATGTTTTCCCACTACTTTTCTGCACTACTTTATTTCTGCTCTAGCTTGAGTCATATCTAGCTAATATGATACATGTTCCTTATTTGTAAGTTGCTTTAGATAAACTTTTCTATTAAATGAATAAATGTAAATCCTCAACCATCGCTTACTTCTTCATCAAACACAATGTGGAAAGGGAAGGCATTGCAAAATGTCTTCAGATCGATGCAGAGATGATCTGGATACATAGGCTCAAATCCCCTTAAAGTTTTACCTGATGTGGAAAGAACAATCAAATTAATACAATCACTCAGAAATATAACATTTCAAACTAAGTTTACTCTACATCAACCATCTTCATCTCAGGAAAACTTAAATGCATGGTAATTTGTTTAGAAAATTAGTAATGTAAGAATGTTGCTAAGTCATACAGACCCCATTAGAAAATGATTGACTAAACAGGATGCTCAGCTAAGAGGTATAACTGTAGAATTCAAATAATTGTCAATTTCGTTGTATCTCATATACATACATCATGGTCTTCCTAGAACAAATACTTTTATTCTATCTTTACCCTTTTCTGGATGTATCAAGCTTCTGACTGTGCCCCAGTGGTTTTTCTGTACATGATTTTGAGACTTCTTCTGGAGGGACCATTCAGAAAAGTCCTGGAAAGAAAACAGTGTAGGTGTATTTTACTGTATATGCCCAAGCAAAACCCTAATCCTCAATAGTCTACATAATGTTGTATATAACTGTGAAATCATAAAAGCATGATGTTACAACATATCTAGATTTCTTGTGTCGAGTTGGTGAGAATGCATTTTCAGTGCATACTTTGTCGAAGAACACTGGGCTCTGCGTGATGAGGAAAACAATATGCTCTTTTTTCCCCATCCTCTCAACTTCCTCTATCTGGTTCACAATTTCCATCTTTATTGTGCTGTTGAAGAAGTCTTTGGCCACAGCTCCGATGATACCTACAGCATCAGAATTTAAGCAGTCAATCATAAAATGTCATTACTTCCTGGTTATGCACATAAAGGTTGTGTAGACAGATAGATAATTGTTTACCAGGGACAATATGACAAAGACCTCGTCGGTCTGAGTAGTAGTGTAACAGCAAGGTGCCGTCATTGTTTTTTTCTACACGGAATGATGGTGCGTTCATTTCCTAAAATAAAATAAAGACAACACAACTTTGCTATAGACATTATGCCTATAGATGCATATGAAAGATCACACCATATGTTTTTGTAGTTCTTATCACAAGAATAAATATTTATAACTGATTCTGAATGCATGAATGAATGAATCGCTAACTCAGAAAAAGTATTATTGAGTGAGGGCACATCAAAAGTGGGCTATTAATTCTGGATTAACAAATAAATTATGAAACAGTGTCTTTGATTGAAAATCTCCTCAAGATATTTATGAGAATAATAATGTCCTGCTCACTCTACCTTGTAGGAAAGAGAGAGATAGCTGTGCAGTGAATCCAGATTCTCCATAAACTCAAATAGATTTCCTCCAAGGGTGCGCAACATATGATCATATCCAGACCTTTTGCAGAATTCAAAGAAGTATTCTCCAAACTGCCTCAGCACCACACTTTGTTCAAGGTCTTTGGATAGACAAAGAAAATATGCATTATCTTTGACTGAGGCAATAAAGAACAAGCACGCACTTTCTAATAAATACTGCTGGGTGCTCTGAAAATCAAACAAAGTCTAAAGAAAGTGAAAGAGCTTTACCAAGCATCTTGCAGGCCTCTGTGACTAATTGCATGGTGATGTTATCTGTGTACACTTCATAAGTCATAAAGGTGTCTTGAACCTTTGCCTTATCCCTGCAAAAATCCCAGCAAAATCAGTATTTTTCTGTGTAAAATCAAGTAATTCATATGAGTGTTCAGCCTGGTCTCATTGTTAATACGTACAGTAGGTATTAATACGTAACTTTCAAAGAGACAAAACGTACGTTTTTGTACGTTTGGAGAAGTGCTAAAACGTAGAATATGGACGTATTGGCAACATTTAAACGTAGCATTATTGCGTTTTTACAGCTAAAAAACGTAAAATATTTACAAATCCGTCATGAAATCTTTTTTTAAGAATACGAATCTTTATACGAGTAAAGATTCAAATCTTTTTTATATATCATAAAGATATCTGTATAATTTATCTTTTACCATTTTATAGATTAATGTAAGATCCCTTAACACTACCCACAAACCGAAACATACCCATTTTAGACAGAATATAAAGAGAATAAAACGTAATGGACAGAAATGTGTTGGAAAATGACAATTTTAGTAACAATATAGCATTAAAAAGATATTTTGAACAGCTAATCCTAAACCTACCCCTAAACCTACCAATAACCATTTATTAAAACTACGTACTGTTATAAATAAAAGCATAACAGACAGACAAGTGTAATCACAATAATATATTTATTGCGAAAATGTCAAAAGCGGTACCAAAAGTAGTTCAAATGACGATGTGTTGCAGTCGCAGTCCTCTCTGGCGGTATATAATAGTTTTGTATGGAGTACAGAGCAGTACGGTCGCTGCTGAGAATGAGATGAAGGTCGCTGGATAAAGGGCTGAATTTGGATCTGTTCCTTGCAAACATATGGATTATAAAGATTTGGATTACAGCGAACGAATAAAATTGATGTGCTTTGTGAATTTATGTATTAATTTATCTTATGATCGTCAGTTGCTATAGGAGAAAACGCCTTTTTGTCTTACGGCAAACAAACTAGGCCTACTACAAAATGGTAAACGTTTACAGAAATGTTATTCATCTTAAGGTTTTAAAATGCAGTCTTCTTTAACATTATCAAAGTTAATCATCCGAAATGAGTTTGCAGCAAAAGTCACGAACAGAGCAAAATGTTATTTTATATTAAGTAGATTAGTTAAATGCAACTGAAAACATGTATTGATATGACAATTGAATACAATAGAAACAAAACATTAATGCCACGATTTTAATATTCATACATGGGAACTGGTACACGTTCACACTTGGATACGTAAATAATTTTCGTTTTAGTGCTGTCAATACGTCAGTATTGTACGTTTTAGTGTGTATGAAAACGTAAGTAAATGTACGTGTGGTAGACCCACACTTTACGTAAAAATACACGTATTCTCATGAGATCACGTTGCAGCGTTATGGGTGCTCACCTTAGTTTGTCCCACGTCTCTTCTCCAAACCTGTCGATCACTAGAGACTTCAAACATGTGTTGATGAATCCATACTGGGCATGAGAGTTTATTATTAAAGAGTTAATAATAATACACAGAGGAGACCAAGGCTAGTTGTTACAAGGGCTATATATCAGTTTTTCAACATTTTCTCACATTATCACAGGTTATTCACTATAGTTTAGAAAATGGTAATAAAATCTGACAAGAACTCAGAGTTAAACTGTGTCAGAATAAATTCATCTTCATAATGTCAGATAACTTTGATAGAGAGGTATGTAATGGATTACAATCAACCAATCAGCTGTCAGCTGTTAAATTTAAGTACACAATTAGATAATACCAATTTAGGTCAACCAATGACCAAGCAATGCTTCATTTTGTTCAGTCCGTGGTGTAAAAGATCGCATTAGCAATTAAAGAAAAAAACACTGAAGCAAAACATGAGATGTCAAAGTGTCTGAATAATTTTGGTCCCAAATTTTTATCAATTTTACTGGTAGTCACTGTATGAAGAATTTTTGGGTATAATATGTCACAGTTTACTTTATTTTGCTATCCTCACTTACATAAATGAACTATAGTGTCCTGCACCCACTAGTAAAAAAAATGATATCTGGTGTCTGAATAATTTTTGGTTTGACTGTAGATACTTACTTAGGGCTGTGCGATATACTGAAACACTATCATGATTTTTTTGATCAATATTGCGATTTTGAAACAATACTTCCTGCCTGTTTCATTTTTTGGAAGCCGGCTATATAGCGGGCACCATATCTTTACGTAAATAATATGTGATGCCGCCGGTTATTTCTTCATGCCTTTTTGAACTCTTTTAATATGTTGTACGAACTGCAAATGCTTGTATTATTGATTTGTGTTCAACTGGTTCGGAATGTGGCATTTTTTTCTATGTAAATACGCGCTAGACATATGTCTTCAACCTTTGCTCTTGCCTCTTTTGCAGCCTCTCGCGCATGACATGGCATTATACATGGTGCTCAAGGTAAAAGAAGTTAAACTTTTTTTTTAAAAAAAAACCCCGCATCTCTACACCTGCGTCTTGTGTTTTTAACCTAAAAAACACGTTCTGTGTGAATGTCCCCTACTCTGTTTTGCCGCAACAATAGTTTGACAGGTCTTGCAACTTACCTGACTCTATGATACATCATCTCTCCTGTATCCAAAATATTCCTAAGTAAAAGTCCTTCTCCTTCCCTGAATCCACCTGTTTCTGTGCTTTGTTCTATTATCGTATAAACCCGCTCTGTTCTGTTCCAGCAGGCGTGCTGCATTCATATTCCTCACTGAGGGGGCTGATGAGAAAATCGTTCTTTCTGTGGTTTTGAAATCGCCTATGCTCACATCGCGATTATATAATGATTTCGATTAATCGCACAGCCCTACTTACTGCTCCACATTACAAAATAATGACTGGATTGACAAATTATAATGTTCAAAGTATAGATCCCCTTAGTTTTTATTATTATGCATCTTCCTCAACAATCAATGACTGTTTGTATGTTTTGTGATAGCATAGTCCCTGTTTTGGCCTGAGTGAAGCTGCCCACCATTCTTAAGAAATATCCCACTGCATGGCTTTTCCAGCATTTTGAGCTCTTCTCAACAATGGCTATATGATCCCAGAGCATTTAACTTTTGTAAAATGGATGTAAACTTTTGTAAACAGCACCCTAAAAAAGGTGTTTCTTTCATATTTTGAATTACACATTGTGTTGTGTTGTTGTTTTAGGGTTAAAGGAAATGTCCGTAAACTTAACATAAAATGTCCTGGCAGACCATTACCCGTACCTTCTCCGTTTTTCTACGGATTTGTATCTTACAGTGAGGATGGTCGGTGTATATTGTTATTATTTTATATAGCCCTATAATTTTATATTTATTAGATATAGCCCTACATTTATTATGCAGTAAAAAAAAAAATAGATATTGTATCTCATATAAATTCTGCAAGGGATTTATAAATTTATGTAGGCCTATATGGGATTTATAAAGAGGTATTTATGCACTCAGCTGTATATACTATACACACATCAATAAAAATGCAATAAAGCAAAATGTATAGCATACACAGAACATTTGCTGCAGTTAAAATAAAATTGACACTTCCTTACCATTTCTCTATCAGGTTGTTTTCCTCGGGCATATGAAAGCTCTTTTTTATATTCCATAGATCAATCATCCACCTCCATCATGATGTTCATCATGATTAAAAAATAATACCAAGCTACAGTTCAATCCAACAATAAATGAGAATTCAAAAACAAATACAATTTTTCTTTATCAACTATTTACAAAATTGTATTTCAGAGAGTCCCAAACATGCACGACCCGAAATGTCCGCTGCAGGAGATACAGCACAAGCCCACACGACAACATGAAAGAGACCCTAATGAGAGATTGAAGACCCTCTGATGTCTCGCCAGGGGTGCCTCCAGGAAATTAATAATGAGATGGCCAGAGGGGGACAGTAAAACACCTAGGGTGGCACACTAAAACGTAGACTGCATAAAAAGTGGTAACCTGCATTATCAAGATCTATTTCTACTTTATCTAACCCACAAAATTAAATTAATTTCTTGGATGCATTTATAATAATAATTATAATAATTAATTTTTGTCAAATATTTGTCAATTTGATATGCTGATCAAATTAAATTTTTGACTTGCATGAAACTTGTTAACTTAGATGCATAAAGCATGTTTAGGGGTGAACTACAAAAAATATATATGTTTCCTGCGATTGTAGTTCCTGGGTAAATACATTTATACCAGTGATGCGCCGAAGTGAAAATTCAGGATGCACTCGGCAAAAACCGAAGCCGAAAATGAAATTAAAGTTTATTTATAATCAATTAATCAAATTTATTTAATAATCAACACTCAAATAATAGAGAGTTGTACAAACATTTAAATTACACATAAGGCAGTTTTTATATCAACTTTTTAATAATATAATTATGTTTCTACTACAAATTGTTGGTGAAATATAACCATTTAAACAACGGCAATAGCTTAATATCCTAACATAACTTACATTAAATAATGAAGAAATCATTACGTTAAGTAAAAATATAAGACGGGTTAAGTAAAAAAAAATAATGAATATGTAATCTCATGCAAATATTTATCAAATTGCTCCTCTATAATTGTACTTATGGAGGCAAAAAATTAGCAGTAATGGACAGTATGTGAGCCCTTTACAATTAATGTTAAAAGGAAAAAGTGATATAAAGTCATGGGATAGCTTTAATGTTTGTTTTTTTTTGACTGAGTATGTTTTCTTTGACAATCTAACAATATGGATCATAATTTCAATATCTCTGTTACTTAGTGGAGAAGAGAAGTAGCCTATGCTTAACTGAACAGAGCTGCTCACACTTACATGTTCTGTTAAACTAAAAAGAGAAAAAGACATGGTTGGTAGGAAACCAGTTACAATTTGAAAGTTAAAATGTATAGATATTTTAAGAAAGAAATCTTTTACCTGTCAAGAGTGTCTTGACAGTCTGTGTAGTTGTATAGCTGAGCTCCAGAAAATCAGTAATGAGGTGGCTTTGACAGTTACAGATTTGGAAAAAGTAAAAGGTGGGAAAAAAAGAACCCTAAACTCTAACACAAAGAACCATTTCAGCATATAAAGGGTTCTTCAAGATGATATGGTTCTAAACAGAACTGTTACTATGTGTAAAGAACCTTTAAAGAACCATTTTTTTTGTGAAGTGAAGACTTGACAGAGAAGCCATCAAGTGTTAGACAGTATTCTAGGTTATTACGTGCAGAGCTTTTTGGTTCAGTAATTAGAATCAGTTTTTTCAGAATTAAGTAGGAAATTACTAGTCATCCAATTTTTTTTATCAACTATGCATTTCGTTAATTTTGTGATTTGGTATGTTTCGTCAGGGCGCGAAGAAATATAGAGCTGTGTATCATCAGCATAACAGTGGAAACTAACGCCATGCTTCCTTATGATATCTCCCAAGGGTAGCATGTACAGGGTGAAAAGCAACGGTCCTAGCACTGAGCCTTGCGGTACTCCATACTGAACTTGTGATCGATATGACATCTCTTCATTTACTGCTACAAACTGATAACGGTCAGATAAGTACGATTTGAACCATGCCAATGCAATTCCAATATAATTTTAGAGTCTATTCAATGTTGTGGTCGATAGTATCAAATGCCAGCACTAAGATCCATTACCACTAATAGAGAGATACAACCACGGTTGGATGATAAGAGCAAATCAGTTGTAACTCTAATGAGAGCAGTCTCAGTACTATCCTGATTGTTGTTAAGGCCTTTCTGTATGCAAAAACACTTTCCTTCCACAAAATGCGAAATACCTCTAGTTTTGTTTTCTTCCAGCTGCGCTCCATTTTCCGGGCTGCTTTTTTGAGGGCTGATTTTACGCAACTGAGATGAAGGGAACCATGTTTTTTTTAAGGAAAAATTTGGGGTCATATTGGGGTCACTTACAAAATGAAATTGGATACACATTAAAAAATCCAACTTCTCTGTTCTGCAGAGGAGTGACCAAAGCAATAATTTATTTCAATATCTAAAAAAATCTCATAAAAAACTGTTTAGTGGGTAAAACTAAAATGTTATATATTTTACCTTATTAGTATATTTTACCTGATTGTTACCTGATGATTATGTGTCCTGTATGTACAGTGGGGAGAACAAGTATTTGATACACTGCCGATTTTGCAGGTTTGCCCACTTACAAAGCATGTAGAAGTCTGTAATTTTTATCATAGGTACTCAACTGTGAGTGACGGAATCTAAAACAAAAATCCAGAAAATCACATTGTATGATTTTTAAGTAATTAATTTGCATTTTATTGCATGACATAAGTATTTGATACATCAGAAAAGCAGAACTTAATATTTGGTACAGAAACCTTTGTTTGCAATTACAGAGATCATACGTTTCCTGTAGTTCTTGACCAGGTTTGCACACACTGCAGCAGGGATTTTGGCCCACTCCTCCATACAGACCTTCTCCAGATCCTTCAGGTTTCGAGGCTGTCGCTGGGCAATACAGACTTTCAACTCCCTCCAAAGATTTTCTATTAGGTTCAGGTCTGGAGACTGGCTAGGCCACTCCAGGACCTTGAGATGCTTCTTACAGAGCCACTCCTTAGTTGCCCTGGCTGTGTGTTTCGGGTCGTTGTCATGCTGGAAAACCCAGCCACGACCCATCGTCAATGCTCTTACTGAGGGAAGGAGGTTGTTGGCCAAGATCTCGCATGCATGGATACATGGTCCCATCCATCCTCCCCTCAATATGGTGCAGTCGTCCTGTCCCCTTTGCAGAAAAGCATCCTCAAAGAATGATGTTTCCACCTCCATGCTTCACGGTTGGGATGGTGTTCTTGGGGTTGTACTCATCCTTCTTCTTCCTCCAAACACGGCGAGTGGAGTTTAGACCAAAAAGCTCTATTTTTGTCTCATCAGACCACATGACCTTCTCCCATTCCTCCTCTGGATCATCCAGATGGTCATTGGCAAACTTCAGACGGGCCTGGACATGCGCTGGCTTGAGCAGGGGGACCTTGCGTGCGCTGCAAGATTTTAATCCATGACGGCGTAGTGTGTTATTAATGGTTTTCTTTGAGACTGTGGTCCCAGCTCTCTTCAGGTCATTGACCAGGTCCTGCCGTGTAGTCCTGGGCTGATCCCTCACCTTCCTCATGATCATTGATGCCCCACAAGGTGAGATCTTGCATGGTGCCCCAGACCGAGGGAGATTGACCGTCATCTTGAACTTCTTCCATTTTCTAATAATTGCACCAACAGTTGTTGCATTCTCACCAAGCTGCTTGCCTATTGTCCTGTAGGCCATCCCAGCCTTGTGCAGGTCTACAATTTTATCCCTGATGTCCTTACACAGCTCTCTGGTCTTGGCCATTGTGGAGAGTTTGGAGTCTGTTTGATTGAGTGTGTGGACAGGTGTCTTTTATACAGGTAACAAGTTCAAACAGGTGCAGTTAATACAGGTAATGAGTGGAGAACAGGAGGGCTTCTTAAAGAAAAAACTAACAGGTCTGTGAGAGCCGGAATTCTTACTGGTTGGTAGGTGATCAAATACTTATGTCATGCAATAAAATGCAAATTAATTATTTAAAAATCATACAATGTGATTTTCTGGATTTTTGTTTTAGATTCCGTCTCTCACAGTTGAAGTGTACCTATGATGAAAATTACAGACCTCTACATGCTTTGTAAGTAGGAAAACCTGCAAAATCGGCAGTGTATCAAATACTTGTTCTCCCCACTGTAGTCTTGTGTTTGCTGTGTTCCTTGTCAGATCATTTTGGTGTTCATGTCTTGTCATTTGCTCCCGCCAGTCATCTCTCTCGTCTCCAGTCTCCTGTCTGTGTTTTGTGTTTCCTGTTTGAGTTGGATTATTCTCTGTTCTGGTTTTATTGAGAAATACTCAATAAATACTGTTATTTACACTCGCTCTTGGATCTTGTGGTTTTACGAGCCTGACACCATAATCAATCTTCTATTTGGATTGTAATCCCACAATATGTTTTTTCTCAATTAGGAGGTATATATTTCCTTTTAATGTGCAATTATTCAATTAGTAAATAATTGTTAATTAGTAATTTACTCAATTAGGAGTTTACTCAATTAGTAAACTCCTAAACTCTCCAATGATCACCAGCAAATGCTTTTGGTTTGGGGTCTTATTTACAAGCATAATTTCTGGCCACACAATTTGTTTATTTGGAATAACTGTAATATTCCACATAAGAGGAAATCCTTGTTTCTTGAAAACTAGTTCAGTAATAGTGTGATGTTAATTGTGTGAATTGGTTATGCGATAGAACTACTGATTTTGTTTTGAGATACCAATTTCCAGTTTCTATAAGAAAGAATTTAATATAGTTTACAAGGCCATCTCTTTGGAAATTTGTATGCTCTTCAGAAACAATAATAGTGTCTCAGCTCTGAATCCACTGTGGTTGGTTTTTATCTGTATCTCTGTACAAAAATCCAATTACAAAATTAGGTCTTTATTCAAATTCCTTCCACCATTTCTTACTGGAATAACATTTTTGATGATATTAAGTGGCCATATGTATGGTCACTCCTCAGATATTTTTCTTATCAAATTAAGTTAAAGAAATATCTTATAAAATTATTTACAGATGTTATCCTGTCAAGCATTTTCTGCAGAAATCTTGAAGGAACACTGACACATGCTGCTCTTTTTGTGACATTTGATTTGGGAGTGTCCTTTTGCTAAGTCTTTCTGGAGTAATGTTAATGCCATTTGTCCAAAATGTGTTTTGTGATTTTTCCTTACTTAATAAACATTCTTTTGGAGTTTTATATTAATGACAAGAAGCTAATCAAAGCAAGTTTTTGTATAAACCTTCTATTTATTGGAAAGTTTTATATCCATAAATGCAAATACACAAAAAGTATGTCTTACATTTAACATCTTCAAATAAGAACAAAACTGAATTTCTATTTAAACACAGTCTCAATGCCTATTAATAAGTAAGCTATAAAAACATCTAGAATTTGTGCCATGTTTAATATTCTCATATTATCTAATATTCTCTAATCCTCATTTTTGTGCTCTCTTTTTCTTCTTTTTTTCTTTCTCTTCCATTTCTTAGGAAAATGTTCAATAGGTTAATTAGGCTACTTTTATATAAATTCTCTTCTTAACTAGTATGCCATAACTTGTTTATTATTTGAAAGACACTGTTTGTGTGTTATTGTATCTGTTAAAATTGCAATAAAAAATAAATAAATAAAGAGTACATTCTCTACAATGTTATTCCAATTGTTCTAAGGCAGAACATAGCTCTCCGTAAAGTAATACATAGTCGCATAATATGATGTTTACCTTAAATGATCCAATTCATTCATTAACCATTTCAGTCGTATCCGACTCTTGGTGATTGTATGGGCCACCTCTCGCCAACGCATGAATTTTGGTCGCCAGGTCCTTCCTGGACCCTCCCCATTACATTGCTAGGGACTCACACACACATACGGACTCGTAGCGTATACAATTCACCTATACTGCATGTTTTTTGATTGCAGACACAGGGAAAAACTCCAGACAGAAAGGTCTCCTGGCTCAGCCGGGACTCGGACCGGGACCTTCTTGCTGTGAGGCGACAGCGCCACCTACTGTGCCGCCCTCAATGATCCAATAGCAGCCTTCAAATTCGTGAGCAGAAGTTGTGTTGATAATGGCATGAATTTCAGTTTGTTCTGTTAAGGTTTATTAGTATAGCATTATTCAGTGAAAATTATTGTCGTTACTGAAGACAGCGTTGTCACGTGATACTTCTACTACTTTCCAGATGGTCCAAATGGACCAATTACAATCGTTTGTGTTTAAAGCAGAAGAAAGAAACTCATACAGGTTTGGAACAAGTTGAGGGAGAGTAAATTATGAAAGAATTTTCATTTTAGGGTGAACTATTCCTTAAATGGCTAAATTAAGACATGTTAAATAGCGATTGTTGGGGCAGGTTTCCACTTGTACAGCAGCTACTAATCTTTGGAAATAAAAGGTGTGCACCAGCCTCTCTAATTAGACAAAATGTAATGACATGAGCCGTCAAGCGCCTCCTTGAGGAAACAAGTGACTTTGTGAGTTATTAGCCAATAACATTTACTTAATCTGGATACAGTTATTAATTAATTACAAGTTTCTAAAATATAGAGGGCTAACTATATTTAATGGGCTCTGTAATATATTTAAGAATCTTTAAATATGATGTATTAGATCTCGCGTGAGTTACCTCGGCGTTGAGAATCCGTGAGATTTGCGCGTCCGCCATCTCTTGGAGCCCGAAAGTGTCTGAACGCGAAGCGGTTGTCAACAAGTCCGAAGAGTGAGACTCGTGAAAAAGGTCAAGTGGGGGCTCAGCGCTGCCTCAGTATCCGTGTTCCCCGTCTTTTGTCAGAGAAGACTTTCATGTGAAAGGAGACAACTGCGGGGAATAAGCCAGACATGTCAAATCTCAGCAAAGGGGGCACTAAAAAAGACACCAAGATGAGGATACGAGCCTTTCCTGTGAGTATGAGCGCTCAGAGCGGGCGAGACATTCACTTGAGCTCCGATGATTCAAGCAGGCAGGCCTATGTGGACAAATCCCTTTACACTGCCTCGATATTTTCCCAAATCCCACAAATAATCAAGTAACCATCATGAGAGGGGTGTCAGTTTGATCTAGGTTTAGATGCTCTTGCGTTGTTGTTGTCATATTGACCAACAACAACAACAACAAAAAAAAAAACAAGCCAACGAGCCTGTTAGCTGGCTAACCTGTTTAACAGCAGTAGATAATCATAAATAAATGCGCGATGATCCAAATACATTCATTTTACTGCAGCGTTTCCCTCAGTGAGCATATACACTCACTTGTACATGTGTGTTAAACACTAGTTTACTAGAGATTTGCTCTAGTAATGTTGTTCATGGCAGGTTGATTTGTCTATGATAACTTTTCCCATCATGTATCGTTTGCATGTTAATGTCGCAAATGCTCATATGATGCGACACGTTTTTAGTGAGCGTTTAGTTATTGCCAGGGAAGAAACACTAATGCTGCAAGAGTGTGTTTGATGTTTACAGTTGGCCTAGTCTAAGTAGTCAATGTACTGTAAAACCAAAATGACCAGCATTCTTGTTCTGAATCACATCTGTTGATTTGTTCACATCTGTTTGAGCTGAATATTCAGTTGATATTTCAATATATACTACCCCAGAACATACGTAACTATGTTGGGGATAACTAACTAGGGCTGCACGATTATGACAAAAATTATAATTGTCGATTATTCCCTTGAAATTATAATTGCGATTATTAATTATGATTATCACAATTCACATTGAATGATGTTTTGAATAGCTGTATGCCATTGTTTGAAACGACTACATGCCATATTGTTATATCAAAATAAACAAGCTGAAAACACTCTTCCTGAAAAACTTTTATTGTTTTTCTATAGCATTAAGCCTCAAATGTCAAGTATACATTGGTTTGGTTTCTTCTTTCAATAAAAAAGTAAACATATGCATGGTATTATAATGTTATACTACAACTAATATTGAGACAATGGAGAAAAAAAACCCCTTAAGATAACCTGTAGAAAGAAGAAAAAAAACACATCTTAAGCACACAGACTAATGTAAGTGGACTATTTCTTTTGGTAATTGCGCCGTTGAACAATTACATAATTGTGGCATCCGTAATTGTAATCACGATTACAAATTCGATTAATTGTGCACTGTGCAACCCTAACTTAAAAATTGAGAAAACTCCCCTTTATTACAAGATGGCCAAGACTATGAATATGTATATGGTAAGCTACAATGTATGAGTGTCATAAAATGTAGTCCCCCGGTTTCACAAACAAGGCTTAAGCTAGTCCCAGACTAAAATGCATGTTTGAGCAGTTTTAACTGAAAGCAACTTGCACTGACATATCTTAAAATATGTCAGTGCCATTGTTTTGTCTCAAGGTGCACATCCGTAATGTTCTCTAAGGCACGTTTATAAAAGCTACTTTAGTGTCCTAATATGAAATAAGACCTAAACCTGGCTTAATCTAAGACCTGTCTGTGAAACCGGGCCAGTAAGTTTTGTCCAATCAAACAAATACATTGATACTATATATTTTCTTAGAACTAACTTTTCTGAGCCATCGACTGCTGTTGACAGTTCACCTAAAGTTCACACAGGTGTCCTAGTAGACCATAGGTGTAGTATATCATATTCACTATGGACATTTTCCATGGACCAGAACCAGACAATGGCACAGTAATTTTGTCTTTTTGTGAAATGTTTTGTTTGAGAAGGGTGTTTGCGTTGTCTGTCTTTAAGAAAAATGCACTTGGTCGGTTGTTATCTTATGTAGCCTAATGCAATTACAATCACACATTTGTTTACATCATGGATTAATTTAATGTCTAATTTATAGGGGTGTAACGATGTATCGTAATAAAAAATGCATCAATATGTATCGTGGATAGTGACAATATACACTCACCTAAAGGATTATTAGGAACACCATACTAATACTGTGTTTGACCCCCTTTCGCCTTCAGAACTGCCTTAATTCTACGTGGCGTTGATTCAACAAGGTGCTGAAAGCATTCTTTAGAAATGTTGGCCCATATTGATAGGATAGCATCTTGCAGTTGATGGAGATTTGTGGGATGCACATCCAGGGCACGAAGCTCCCGTTCCACCACATCCCAAAGATGCTCTATTGGGTTGAGATCTGGTGACTGTGGGGGCCATTTTAGTACAGTGAACTCATTGTCATGTTCAAGAAACCAATTTGAAATGATTCGAGCTTTGTGACATGGTGCATTATCCTGCTGGAAGTAGCCATCAGAGGATGGGTACATGGTGGTCATAAAGGGATGGACATGGTCAGAAACAATGCTCAGGTAGGCCGTGGCATTTAAACGATGCCCAATTGGCACTAAGGGGCCTAAAGTGTGCCAAGAAAACATCCCCCACACCATTACGCCACCACCACCAGCCTGCACAGTGGTAACAAGGCATGATGGATCCATGTTCTCATTCTGTTTACGCCAAATTCTGACTCTACCATCTGAATGTCTCAACAGAAATCGAGACTCATCAGACCAGGCAACATTTTTCAAGTCTTCAACTGTCCAATTTTGGTGAGCTCGTGCAAATTGTAGCCTCTTTTTCCTATTTGTAGTGGAGATGAGTGGTACCCGGTGGGGTCTTCTGCTGTTGTAGCCCATCCGCCTCAAGGTTGTGCGTGTTGTGGCTTCACAAATGCTTTGCTGCATACCTCGGTTGTAACGAGTGGTTATTTCAGTCAAAGTTGCTCTTCTATCAGCTTGAATCAGTCGGCCCATTCTCCTCTGACCTCTAGCATCAACAAGGCATTTTGGCCCACAGGACTGCCGCATACTGGATGTTTTTCCCTTTTCACACCATTCTTTGTAAACTCTAGAAATGGTTGTGCGTGAAAATCCCAGTAACTGAGCAGATTGTGAAATACTCAGACCGGCCCGTCTGGCACCAACAACCATGCCACGCTCAAAATTGCTTAAATCACCTTTCTTTCCCATTCTGACATTCAGTTTGGAGTTCAGGAGATTGTCTTGACCAGGACCACACCCCTAAATGCATTGAAGCAACTGCCATGTGATTGGTTGATTAGATAATTGCATTAATGAGAAATTGAACAGGTGTTCCTAATAATCCTTTAGGTGAGTGTATATTGTGTATATAGGAAAAAAAATCAAGTTTACAGAGTTTTAGTGTCAGTACTACATTAAACTACTATATATAATGTTGAATATAATGTATAATAATGCAATTGGGGAATATTTTTGGGTCCTGATAATGCCAAATGTCTTATGTTACCAGTAAAAAGTGTCCTACATTATTTTAAATATATCTAGTTAGTAGAGTGCAAGCATATTCGTCTGAAATAATTCTGTATTTTCAGCTTCAGAATCATGAATATTTTTATTCTGGTGTCACCATTGTCCTGTGCATTGGGATTCCAGCACCAGGTCCAAGCCTATTCATTTCCACACCCAATGTAATACCAAATTTAGCGTTTTAATCAACAGTACACTTTTTTGTTAACCTTTTACCATATGTCTTTGAGTATCACAATAATATTGTATCGTGAGTTCAGTATCGTGATGTGTATTGAATCGTGACATGAGGGTATCGTTACACCCCAACTAATTTAGGTTAGATTGATAATCTGTTTCCAATTAAAGGTTATGCTGAGCCATAGTAAGAGGAATGTACTGCTTCTGTAAGCCCTTATGTACTGATGCTATGTTGCTTTGCATGAAAAAGAGTGCTTTACATTTTTATTTGTGCAACCTTCGTTATAACGCTATTTTCAAACAGTTGGCAGCATCATGACATGTATCACCTTTTCTCCCTTAATGGTTTCCCCACTTCTCTCTATTTCATCTCCACCCCGTTACAGATGACCATGGATGAGAAATATGTCAACAACATCTGGGACCTCTTGAAAAATGCTATTCAGGAGATCCAGAGGAAAAACAACAGTGGGCTGAGCTTCGAGGAGCTCTACAGGAACGCCTACACCATGGTACTACACAAACATGGAGAGAAGCTCTATACAGGCTTAAGGGAGGTGGTCACAGAACATCTTATCAACAAAGTAAGAGCCATATGTCTCTTTTTCCTCTTTTCCACCCTGAGGGTGCGAGGGTCTAATCTGAAAGGTTCGAAATAGGGGTGTGCGATATGATGTTTTTTGATAGTGGACGATTAAAATGTGTCCACGATCTGCTTTTGAAGAAATATCATAGTATCGTGCATTCTATCAGTTCAGTTCTGGCGCCTCCGTCTCAGCATACTGTACAACTCGATGTACATTCACATCACATGTTAACGCAGAGGTACGGGACACTGCACTTCACAAAAGTTCATTATTTGCATGTGCTTTAAAGCATTGCCGGTTAAGCGTTTCATTCGTGTGCTGATGCGCTGTTCTAACATGCACTTTTCTGAGCACCCGAAGCACACAGGCGCTAAAAGCCTGTCAAACAGCTTTGACAACAGATATCTTTCTAGTTTTATTGCGCTAATGCTGTCAAATACACACAAGGTTTACATAAACGCAGTTGGTTATGTCTAAAGTGAAAGTAAACATTTAAGAGAAGATCTGATGCGTGTCTGTATTAGATGTGTGCAGGTCTTAAAGTGACAGCAGCTTATAGTAAACATGCATGCAGGTCATGCTGCCACTTGTCCTTAAAGGGGTGGTTCTGGTTCTCACCCAAAAATTAAACTTCTGTCGTTAATTACCCACTCTAATAGGGCTGTGCGATATGACGATATGGACTATCGTTTCATATTATGCTCTATTGTTTATTTCGTGGTGTCGCAAAATACATTGTTTACGGCAATGTTTAAATCGCTGCAATCTTACACACCACCACGAGGATGCAGGCAGAAATGTGAATAAAATAAATAATAACAGCATGGGAGACAGAACCGGGTGGCTTCCGAGCAGGAGTCTGTGTTCGTTTACCACAATGCATCAGCGCAGTAGCTCAATATAATGATACACATCCGATGGTCTAAAATCGCCTGAATGTCCAAACTGGCAAGCCTTAAAACAAATACATTTGACAAAGTTTAGTGAAGACGCAAGTGAAAGTGATCTGGCTTCAGGGATCGCGCTTTGTCAGAGACACGACGCAGCTCGGCTCTCTGTGTCACAGAAAACAGCTCGCGAGCACTGAAGTGCCATGTTTTCCATATTGATGTTATTGAATGGTGTAAAATCACTTGAATGTTCGAACTGGTAAACCTTTAAACACATACAATTGACACACTTTCCTTAGGACACTGTTTGCACGTTGACTCTGTGTTTAAGTTCGCCAGTCCGTGTTGCTTCCATGCTTGACTGGACAGGGCAGATTCACGTGACTACACACGCTGTAGTATGTTTTTAAGGGGAAAGTATTAACAGGATTAAAAGCTGAAACAACCGACATGGGAAAATTACGTCGGTTAGAGGTTCTGAATTTCGGTTTCGATTACTTTTTGATTAATCGTCCAGCCCTACATCAAAAATGCTAAAAAATAAACCACAGAGTAAAATGTTAGAGCGGGCTTTTGCCCGTGGCACTCCATATAACAGAGACTCGCAAAGATGGAATAATTTGAATGAGTCAATGTCTCATTTATCATGACTCGTTATTGGATGAATCAGCGTTTGTGATTAAATCTTTTAAATGAATGATTCAATGACAAACACTTCTAAATAAAGGGAGAAAAATCACATATGAATGAGTACATTTTGAGTATATACTTTAAAATGTAAAAACAGAAATAGTCCTTTCCATGTGGTCAATATATAAACTATTAATTGATTGAATTTACAGAAAAGGTACTATATTGTGATTATATATCGTTATCGGGATATGAGAGGACTTGTATCGTGATATGAGATTTTTTGGTCATATCGCCCAGCCCTACACTCTAATGTTGTTCCAAACCTGTATTCATTTCTTTCTTGTGCTGAAGACAAAAGAAGGTAATTAGAAGAATGTGGGTAACCAAACATTTGCTGGCCCCCATTGACTTACATAGTAGGAAAAAATATACTATGGAAGTCACTGGGGACCAGCAACGGTTTGGTTTCCCACATTCTTCAAAATAACTTTTATTTTCAACAGAAGAAAGAAACTCATTCGGGTTTAAAACAACTTGAGAGAGTAAATGATGACAGAATTTTCATTTTTGGGGGAACTAACCCTTTAAATGTTAATAATAAAACAAAAAAACACAAAGAGAATATCACTCCCTGCTCTTGACTGAGAACGTTTATACATTAGCTTTAATAAGAATCAATGTATAATTTATACAGTGAAGTCTATGTAGTGTTTTATTTTTATATTTGTTCGTTTAATTTCTTACTTGAATGCTACTGTTAAATTCATCTACTGTAGCTGAAAAAATAAAGCACTGTTTTTTTTTTCGTTTGTATATTATGATGTGTATATGTAATGTAGGGGTGTAAGAAAATATCGATACACGTGAGTATCGTGATATTTTGTTTGGCAATACTGTGTCGATTCTCAAAAACGCAATATCGATATTTAAAAAAAATGAATAAAAAATAAAATCATACAGATTCGTGGCAGTTGTTTCATTTTGTTCCGTTTATATCCCGACCGCTAGATCGCAGTCTTCTTATCTCTGAACTTAAACAGTGACAGGAACTACTAGCATAACGGCACGTCACTAATGTTAACGTTAATATAGTTCGCTGCTAGTAATGGGGGATGAAAGAATAGTTCCAGCTCCCGCTTCGGTGTACAAAGCCGAAGTGTGGCGTCATTTAGGCTTTCGTTACAGACAAGGTACAAAAGAGATTGACAAAAATGTTGCGGTGTGTAAAATGTGCAATGCCAATGTCAAATATTCGAAGTACACAACAAATCTGAGAGCGCACATAACGAGGCACCATTAGGATAACAGAGCAGCAGCAAACGGCTAAAAGAGAGGATCCCCTTCAACTCACTCTGGAGCAAGTTCACACATCAAAGTTACCACCAACCTCAACGCGTGCAACCAAAATAACTCAGTCACTACTTTATTTAATTTGCAAAGATATGCGCCCTCTCAGTGTCGTAGAGAACAAAGGCCTCCGTCATATGCTGAAAACTTTGGAGCCTCGCTACACAATACGATCCCGCCAGCACATTATGGACATCACTGTGCCCAACTTCTACAAGGAGGTAAAAATGAGCGTACTAGAATCTCTTAGCTTAGCTGAGAGAGTCGCTTTGACATGTGATGCTTGGACATCCCGGGCCACTGAATCGTTTCCTGTGCATTCCGGGCACAAGTGTTTCTGCAGAAAGAGTTTTGACCAGCTTATCTTTCCCCAGAAAAACCTTGACATTAAAAAATAAAGACAAACATAAATATAAATGAAAAAAAAACCTGTGAAATCCAAGTTTATAGGTTCTGAGAATGTTCAACATATGTAAATATTTTATTGTTTATATTTGTTTAGTTTTTTTTAGGAATCCTGCAAGCATTTTATTTTTCATTTATATTAAGCAGATGTAATTTTTTGTCCAGATCAAAATGTTAGGACACTGCATGTTTCAATTGTAAACTGAAACTGTGAACCTTTTAAAGCAGTGTCTAAAAATATATATGGTCTGTTTATAACAGCTTACATTTTATACATTTAATTTAACTAAAGAATCCTGCAAGCACTTCATTTTTCCCCTTTTACTCGTATTGCACAAAAAGTGGTTCAATCATATTGAATGTTACAGGGACTAATTAACGCAAATGCAGTTCCCACTGCATTCTGGTTCAATAAAAAAAACTTTTCTTTTTTTTGCTAAGGTTTGCATATGGTGGTGTGTTCTTTATGACAGCTTTCCTAAAATTGTATCCTATAACTAAAATAAGAAATATCCTAATATATCGCCTTGCTTACAGTATCGCAATATATCGTATCGCAACCCCTGTATTGTGATACGTATCGTATCGCCAGATTCTTGCTGATACACAGCCCTAATGTAATGTGTATCTTTGGTCATTTGCAAAATAATAAAACCAACATGAAAAAGAATTGTGATAAAATCGTGATTTTCCTGAAAAAAATTGAGATATGATATTTTTGCCATATCGCCCACCCCTAGTTCGAAGTTGTGACCATTTTGGTCGCATATGCTCCCGTAATTTAATCTGTGCGACCTCAAAATATATTTGGGAGCATTTGTGGGATTGCAAATAGTTGTTGAGGTGCGACCCGTTTAATTTCTTTACAAAACGTTCACTGATTACTGCACAGTATGAGCCTGCTGTGAGCTGATACAGTGACCGGTCCACCGCTCTATCACATAACCAATTAAACTTCATCTTTACACTCTTAACTTTAAAGCAGATTTTAGTTTGGTTAATATTAGCCGTCAGTCACTCCCTTTCACTGAGTTGTCACGTGACTGAGAGCTAACTAGCGTGCAAAATATAAAGAGCTGAAGAGAGAAGATGAAAAGAACACCGTTACATATCACATACCAAGCACTTGATTCATCCTGGTTAACTACTTCACTAAAATGCTCCAATACAGTGCTTTTTTTTTTTAATTTCCTTTTGTTTGGTTTTTAATTCTCCTTTTTGAAATTTCTCTTGGATCTGTTTTGCATCTACTGCTGCTGAAACAAGTGACCCCGCAACTGCGTAGCTTAATGAGAGTCTGCATATTAGTGCCTGATGAAAAAACTTTAATATTTCCAACATAATGTTGGAGTAATTTCTGTATATTTTTAGTTAAGGTACTATTACTTAAATACTAAGTATTTTGAACACCCTGTAGAAAGTATATACATCAATAATTATTCATACTTACAGGTTGTGATTCTGAGGAGCAATCTGGTCCAAATAAACTGGGTACTGACCCGTCTCTCAAGAGCAAGTGTTTTGTGAATCCCGTGTTGAACTCCGAGATTTGAGAAGCAGTCATCATTAAAATGATGTTTGAGGGCTGGTCAAGTTGTTCGCGGGTGGACAACGTACAACATAGTCGGCCGTTATGCAAATGTGTTTTCTAGTGACGTGTGAAAGTTGCGCATTAGGATTCGAAATACAAACGACTCGTTTAGGCGGTTCAGAGTCGATTCTTTCCTTTGGGAGACAATTTGATTTATTGTGCACTTTCGATTTTACAACTTTGCAGAACGTTTACATTCACGGACAACTATATTACACACTGCATGAAAGGGAATATTCGAAAAATCATAATAGGGGTACTTTAACGAATTAGACCAAGTTGGGTTTCTGCTTGCTGCCTTGATATGAATTAACAGGTTGTTTATCCTTTCCTTATATCAATTTTTTGTCCTTTAAAAGGTACGCGAGGATGTGTTAAACTCCCTGAATAACAACTTTCTGCAAACGCTGAATCAAGCCTGGAATGACCACCAGACGGCTATGGTGATGATCAGAGACATCTTGATGTACATGGTGGGTCCATATGGCAACCTTCTTTGTATGTTGTTCGATTTTTGTGTTGGTACTTCTCTTTGTGAATGGTAGCTTATTACAGGGCTTGCAAGGCATCACTATATTGATATTCCTCAAACGTTCTGATTAGGTGCATTTCCAGTTGTAATTCTCATTTTAATTCTCTGGCGTTCGATACTTCTTGAGATTTCCCCGTCAGGCGCTTTGTGTGCGACCAGTGTAACAGTGCTGTAAACAAGAAACATAAACCAAGCTGGAACAAGATAAAAAATAAATAAATTCTTTGAAAAGAACACAGAAAGCCACTATAATCCATCAGTTACTGTTATGAACAAGACTAAAAATGTGCCTCAATTAACACAAAATCAGCCATTGCATTGACTTGTTTTGGTGTCTCAATTTTTTTTGTGTGAAATGGTTACTAAGGATTAAGTTACAGTGCATAACAGAACACTTAATCAATTAGGCAAAAATGATTGATGACATCTAAAAATGAAAATTCTCTCATCATTAACTCACCCTCATGCCATCCTCAATGTTTATGACTTTCTTTCTCCAGAAAAACACAAACTAGCACAGGCTAGAACGATATTGTTGAATAAAGTCGTTATTTTTATTTGTTTTTGCACACAAAATGTATTCTCGAAGCTTCATAAAAATAAGGTTGAGCCAATGGAGTCACATGGACTATTTTAATGATGTCTTTACTACCTTTCTGGGCCTTGAAAGTGTTAATTAAATTGCTGTCTATGGAGGGGTCAGAGAGCTCTCGGATTTCATTAAAAATATCTTTATTTGTGTTCTGAAGATGAATGAAGGTCTTACGGGTTTGGAATGACATGAGGGTGAGGAATTAATGACAGAATCTTCATTTTTGGGTGAACTAACGCTTTAAGTCTTTGTTCTGTTTTTAGTGATAGTTCTTCCAGCTAGTTATTGTAATTAAGTGTTTTGAAATATCAAAACTGATTTCTATTTCAAAAATGTCTAATAAAGCACTCAAAGTATTACTTAAATCATTAATTTAATTTTTATTCACAATAAAAAAAAAAAAACTATTACTTTCAAACTTTATAACATTATACCATTTGGAATGCAGGGACGGTCTCCATGAGAAAAAGTGCTGTGTATTTTGCGCTGTTTGAGTTGCCTTAGTTTGCTGTAGTTCTCAAGCAGTGTAGGGTAATGTAGTCTTCCAGTGAGCGCCGGCAGTAACAAAACCCGTGTATAAACAAACGTTACAGTGTCGTTTGTGATAAGGCGATATAATAACGCACCCCGACTCAACAAACCGATCTGTGTAAATGTAAAAACGTATCAGTGAACTACTTTTATTAATCTTAGTTAATGTTAGAAATGGAATCTTATTGTAAAGTGTTACCATTTCATATAAATCCAAACGGTCATGCTTAAAGATGGCCATCTTTAAATATCTTCACAAAGGCCATAGCATTGAAATTAGACACATATGTATATTGTATGTATACTCTCACACTTTATTTGCTTCTATCTTAGAACAGTTGATTAATCAAAATAACAAAATGTGTTACAGTTAGGGATGGAACGATTACCGGTTTCACGATAAACCACGATAAAATGTACTGACGGTTAGTAATATCGTTTAAAATTTAATTATCATTAAAACCGTGTTTGATTATCACGATTTTGAAAACCCGCGGTAAATCCTGTCCAGCCAGCATCAGTCTGACGCAGATGCAGCGCGCAACGTTTTTTGAATGAGAAGAAATGGCAGAAGGCAGTGACATCGCCGGGAGATTTTTCAGCCTTCTAAAAGGGCCAAATCTGAGGTGTGGTCATATTTTGGCTTTTACAAAAGTCCTGAGGAAACTTAATCGAGTATGGTCACCCTGTCTGCAGAACATGCAAAACGAAAGTGGCTGCAATAGGGGGAAACACTTCAAATCTGCTGAGTCATTTTCGTGAACACCCACTGTTGTATAGCGAACGCAAGGCAAGTGGACTTTGACCTCAATACCAAAACTACGTCTGGGAAATAATTGGACACAAAGTTTTGAGTTGAAATATTTTATCTCACTCACTTGAAATTAACGTGAAGCTTCCGCGAAGCAGGCGTAAATTTACGGGCTGCACACTCTTTATTTTTCATTTTTATTTGTAATAAACACCTCTCTGAGACCTGACGACACACCCACTGTTTCTATCTTTGTTCAATCCTCTACATATTTTAATTGTAGGTGCACTTTAAATTTACATGTGAGGAGGTTTAAATAAAATAAAGTTAATCACTAATTGAGGTTTAAATCTGAGTTTAAAGTTATGGAGCAACAGGATTAAAGTTAATCTATTTTAAATATAAATTAAATCAAGGATCAAAATGATGGGTTAAATGTAAACCTGCTTACTTTTAAACAAGGTTTAAAGTTTGGTGCAACAGAATTATTAGATAAACCTTGATTTAATATAGATTTAAGATTAATCCTTGTTGGTGCAATCCACCCTTAATCTATGAATAGTCAAATCCCATACTGAATGCTGCTAAAAATAGGTCAGATACATGCGATGTGCTTCCCTTGTATTATGATCATTGTATTACACTTGAGCGTTCACTTAAGCAAAGTAGCCATTATAGACATTTATTCAAATCAGCTGAGTCAATACGTAGCACAGGACCAATAAGTTCAAACCTAATAGCCTATTATAAACCGATTTCCTTAAAAGTTAGTCCGCATGAGTCAGCACAATAAGGTATTGTTGTTTTTTTACCACAGCAGCCACTTGCGTGTCCGGGTTTGAACACACTTCTTGTGTATGAAAAGTATCTGTACACATGACAGGTGGCAAAATCGCAAGAAAAGCTTGACGTGTACTGACAGTTATACAGTACATTATCTAGGGATGCACCGATACCATTTTTTCTGAACCGATCCGATACCAAAAATTCTGAGTATTGGCCTATACCGATACCAATCCGATACCAATGCAGTTTTGTTTAAAAATTCAATGTAGAATTTCTATACCTCACTTGTGTTAAACTTCATTATAAAGAAAAACAACAAATTAAAAAAATATATTAATCACAATCTATGACAAATACTACTATAAACTAGATGGTGGATAAACTAGATTAGTGGATAATTCAGCAGCAAAAGTTACTCTAGAAAAATCATGAGTGCACAATAATTGTATAAAATCTAAACATTTAGTGGGAAAAAAATAAATAAATAAATAAAATAAAATAAAAAATAAAAGTGAATAAGTGTAGGACTAAATCTGGTAAAATGTTACACATTGTTGTAAAATACATTCATGAAAACCAAGTAAATATATTTATAGAAATAGGGCCTATATACTAAGAACTTAAAATACATTTATTTTAAATGTATAGCGCAGCTTTTTAATGAGGCAGCAACATATTATAGATATGGCAGAGCAAGAAAGTCTATTAATAATCTTTCATTGTGCAAAAGTATTATAATACGAAAGGCTCCAATACAGAGCGGCACAAAGCGCGTATGCGCATCCCGTGCGCAGGATGATGGGCTTGAAGCAACAGAGTCACAGCGCGCAGCGCTCCTGCTCCATCCGCATTGAGAAGTTCAAAACACAAAGGGAAGAGATGTCGATGCGTAGTGTATCTATCTATGCAATATTTTATTGAGCCATTTCTTTTAACAGTTTAAAATTTCAGTTACCGTGCATGTGAAGAACAATACAATCTCTAGTCCAGTGTTGTGATCTAACAGACACCCGGTAGAAAGTAACGTGATTTACAGCAATAAACTCCAGCCAGATAAAGTCATTTTATGCGAAACCATAGACCGTTATCTTCAGATCAAGCATAATAACAGGTACATTGAATCATCTTGGAGAGTTTCATCGTGTTGACTGTCGTAACCGAACGCGACACACAGTTTGAAAGCTGAATGCAGAATGACTGGCAGACGCAGCGGAGGGAAGCATTCATGTGAACTTGAATTTAATAACTTAAATATTCATCTGTACCTCACATTAAACTATGGAATGGCTTCAGAACACTTAATATAGTGCACGAAGTGTTGATGATGCTTTATAATGTTTCTGTGCCTTTTGTGGGGCACTGGGGCTTAACAATAACATAGAATATTATATGCACAGTATCGGATTTGGATCGGTCCTGTCTGACCGATACCTGATCCGGCAAATAACAGCGGTATCGGAGCCGATACCGATACTGAGTATCGGATCGGTGCATCCCTAACATTATCCTTATCGTTAGGCATTAAATTAAACTATACTGATACTTATCATTAGGATGTTGATATAGCAACTGTTCAAGTGTAAAGTAAATTTTATTCATAATGTTTCTCCTTCAATGCGATATAAAATTTCATGCCGTATTGTCCCTTATAACGGTAGTATGACAAGCCTAATCAAGCTTAATTGTTATACTAGTTTGACATGAAATAGAAGAAAAGTGAAAAGTTGTGTAAGCTTTCAAAATCCTCCCTCACCTTGCTCATCTTTTCTTTTCTCTGAAGCTGCCGCGTGTGCCAGAGAAAACCAACGCATGCAAAACCTACAATTAAATGATTTTGTTTTGCTGCAGATATACATTTCAAAATAATATATTAATTTCAAGTCAAGTCATTTTTTATTTATATAGCGCTTTTTACAATACAGATTGTTTCAAAGCAGCTTTACAGTGATAACAGGAAAATAATGTAACATTAACATGATGGTAATTTAAACAGCCTTTGTAAAAATCTATGGCAAAACATTAAATGAGCAAAAAAAAATTGCAAAAGACTAACTAGAAGCACTATCGTTTAATCGCTTAGTCGGCTAGTCTCACACATCCCTACTCTTTATTAGGCGACTGCGCATTATTAAAGCTGTTCTATTAGTTAGTCTATTGATATAAGAACTGTTATCAAGTTAAAGTTTGTTAAAGCTATATATATTTTTTAAGCGATATAACATTTTGCACCGGTAGATCATCCTTTGTACAGAGTATAACCGGTATCAGCGTACATAACAGGAAAGTAACAGGTGTGCTGTGAAGTGATGGAGGCCTGTCTATTCTGTCATAGCAGCATTCGATACATTTTCCTGCTGCTGTCTTTCCTGTCAAAGCTGTATTGAGCGAGTGGTGTGCCAAAACAACATCATCCCAGCAACATAGACAGCTTAATTGATTCTAAATATGAGTGAAAGTCTGTGGTGATCTGAAGCCATTTGATCCGTTTAATTTATCCGTTGTGGATTAATTTACTCATTCAACCTGCATCCTATAGTGAAAAAAATCGCAGGAATTTCCTGCATTATAAGCGCGGAACTTGCAAGAATGAGTAAAATTATGCACAATACCTGCAAACCCATTCAAGATCTCTTTGGAATGACATGAGTAAATGATTACAGAATTGTAATTTTTAGGTGAATTGTACCTTTAACAACTGCAGTGATGCAACTCCCTGCTGAGATAATGACCATAATGACTAGAAATCAATTTCTGTTCTGTTTGATATAATCGTTCAGTTGGTGAGTTGGGATCTTGTGACTGTGGCAGGGATGAATGAGCTCCTGGCCCAAACATTTTCTTCAGCAAACGCAAAGCCACGTTTCATACTAGGGCTGCAAGATTTGGGGAAAATATCTAATTGCGATTATTCTGGTTAAAATTGCGATTTGCGATTTAAAATGCGATTTATTTATCTTTACAAATGAAAGTGTGTGTGTGTGTATATATATATATATATATATATATATATATATATATATATATATATATATATATATATATATATATATATAATATTTAACAAAATAAGAAATATTACTATTACAATAATTATTACTATTACTATTAAAAATAAAAGATAGAGTTTTTAAGAATAAATATAGCAATATAATAATAATAATATTTATATTTTACAGAAAACTTATTTTTACAAAAAACTGCAGTGTTACCTGTTAACATGCAGTGATACACTTGTCACGATTCAATACTATTACAATACTAAACTCACGATATGATATTTATCGCGATTATTTTAAGCCAAAATAAAGAACAGGTGTTTTTTTATTGTTACTTATTTATTATTATTTAAATAATAAAATTGTTATATTATTATCAGGACACACAAATATTCCCCCATTGCATTACTATACATGATATTTAACATTATATATAGCAGTTTAATGTAGTAATGTCACTGAAACTCCGTAAACTTAAATTTTTTTTCCTCATGCAGTACTCGTGCAGGCCGCACGCACACAGACTCTCCCGGTGCTCGCTATGTTCCGCCTCTCCTGCTATTAATGCACGCATTAATAAATGTTAACGCATCAATGCAATCAGTCACAATTCTAATCGCAAGAAAGCGTGTCAAAATGACTATTCCCAAATTGTAAATGGTTAATTCTGTATTTACTCACTCTCATGTTATTTTCGCACGTCACGCAAGCATTTGAAAGTTCGTGTTTACTACAGTATGCACGTCGTTGTAAATCTGTTCATCATATAAAGCCATCGTGTCTCTTCAGAAGACTTGGATTTGGATGAGGCCACTCTTTTAAGTTTGAGAGGAATGGACTTTAAATGGAGGTACAGAAATCTTTCTCTGGTTTCTTGAAAAATATCTTAATTTGTGTTTTGAAGTTAAATGAAAATCTTATAGGTTTGAAACGACATGAGGGTGAGTACATGATGACAGAATTTAAATTGAGTGTATTATACTTTATAAATAAAGTAAGCTGAGCCTTATAAAACTAACTCTATATCGCGAATCATATCGTTTACATCAACGATACATATCGTTGCATTTTTATATCGTGATATCTCGATATACGATGTATCGTTACATCCCTAGTATTTTCTTACATACAGAATTACAGAATATCTCTGTTTTGTTCCAGTTGTAGCAGTAACAAAGTGAGTTTTTGGCATTCTGAACAACTGACAACTGACAACATGTACTCAGAGCCTGTAATTAATTGTCATTCTGTTTAGTAGCCTAATTTTTAGGTTTTGTAAATTGCTGAAATAAACTCATATTAATTTCTTTTTAAATCCCGATCAACTCTTTTTTTTGCTGCCTTGCAAGGACTGGAATTTCTTTCAGGAAATTCAAATATATTTTGTCCGTTGTTTCCAACCAATTTGACTGTTGCTTGGAGAAGAGCTTTATCTCCTTTATTGGCTTCATCCCTCTCTCTCTGTCTCCCCTTCTGTCTTTGTATAGGACCGGGTCTATGTTCAGCAGAATAATGTAGAGAACGTCTATAATCTAGGTCTCATCATCTTCAGAGACCAGGTGGTTCGTTACGGTTGCATTCGGGACCATCTAAGGCAGACCTTACTAGACATGATTGCCCGTGAAAGAAAAGGAGAGGTGGTGGACAGGTGGGTGTCTTCTTGCTTTGGCCCACACATAATGTGTGGTAGCATAGCAGATATACAGTGCAGAATTATTAGGCATGTTGATTTTCTGATCATATTTTTTTTCCAGGCACATATTACCAATTCCAAACCACATCAATCTCAATAACATGTGTCTTTTCTTCGCCACCTGTTTTTGTCTGACCCTGCTGACCCAATGGGCATTTCACTGTCCAATGGTCATGCCTTAACTGCAATTTCTTGTATTGCATTAGTATTGTATCCTTCTCATTCTCATAGGCATTTAATAATTTTTGACTTTTCAGTCTGAGTTAAATCTCTTTTTTGGCTCATTTTATCTGTAAAAGAAAATACCTGAATATAAAAACCTGAATATAAGGCGTTTTTCATTTCCAGCCTTCATGAACAATTATATATCACGTACTAATGATTAAATACAAAATTAATAGTAGTTATTAAGATTAATGTGGTTTGGAATTGGTAAAATGTGCCTAGAAAATCAACGTGCCTAATAATTCTGCACGCACTATAGACCATGCAGAAATCTTTGTGTGATTCATCATAGCAATTTTTGTTGGCACAATATTTTTTCAATTGAAGTTTTTTGCCAAGTACATTTTATAAATCCTAATATGAGCCTCATATGTACTCTTTTTGTGCACGCACAACATTAATGCATCTGGCTGGGAAGGTCTGAGTTTAAACCCTGGAATGAACTGTGGTGTAAAAAGTACTGAGAAATTCAACATAAAAATAGGCAATATGTCAGAATTTTATATTGAAATATTAAAAGTGGTTTAACAAAAAGGTGGAAAAAGAAATTCCACAATTACCATATTGTTCCGAATATAAAACGGTTTTCTTCTTGGAAATGCATCTGAAAAAATGGAGTAGTCTTATATTCGGGGTCTAGACTTCTACATGCATGTAAAACGAGTATGCGCCCCAGGACTGATAAACACAGCGGAGTCATCAAACAACTCTCAATAAGCAGCCAAGAAATAGTGTGTCAGAGTGCAATGTTAGAAGATGGCGAGCCCAAAAAGACAGTCTTAAATATGCTAACAGTCAAAGAAAAGCTTATTGCGGTCCTAAAAGCGGCCGCTTCAAAGAAACTGACAGGCAAGTGTGTCAGTACGTAGGTGAAAAAAGAAATGAGGGTCTGCCTATAACCAAAGCCGCCATCCAGCTGAAGGCACTGGAAATCGCCAAAGAGCTGAACTTACCCACCAGCGAGGCCCATCATTTCTTCTTTCGGCTACTGACACACTTGCCTGTCAATAAGCCACTTTGGTATGGTGTAAGAATGATGTGGCGTAATGGATTAGCGCTTGCCCTCCGACTTCAGAGAGAAACTGCTGTGTTTTCAGCGTTATGTGATCGGCCTAAGGAAAAAACATTCATATCCCCCTGGATCAGATAGGTAATGTGGATCAAATACCTGTGTTTTTTGACATGCCAGCATCTGCCACTGAACATAAAAAGGGTGAGAAATCAGTCATAAGCTATGGAAACGCCAAATTTCGCAAAAAAATCCCTTAATTCGCAAAAAAGTTTTTATGCTCGCTTAAGGTGGTTTTTGACTTGTGCGAAAAAGAGTTCATGCGAATAATGGGAGATGGAAACGCATTTGCCGAATAAATTCTGATGTAGCGAACATTAAACCCACATGACTAATCGGCTGTTTCCCCTGATGGGGACATTCTAAACCGCTTAACATGGCGTAATGTACTAAGAAAGTGGCATTAAAAGACCAAACTCAGTAAACAAAATACTAATAGAGCATACTATGTGCAGAAAAGCAGATGAGCCCAGAATATGACGAAAGAACGCACATTCAGCGTTCAGGCTGAGAGAGCTTGTTGGAATAGTTCTCCCACTGTGTTTATGACAATCGAAGTGTGAGTACACATTTGTTTTTTGCAAATCACTAAACCTGCCTGTGTTTTATTAAAAATGTATAACATATTTTGTCTTTTTTGTTGGTCCATTAAGCCTCATTATAAGCATTTTCTTGGTTTTCTATGGGAGGAAAACGCTGAAGTCGAAAGTATACTTAGCTTTTTTACGTGGACGCGGGCGTACGCACACAGTCGAACGCGCAAAGTATACCTCTTTTGACTTCAACGCGTACACAGGCGTTCGACACATGCGCAGTTTTGAGCAACCTCTCGCCACGAGTTGCATGTAAATACTGCAAAAAAATGTGTAATGTGCATGTGCGACCTGCGCGTACGTGTACAAAATGAAGTATACTTTGGCCTTTAACATGTAATTAAACGCATTGCGTTCATATTCTGGACTCATCTGATTTTCTGTACATAGTATGCTTTATTAGTTTGGTGTTTACTGAGTTTGGTCTTTTAATGCCACTTTCTTAAGCCACATTAAGCGTTTTTCACATTAAGGTTAAGCTGAGGGAGTTTTATTTACTGTTGGTTACCAATACCACCGTCATCGACTCAAACAACTTGATGGAAACGCACCTAAATCGCATTTGTTTGTTTTTTCTTTTTTGTGAACTTTAAAAAGATTCACTTCATGTTTGGATGGAAACCCAGCTATAGTAAAATCTACTAATTGACAGCTTATTTTCAAAGTTATTTTTATGGTAGCTATGCCATAAAGTGTTTATTTCTGAATGTGATTGTTGGTACATTTTACCAGTATTTACCATACTTTGAATACAAAAATTAAAAATTGAAATATGAAAAATATGCAATATGAAAATTATGGTTGTCTTATATTTGGAACAATACGGTAATTGTACTTAATGATTTATTTACTTACGTTTTTTAATAGACTCCTTAAATTAAAGATAGTGGAGTTTGTTTGAGTAAAGGGATAGTTCACCCAAAGATGAAATTTCTGTCATTTATTCACTCTTCAGGTCGTTCCAAACCTTTATGACTTGCTTTCTTCTGTGAAACATAAAATAAGATATTTTGAGAAATGTCTCAGTGTTTTTTGTCCATACAATGGAAGTATCAAAATACCTTATTTTGTGTTCCGCAGAAGTAAGAAAGTCATAGAGGTTTGGGACGACATAAGGGTAAGTAAATATGACAGAATTTTCATTTTTGGGTGAACTATAACTTAATGGTCTCTTTATGCATAAAGCATACTGGTATGAAAATGATGATATTGTGACAAGTTTACAAAGCATTAGCATGGGTAAGTATGAGGAGCCCAATAATAGGGATAAGTTTGTCCTTTAAATGTAAAACAACTGAATGTCCATAAAAAATAAATGCATTGATTATTTTTTTGCTTAACTGCGACATAAAAGATACTCAAAAATTAACTGATATTAATATCACCTGAGTAGGGCCGCACAGTATATAGAAATGATCGAAATATCGCAAATGTACATATCATGCATATTGCAATGGCTTACAATAACTCAATGATTTTAATAGTTCAAAAGATTACGAAAAGTCTTTAGGTCGGTGCAGACAGCAGAGAGTAGACTGGACACATGACTGTTACATGCTTAATGTTATTAGGCGCAATAAGCGAAGCTCTCACTATTTTTTCGCTTTTTTTCTTCAATTTCGTGCAGCCCTACAACCTTTTACCGGTCTTTCTTTATATACTTGGACATTGTTTCCTTCAGTTTAATGTAATCTTTCTCATTTTTCTTTTTCTGTTCTATGCCACAGAATGCTTTCTCGCTCTGTCCATTTTTGATGTGACTTGAGCAAAGGGTTGGCGGTTGCCGTGTAGAAGCAAAAGGCATTTTCATATAAAGCTAATATTTGGATATGTAATATTTCACTGCATGAAGGGGAAAAAAAACGCAGATTCCATATTTTGAATTTAAAATAGTGGTACAAAACTTTTGTTGACCATATTGCCCAGCCCTAGTAGGGCCAGTGAAAAATTTTAAAAATTATTACATTTTGCACAGTATACAGTAATATTGTTTATACTCTGTTTGAGGGACGATACAGGTATGACATTTTATATCGGTTTAATTTATAGTTGCATAAAGGGCATCTTACACAAGTAAGACTGCGTTCAACACGGGCGCTTGTACGATTGCTACAGGCAGACAATGAATTATATATGTGCTTGCAATAGTGAATAAAAACATCCTGCATCTGAGGCTATCACTAAATAGCGAGAAATTATGAAATGAGGAAAATTAGTAACAGTGCGTATTATTATATTTTTTATAATTATAGTTATTATATTATAATCATCTTTTAGATGTATTTTTTGCTCACTTGTTTCTGTGAAGGATCCAATTTATTTAGGTACACCTTGCTAGCACCGGCTTGCCTTTTGGTCTATATTGACATGATAGCATTACACAGTTGGCACATTATCCTGCTGAAAGTAGCCATCAAAAGATGGTACACCGTGGTAGTAAACGGATGGACATGTTCAGCAACAGTTAGGCTGGGGCATTTAGACAATGCTAAATAGGTATTAAGTTGCCCAAAGTTTGGCAAGAAATTTTCCCTCACACCCTTATACCACCAGAAGCCTGAACTGCTGATACAAGGCAGGATGGATCCATGCTTTCATGTTGTTTACGCCAAATTCTGACCCTTCCATCTGAATGTCCCTGCAGAAATTGAGACTCATCAGACCAGGAAATGGTTTTCCAGTCTTTTATTGTTCAGTTTTGGTGAGCCTGTGTGAATTGTAGCCTCAGTTTCCTGTTCTTAGCTGACAGGAGTGGCAGGAGTGATCTCTGATTTTCAAAATTCATGTCTGGCGAGTGTTTTATAATGGACTTGCGAAAGAACTGTGTTTTAGAGGAGTTTGCGAGGGTTAGTGGTGTTTACGTACATATTGCCATCAGACACCCCAAGCACAGACATGAACACTCGCTCTGACAGAGGAACTGTTCACTGATGATGTCTACACGCCTTCATATCGCTGAATTTGGACACATTTAGAATGTGTTTTTTATTTTGGTGTGTTTAGTAATTCTGAATGTATCCGTATAGTAGCTATATGCAGTCATGACAAGGTGCCTGATATTATAGTGGTCTTTTGTCATCTCCATGTGGTCCTGATTGCATTTACGTTTACATTTTATTCATTAAGCAGACGTTTTTATCCAAAGCGACTTACAATTGAGAAATACAACAAGCAATTAATCTTAAAGAAGCAATAAACACAGAAGTGCTAGTAAAACACAGTTTCAACCATCACTTAGGATAGTATAAGCTAGAAAAAGGGAGGAATTAAAGGGTTAGTTCACCCAAAAATGAAAATTCTGTCATTAATTACTTACCCTCATGTCGTTCGACACCCGTAAGACCTTTGTTCATCTTCGTAACACAAATAAAGATATTTTTGTTGAAATCCGATGGCTCAGAAAGGCCTCCATTGGCAGCAATGACATTTCCTCTCTTAAGACCCATAAAAGGTACTAAAGACGTCGTTAAAAAGTCCACCTCACTACAGTGGTTCTACAATAATTTTATGAAGCGACGAGAATAGTTTTTGTGCGCAAAAAAAAATCAAAATAACGACTTTATTCAACTTTATTCTTGTCTTCCATCTGGGCCTCTGACGTGAACTCATGAAGCACCACGACGCATGCGCGAGAATATGACGTAGAGCCGGCGTTCGGGCATCCAGGAAATGCACACTTTAGCACAATTTTGAGCACTACGCCAAGACCTAAAGCACAATCAATGTAGAATTCAGCAGCTTAGATACGGCGTGTCTTCCTCTGCTTGTAAACAAAGTTCCTCGCTTCCGCCGGCTCTACGTCATATTCTCGCGCATGCGTCGTGGTGCTTCGCGAGTTCACGTCAGAGGTCCAGACGGAAGACAAGAATAAAGTTGAATAAAGTCGTTATTTTGATTTTTTTTTTGCACACAAAAACTATTCTCGTCGCTTCATAAAATTATTGTAGAACCACTGTAGTGATATGGACTTTTTAACGACGTCTTTAGTACCTTTTATGGGTCTTAAGAGAGGAAATGTCATTGCTGACGTTATTTTGAAATTTTTTTTTTTTTTGCACACAAAAACTATTCTCGTCGCTTCATAAAATTATTGAAGACATGAGGGTAAGTAATTAATGACAGAATTTTCATTTTTGGGTGAACTAACCCTTTAAGAAATGGGGTGGGGTCATTCAAGAATAGAAAATTATTGAAAATATTTAAATCAAGAATGTACATAAAAATGCGAAACATGATTATGTATTTCTGCTCTGCTAGCGACACTGGACATCAACCACACGGCAAACGCTAATACTTTTTCAGATATGGTCTACTTTCTCTGTAAACAGTTCTAATAACGTATTAGACAGGACTGTTAAACGGGGGGTTTTTTGCGATCAAAATGACTGATTTTGTGGTGGTAATTTCCATAAATGTGCAAAAAATGTGCAAAGTTTTTTTATATAATTAGGATACCATATTTACCTTATTTTGTATTATGTTAGATGCACAATAGTCATACATGACAATAGAACAAACAAACTACATAAATCTTGCTTACTTTGGTATCTAGTCCAGTGATGTACTCTATAGCTTTAATAACATGATGACTTAGGGTGGGAAATATGACCAAATCTTACAAGTAAACCACAGTAATAAGCAATTGCCTAATACAAGTAAAAGTTTTTAAGTAATTAAGTAAACAGTCAGTAATAAATTAGAACTAATAACAACATTTAATAGGACAAATAAATACAACATAAAGATACAGATACAAACAGTGTTTTAAGTTGAAGTAGGCTACTGTTTGTTTTTCCCCTGTTGTTGTTTTATTAACATTAATGACATAGACAGGAGCGGGTATATATTAGGTTGCTTTCACTTTAAGACCTACAGTAATTAGGGGCGATATTGGATTTTTTTCCGATATGGATGGCCTACAGCAAACGAGCTGTAAAAAATTTAAAAAATCTTTTTTGTAAAGATACATTACACATTTGCTAAAACATTATTAAAGTTATTTTCATAATGAGAGTACATTGAAAGCTTTGAAACTAACAATAATAAAATCAGTCACTTCTGTTTTTTGTTTTTTTTTTCTCAGAAAGATGCAGTTGTAATCTTAATTTATTTGTGGATTTAACATTTGTAGATGGTCTACAGCAGAAGAGCTGTAAAAAAAATCTAAAAATCTTTTTTGTAAAGATATATTACACATTTACGTTTTATAAAAATACATTACACATTAAGACTGTTTATATAAAATTATTTAATTTACAAGTGTCATGTTTGTGATTTATTATTCATTTATTTTGACCTTTCAAATCAAATCAGATTCCTGATTTTATAACATAAATTGCTGCTTTATTTATTCAGAAACACAAGTGTCTTAATGTTATTTGCGTATTTTACTTTTAATTTTATTAGTCTAACAAGTAGGCCTACAGCGCCCCCTGAATAAATAAAACTCGTTACCAGACGGGCATTAGGACCCAGGGGAGGTTGTTGCTGCAGCTGAAACTCCTGCACGCGCTAGTGACTGTTTTGTATTATATCAAAATATCTAATGCAGTCCAAGAAGATAGACTTATATATTAAATAAATACCGTTATATAAATAAAGTATTTACACTTATTATACACTTTCATATCCAAGGTTAAGAATATGCTACAAGTTACGTAAATGTTTTCTTGCATGGCTGGATGTTGGACTCATGAACCATAATCACGTTGTTTGCATTCGCCCAAACTGATTTGCCAAAATCAAAAAGCGGACACAGTGAAAGAATGGATTTTTGCCTTTAAGCGTGAGTCCCGCTCGCTGTAAAACGGGAACGACCAGCCGGCAGAGCATTCTGCTTGGTCTTAAAGCCTTCCGCGAACGGATATGTTTGCAAACCAAACAATGATTTGAATGGTTAATTCTCAATTTAGAGTTTGTTATTCGTATGGTCAAGACTCCTTGAGCACATGTGAGTTACTGCAGATGCATAATCAACATTATTATCGGCAAGGCATATCAGCATAATTTTTCATATCGGGTGAGAAACGGCTGGTGAGAAAGATTCACTTTGACTATATTCAACACAGACCACATACTGTGCATGCACAACGTCTGTATCCTCATGAAAATAATGCATTACAGCTTTAAATAAATTAGGGATGAGTCAATTAGATAGTTATTTATTTTTGTGAATTATTATTATTATTATTATTATTATTATTTTTTTTTTTTTTTTTTTTTTTTTTTTTTGAGTATTTTGCGGTGATCGCAAAGAAATGTTGATTTTGAATTCAATTTTAATATCAAGCATGTTTAATCAACTTAATTTATAATTTTTTTTTTTAAATGTTTGCAATAGTAGTAGTTGCAACAGCGACTTATGAAATGTTTTAATTTATGTTTTAATACAAATGTATTATAAAAAAAAAAAAGTGGTAATGAAATGAATTATATGAATTATGCAGATGGTGATCCTGGTCATGGTATCAGTCTGGTTTCAAAAGTAGTCCAGTGAACTAAAGATTCCACTATTTGTGGATTCCACTACTTCAAATACTTTGCACCCCAGGAATAGGTTGCAATCTTCAGTACGTAATCCCCTTTGTTTATAATGAACACGAGCGTTTAAGTAAACGTGGTAATCACACAAGCAACGTTTTTGTGTTTTGTTTTTTAATAGTTATTCAAAGTCCGTTGCTCAGTATTGCACTTCACAATCACCATTATGAAGAAGCTCTTGTTTATCTTTTTGTTCTCACAAAGAGACAAATACTTTTAAGTATGATGGTGCAAGATTATTCTTTTTTTTTTTTTTTTTTTTTACATTAGACAGCTATAATATAATATAATATAATTATAGATATAGATATAATTATCAAAGTAAAAAAAAAGACTTTTTAATTGACTGTTGATTATCTGTTTTTTATCAGATATTTTTAGCTTATAAAAATGGTGTATAGGTCTGATAATGGATTGTTCTGCTTGTGACATGATGTAATTAGATGTAATTGTAAAAAAGTTACTGAATTCACAAACAATCTGTTAAAAGTTGATTTTGTATAGATTTCATGCTTCTGATGTTAAACTGGACAGACTTTTTTAAACATCATGCTTTGTAGGGTCTTGAAAACTTCATGGAAATGTCATGGAATTTTAAAATAGCAATTTCCGGGCTTGGAAACATTTTGGAAAATTAAATAAAAGTTAAGTTTTGGAAATTTCATTCTTCTTTCCCTCTCTCCCTCTCTCTTATTATGATGAGCAATTGGCTTCACATCAGCACATTGCATCTGCACTACAGTCTAACTGCTCACTCATACAAGACTTTTGCTCTCGTTTCCGGACAATTGACTGAATTGTCACGTCAATTGTCAAGTCTTGCCAATTTAATCATTCAAGCTATTTTAAACCATTTGGTTCTTGTGTGCATTTTGAGAGACCATTTTCTGTGCGCAGTCAAATTGTGCGCACATAAAGCCGCCTTGCAAACAGCTTGCGAGTATCAAATTGTTCTTTTTGCGGCTTATTGCGCCTAAACTGCCAAATACGCACAAAAATTATGTCAAAAGAATTGGTGAGTATGCCCATAAAGTCGGTTATGTCTTAAGTGAATGTAAACAGTTGAGAGCGAAAACAAATGTGTAACAGTATATAGGATCCGTGCATTTGCTCTTAAAGTGACAGCAGCCTAATAATCCTAATATCTGTCTGTGTTAATCAAACAACAAAAGACAAAATCACTCCCTGCTCTTGACTGAATAACTTTTGCAACTTTAATTTTAAGGATGAATCTGTTTTTACATTAAAGACTATCAGTGTTATTTTACATTTGATTACTTTATTCAATTTATGTAGAATTTCTTTGCCTGAATACTACTTTTAGACCTGCCTAAAAAACTTTAATTTGTATCTTTATTCTATTGTATTTATTTGTGCTACTGCTTGTAATTTATTTGTTATTATTTTACTGACTGCTTACTCACTGTTTGTAAATTCAATTCAAATTTGAAATCAAGCTCCATTGGTGCTGTAAGCTATTGTGCAAAATAAAATAAAAAACATTATAATACACGCATACGTAGAGTGAGCAAACTTTAGGATTGAGAAAATTGTATTTTTTTTTTTTTTTTTTAATTTTTTTTTTTTATAAAGAGTAAAAAAAAATACTTTTTTTAATTCTTATTTTACATCTATAGACTTTCATGGAACATTAGGGCATGAATATTTCCCTCAAAAATTGTGGGAAAATGTATTTGTAAAAATGTGTATGAACCCTGAAACATGAAAAATGTCAGGTGTGACTCTAAAATGGCTCCAAGATTCTGCATGTTTAATGATAGACAGCACTGAGTAAGCCAATCAGAGATTTTTGTCATTGCAGAAGATAAAGCCACCCGTTCTTTAGTTTTAGCATGTACATACAGCTACATGATTTGCTGCTTTCCACAACCATCAGACAATCAAAAAGTATTAAATGTAACAAGAAAAGTTAACTAACCGCAGGATTTTCTCATATAGATTGTAAATAAATGTTTGTCTTCATTCAGGGGTGCCATTCGTAACGCTTGTCAGATGTTAATGATTTTGGGATTGGAAGGACGTTCCGTTTATGAAGAGGATTTTGAGGCCCCATTCTTAGAAATGTCTGCTGAATTCTTTCAGGTTTGTAAAGCTAGATTACACTTTATTGTAGTAGTATTTATCTATTAGTTGGAGTAAGTGACATATAAACATTTAAAAAAACAAATATATCAGTGTTTCCCACAGGATTTTGTGAAAGCGTGGTGGGTGGACCTCGGTCCCTGTAGGGGGGTCCGGGGGCATTTCCCCCCTGTAAGAAAATTTTGTACATTTTAAAAGTTAAATTCATCAGTCTGGTGCACTTTGAGAGTTCAAAATTAAGAGCGCCAACCCATATTCAGTGTGCAAAAAAAGTCTGTGCATTGAATTGTACCTGAACTTTAAAGGGGACTCAAACCTCTTTTTAGTTGTGATATAGTCTGTTATAATATTCCTATGACATTAATAGCCATATATTGTAAAACAAATGTAATATAAAATGTAAACAAAAATAAATTAAACTTTCATAATTAGTTTTGTCCTAATTTCTATACATGCAAGAGATAAACCTGTGAGCTTTTATTTTGATGAAACTGCAGTCAAGCTTTTATTTTGGCGGAAAACAAGTTTACCAACACGTCTCATTACAAATCTATAGAAATGCTGTAATCATCAACTATTCAAATGTGAAAATAATGCATAACTGGTGCCCTCTACGTTCCTAAATGCACTCTAAACTCAGCACATGCACAGATGGAGTTCACTGCATTCATTCACCGTGAACCAGTATTGAGAAACAAACCCGTGGAGCTGATCATGCTGATCGCGTGAGCGAAGTGTGTGCTTAACTTTGCGCAGTGCAGTAAGACAGTCTTTTGATAAGGACACAAAGCCTTATCGTGCTTTGGATTTTAGTTTGTTTGACAGCAGTGGCTCAAAACACGACATTAAATAACTTTTATGTTATGAGAAGTTTAAATATATTTTCAGGCCGCCACCGTCTGTGAATGGGAAGCACTGAAATCTATTTGTGGTGGTCATTGTTGATATTGTGGTGGACTGCCTCAAATAAATCAATGTATGGGAAACACTGTATATATACACCGATCAGGCATAACATTATGACCTTCCTAATATTTTGTTGGTCCCCGTTTTGCTGCCAAAACAGCCCTGACCCGTCGAGGCATGGACTCCACTAGACCCCTGAAGGTGTGCTGTGGTATCTGGCACCAAGATGTTAGCAGCAGATTCTTTAAGTCCTGTAAGTTGCGAGGTGGGGCCTCCATGGATCGGACTTGTTTGTTCAGCACATCCCACAGATGCTCGATTGGATTGAGATCTGGGGAATTTGGAGGCCAAGTCAACACCTCAAACTCGTTGTTGTCCTCCTCAAACCATTCCTGAAGCATTTTTGCTTTGTGGCAGGGGCATTATCCTGCTGAAAGAGGCCACAGCCACCAGGGAATACTGTTTCCATGTAAGGGTGTACATGGTCTGCAACAATGCTTAGGAAGGTGGTATGTGTCAAAGTAACATCCACATGGATGGCAGGACCCAAGGTTTCCCAGCAGAACATTGCCCAAAGCATCACACTGCCTCCGCCGGCTTGCCTTCTTCCCATAGTGCATCCTGGTGCCATGTGTTCCCCAGGTAAGCAACGCACACGCAGCTGGCCATCCACGTGATGTAAAAGAAAACGTGATTCATCAGACCAGGCCACCTTCTTCCATTGCTCCGTGGTCCAGTTCTGATGCTCACGTGCCCACTGTTGGCGCTTTCGGCGATGGACGGGTCAGCATGGGCACCCTGACTGGTCTGCGGCTGTGCACCCCCATACGCAACAAACTACTGCACTGTGTATTCTGACACCTTTCTATCAGCTTTCTATCAACTTCTTGAGCAATTTGAGCTACAGTAGCTCGTCTGTTTGATCGGACCACACGGGCCAGCCTTCGCTCCCCACGTGCATTAATGAGCCTTGGCCGCCCATGACCCTGTCGCCGGTTCACCACTGTTCCTTCCTTGGACCACTTTTGATAGATACTGACCACTGCGGACTGGGAACACCCCACAAGAGCTGCAGTTTTGGAGATGCTCTGACCCAGTCGTCTAGCCATTACAATTTGGCCCTTGTCATACTCGCTTAAATCCTTACGCTTGCCAATTTTTCATGCTTCTAACGCATCAACTTTGAGGACAAAATGTTCTCTTGCTGCCTAATATATCCCACCCATTAACAGGTGCCGTGATGAAGAGATAATCAGTGTTATTCACTTAACCTGTCAGTGGTCATAATGTTATGCCTGATCGGTGTATATATATTATGATATAACCTAAAAATGAAAATGCTGTCTGCTTATAAATTATATAATTTACTCATTAGTATGTTGTTCCATATCTGATATTTTTTTTTGTTGTTGTTGTAAGAATCTTCTCATTTCTATACAATGATTTGGTTCATGGTGACCAAGCAAGGACAAAAAGTCACTGTAAAGGCACATAAAAGTAGTCCAAAATAGTCCCCAAGAGGTACTCTTGGCAAGGAGACCTTTAAAGAAGAACTTTATACCTGAAGAGATTTTTTTTTGTTGTTGTCTTACATTCACAACTACTACGGAAACCCTGTGATGGTGTAATCTAGCATTGATCTTTTCTTTTTGGACAGTGCTTCTGCATAACACAATAGCACTACAAACAACGATGGAGGAAGCTGGAGATCTGAGCCACTTAGGTTGTTGTGGTATTTTTGTTTGAAACGTTGTTTTGCTTTTGTTATTTTTTTTTTCCCCACACTGCTGAGCTAAGTAAATCCACAAGTATTGTACCTTGTGTGGTTGCTGCTGACTTTGATACAGCAGCCCAGCCACATGATATACAGTATTGTTCAAAAGTCCTAGACTCAGACAGAATTTTTTTGTTTTTTTGTTTTTTTTTAAACAGTTATTTATATATTTTACTTAAGTGTGCCAGGAGGAAATATAAATGTACATTTCCAGACATTAATTTTGCCATTAAGTGTAAAAATCCAGTGGGATTTTACTATGCACAAGGAGTCCGACGACAGACGGTATGGTTCACACAGAGATCTGATCTAACCATCATTGAGTCTATTACATGAAGAGTCAGACTAAATCCATAAGAACTCTGTCAACATCTCCAAGAAGCTTGGAGAACTACAAACCTACAAAACTACAACCTACAAACCTGCAGTACTGTGAACCGTTTTAGGCACTGTAAAGTGACAGTTTTCAAATATTAGCAAAAATTATTCTTACTTTGGAATTAGTCATTAGCACTAATAACTTCCCTTTTTTGTCCTTTTTGGATCTCGGCAACCTTTGGTCACCATTTGTCATTGCATAGAAAAGATTTTTGTGAAGATTCTTCAAAGCATTTCTGAAGCACATGGTTTGGAATGACATGACAAGAGTAAATAATGAATGAATTGTGCATTAAAATTGTTTCTTTTGAGTTTTTTTTTGTTCTCCTTTTGGTTTAAACCTATTAATTTAAAAAAAATTTTGTGTATGTTTTTCAGATGGAAAGTCAGAAGTTTTTAGCTGAGAACAGTGCAAGTGTGTACATAAAGAAAGTGGAGGCACGGATAAACGAGGAGATTGAGCGAGTGATACACTGTCTGGATAAAACGACGGAGGAGCCGATTGTAAAGGTGGTGGAGAGAGAGCTCATCTCCAAACACATGAAGACTATTGTAGAGATGGAGAACTCTGGCCTGGTACACATGCTCAAGAATGGGAAGACAGAAGGTGCACTGTCCTCATCTCAGTCATTTATCATTACACTTATTTTACATCGGTAGTATAGCTTAGTGGTTAAAGAGCATGAGAAAGTTTTGCATTCAAACTTTAGAATAATTATTTTTTTGAGCCACTTAAAATGTTTCAGGAGATTTTTCCTGAGGTCCACTTATGTCATTTAGTTTTTTTTTTGTTTTGTTTTTTTCTTTACCGTTTTCCACCCTTTCTGTGAGACTGTTAAACAGGCTGTTTTTAATGGGCCTTTGTACCTCTAAAATTGTGTGGAAGTGCCTTCTATTATAATTAGCTAAGCTTTTTGGAGTGTCAAATTATTCACTTGAAGACACATAACTAAACCCTATTCATGCAGTAGGCTTGTTTTTCTATGCAGCCATCAAATACAGTGGAACAGAAAATTTTGCTTTACCTGATGGCTCTTCTAGCTCATCTTGACTTAATAACTTGAGATCATTTAATTTGCCATGACGCTGTACATTACATTGCCGCCAGTGAACAGCAGTGCAGGAGACACTAGCTACGTTTACATGGACACTTTTTATTTCAATCTAAATGAAATCACACCGATTTATAAATCTGAAGATAGTTTTACAGAATGCTAAATAATTGGGATTGGCTTGGTAACGTGACTTTTTTTATTCTGACTGTGCTACTAGTCTGATTACAAATGGATTATTAAGGTCCATGTAAACGCAGCTTCTTATAGTATATTTCCTACTTTTTATATTGCCTTACAGTCACTGAATACATTATTAGTTATTGTATTATACTGCTATTGTTTTATACTTTGGAAAAACATGTTTCTAGAAGACTTATCTTTGTAGCTTAATATGTATTAATGAAAAACATAATGAGCATGAATGAAATATTAAATGAACATTAAATAGAAAATTACAAGGTAATTGATGGTTTCGAAACTTTTCCATTAGAGTATAAAGATAATATTCATGTTTGTGTGTGTGTGTGTGTGTGCACAGATCTGGCCTGCATGTACAAGTTGTTCAGTAGAGTGCCAAATGGCCTGAAGACCATGTGCGAGTGTATGAGCTCATATCTGAGGGAGCAGGGCAAAGCTCTGGTGTCTGAGGAAGGAGAAAGCAAGAACCCTGTTGACTACATACAGGTACCAAGATAAGAAGTAGAACCATACCTAACCAGAACAACGCAAAATATGTGTGTCAAAACCTCCCTCTTTCTTTCTGCTTCCTTTCTGTGTAGGGTCTCCTCGATCTGAAGTCACGGTTTGATCGCTTCTTGCTAGAGTCCTTTAACAACGACCGTTTATTCAAGCAGACCATTGCAGGGGACTTTGAGTATTTCTTGAACCTGAACTCCCGTTCACCTGAGTATCTCTCGCTGTTCATTGACGATAAGTTGAAAAAAGGAGTGAAAGGAGTGAGTCATTTTCTCTAGTCACTTGATTAGTGGACACCTAACAACTGTCAGGTTTTTTGCTGAAAACAGTGATATAACTCTGTGTAAATGTGAATGCTGTTTTCCTTTGCCATTTAAGGCTGGGGTGTCCAATCCTGGTCCAGGCATGTTTAAATAGGATTGAAGATAAACTCTGGGAGCAGGATTGGACACCCCTGATTTAAGGGATTATGAAACAGTGATTTAACATACCTTTGTTTCTGCTGGTTAAAGTGGCTTATGTGGCCACCTAAATTTATAAGCGTTGTTTTTGACGAGCGTGTGGCATGCATGCATGCATGTGCGTGGACAGACGGATAATTAATGGAAAGATGATGAGAAAGCTACTTACTGACTGTGCTACATGTATACGGTTGTTCAGAGTAAACCACAAATAAACCACAACTATTGATCAATAAGATTTAAGGAGCAGAACTAAAATGAAGGCATTTTAAAACCTTTGTCTGTATAGTTTTAGTTTGGTACATGAGGTTAATAAAACTAAATAGGTTAATTTCAACTAAAAGTTTTTTATATTTTATTTTGTCAGTTAACATTTATTTATTTAAAGTAAAGAGATTTTTGTGGTTTTAGTTTTTGTTAACTATAATAACACTGATACTAAAATCTATATATTTATTAATATGTGTCAAATAACGTTCTTAGTTTTTCCTTCCTGTTACGGGGCATCCCAGACAGAAGATCCAATAGTTTACTTTAAATTAAATGGAAATTAAATTAAATTGCAAACAGTTTGTATAACCAAATAACAACCGGGGTGGAAATTGGACACACTGCGTGATTTTTATTTAATAAACAAGCCCGAAATACACCAGGACTCTTATTTTGAAATCTCTATGCTTTATTATTGCAGGATGCTCATTAAGATGAGGGAGATAAAATATGCATTCTTACAACTGTATACAACATATTACAATATAAACACTGTAAAGTTAACATTGTCATAATTGACCAGCAAGACTTTGAAAGCTTTGTGAAGCGCTCCTATTTATTTAATGAAATCATAGCCTTTTGAAGTTTAATAATCACATTAGGCAGAATCGTGCAGAAATTTGTTTTTCCATCCCCAAAATATAAGATGCTTTGAAATGATCATTAAGATGCTTGTTATACCATTTAAGGTATTGAAGACTTTTTATGGTCTTACATTTAAGAAAACTGATCCGCAGGGATTTTTTATTCGCACACGTGCTCCAAAATACATTTTATAGTTAGCACACATCTTTTTTTTTAGTCGCAAATGCGAGTGAAATGGTCGCACTGTCAAGCCCTGGTTAGTGTATATCTGTTTGTAGATATTAAATCAGGAATATATATAGGAATTCAGTAGTTAATATAAGGTGTATGTCTGTTGTTTGTCTCTCCTTTAGCTAACAGAGCAGGAGGTGGAGTCTATCTTGGATAAAGCCATGGTGCTGTTCAGGTTTATGCAGGAGAAGGATGTGTTTGAGCGATATTACAAGCAGCACCTGGCCAGAAGACTCCTCACCAACAAGAGTGTCTCTGATGACTCAGAAAAAAACATGATCTCAAAGCTAAAGGCAAGATCTGCTGCTGTACAGAGTAAAAGGTTAGTGTGCCTGTAATACTGGGTATGTCTTATTTGATTTGTCTCTCGTTCCACAGACGGAGTGTGGCTGTCAGTTCACATCTAAACTGGAAGGCATGTTCAGGGACATGAGCATCTCAAACACAACAATGGATGAGTTTCGGCAGCACCTTACATCAACAGGGGTGAGATACAAATGGTATTCAACCAGAATAAGTCGCGGTTACTGCTGCCGTTTTTTGCGGCAAATGCATTTACTCCTGTTGACTGTGCTATTACCATAGGCTTATGACAAAGTTATGACATAGACAAATGTGTCAAAGCACATTTTCGTGATTATATTCTCCTTGCCATAAAATAAAAATGATTGAAAAGGTGAATTACTCTGCATGGCAGCATTAAGAGTGGTAGCTTAGGTTTCTAAAATATGGATTAGTATGCTTTTGTCCATATTGTGACCACATTATTTCAAATTTGTTACAAATACAAATGTTTGAAATTTACTTGTAATAATTCAAAACGCTATGCATTTCAATAGGTCGTGCACATAGTTCATTCGTTATCTATTCTCTTTTTAACACTTATCTATTCCTATGCTGACAGCCCTCATTGCTCTCTTCTGTTCATGCTCAAGAGAGATTTACACTAAACCCTCTTTTCTCTCTCTCTTTCTCTCTCGCATGCGCAGATGCGCTGGGTCTCTCGTGCAGGCGAAAATAATTAAATGGCAGGTGCTGAAACAAAGCGGTTCAGGGATGCAACTGCATATTATATGCTGTATACAGTATGCCATTGTGGTATCCACACAAAGTGCACAACCCAACTCTATTAATTGATCTAGCTATTATCTAGAACCTGAATGCCTTTGTTGCGTTCACTATAAAAAATGAGATTGATCGCGCCTGATATCTTCTCCACTCGCTTTGGTTTGTGTAGAGTTGGCAGTTCATGATTTGTTACTTCCACAAATCATAACACACTGCTCAAACATTCTAAAACCCTACAAAAGTGATTGAACACATGGATTGAACATTTCAGTCGATTAAACATGTTTCTGTTACACTTTTTAAATTCATTGCAATATTTAGAACTTACTTAAAATGTGTTTGGACACATCAAGACATTTATCCTGAAACAGACATGTTGCCTCTGCCTTCTCAGTATAGGCCCCGACATACTCACAGCAAAATAATTTTTTGTTCTTAGCTTGGTTGTAAAAATAAGTTGGAAAAACCTGAGCAGTGGTATACTGTTAGCACACATCCCAACACCACCCATGCTGCTTGAAGTGGCATTTATATGTAAATACAGGGCTCAATGCTAAAGATTTTTTCTACTGGCCCAGTCAGGCCAGAGGTTCCAATTTTCACTGTCCCAACCACAAAAACAGTATTAAATAAAAGTTATCGTTTTCATTGTTTTTGACCCATGTAACCTTGTATTGTAATAAATAAGGTTTTAGTCCGGAACACACCAAGCCAACACCGACGAACTAGTGGCGACTAAAGCAGACTGCAGAGTCGGCTCACGTTGGCAGTGTCTGGGTCCAAAGTTGCCCTGACACCCGACGGCCAAGTAGCACATCCGTCCTGCGCCTACGTAAGAGGAAATACCTTTCCGTACCAGCAGGTGGCAGTAGCTGAACAGCCAATCAGAATGATCAGATGGCCTGACGAGCTCCGACGCCGATTCAACATGTCGAATTGGCCAAAAAAAAAGCAGACGAGGACCAACTTCAGCCGGCGGTGCGGAACACAATGAGAGAACTTAGTTGGCTGACGCACAAAAACTGCCCGACGGCCGACCGTTGGCTTGGTGTGTTCCGGGCTTATGACACCAATATTTTTGATAGCTGTAAAATGTTACAATTCTCTCTTCCAATTTAGATACCACAGCAAAAAATACTAGCCTAACTAATATACATTTTAAATATTATTAAAGATAAATAAACAGTCAGTGATAAAATAAGAACAAATAATCAAATTACAAGCAATAGCACAAATAGTACAATGATACAATTGAACTAAACAGTGCTATTCAGGTTTTTTCAGGCAGGTCTAACATTAGGTTTCAGGTACAGAAATTGAATGAAGTAATCTAATGTAACATTACACTGCATAGTCTTTACTGTATAAATTTGAATGGACAGTTTAAAATGTCTTTGTGTTTCTTCTTAGGTGTCTTTAGGTGGTGTTGACCTCACAGTGAGGGTTCTAACGACAGGATACTGGCCAACACAGTCCGCAACTCCCAAATGTAACATCCCCCCTTCACCAAGACATGCTTTCGAGGTCTTTAGAAGGTGTTTATTATTGTATTTTGCAATAGTTTAGTTCCAGTTTGCAGTTTAGTTTTTTAGAAAACTCATTTGTGAAGAACTCTTATTTTCAAAGTCACACTTGGGTTTTTGTGTGTGTTCACAGTGACTCTTGACTCTTTCATTGCAGGTTTTATTTGGCCAAGCACAGTGGTAGGCAGCTCACATTGCAGCATCACATGGGTTCAGCAGACCTCAATGCTACCTTTTATGGGCCAATAAAAAAGGTTCATACACCACTAACAACCAATCACAGACTGTCAAAAGAATTTACACATTCTAACTCCCAGCCCTATTTTCATCTCCCTACAGGAGGATGGCTCAGATATGGTCGGTGGGGCTCAGGTTACAGGCTCTAATACTAGGAAACACATTCTGCAGGTTTCCACATTCCAGATGACAATCCTCATGCTTTTCAACAACCGAGAGAAATCCACATTTGAGGTACTGCACTCATGCCACGTTTTGTAAAGTCTTTGAAGGCAATTTCTCAGCAAATGTATGTAAATAAAGTAGTATATGACAGTAGAACGTGCGTTCGTGCAGAGAAAGGCTTCATTTGTACAGTAAAAAATGTTACTTTCTTTAGTGGTTATTAGGGCTGTCACAATTCCTCGATTAAATTCGAATACTTGATTTTTAAAAAATCATCGATTGCCATTTGCCGGTGTCGAGTAACCGGAATACCGGAAGTGGCGCATTATGCCGCATTATTCTTACGCCGCATCAAAGCGGCTGCTTCGGGGATATTGACAGGCAAGTGCATCAGTGCGTTTTAGGACCACAGTAAGCTTATCTTTGACTGTTAGCATTTTTAATTGACAGTTTTAACTTTTTGGGCTTGCCATCTTCTAACATTACACTCTGACACACTGTATTTCTTGGCTGCTTAATGAGAGTTGTTTCATGACTCCGCTGTGTTTATCAGTCCTGGGGCGAATACTCGTTTTACACGGATTTGGCGCTCCCTATTGTTGTGGGTGTGTTATTGACATGGAAAAGTCTAGACCCCAAATATAAGACAACCTCATTTTTTCAGATGTATTTCCAAGAAAAAAACATTGTCTTATATTTGGAACAATACGGTATTGCAATTGCTTACTGCATTTTCATGACAGAACACCTTTTGCTGGAGTACAGCAGTGAGAGCACAGGCACTCTTTGTTTTTCTGAAGGATAACGGAGAACAGCATCTGATTCAAAAACCATGAGATAAGGTGCAGTTTACCCATGTGCTGAACTAAAACTGTTTGGTTGCCAACACTCTTCAAAATATCTTTTTTTCTTTTATGTTTTGCAGAATAAAGTAAGCTATAGAGGTTTGGAACAATGTGAGGCTGAATAAATGATGACAATCTTTCATTTTTGGGTGAAATGTCCCTTTAAATATTTTAGTATCGAACTTGTGGATTGTCAAATGAAAGTTCCCTCTCACGCTGCATAATTAGCTGACTCTATGGGAAAACCCTTCAAGTGTGACATTTGTCTGAAGCCCGTAAAGAATCATGGCAATTTATTGGCTGATGGCGCTAGCACCACCCACCAAAACACTGATGCCTCAAAAGAACACGCCTGTGCCATCACAACTCGGTAGGGGTTGAACGACTTAAGATTTTTTTTAAAGTCGACATTTATGTGATGAAAGTTGAGTCGACGTCGACTGGTCGCTGATGACATCATTAATTAACAAATAAGCCTGAACCTTGAGCTGAGACGCGAACGCGGGTTTTCTTGTGTACAGGACAACTATGGCATATGACACAGTGCTCCCCATAAGGTTATTGCTCCTACATAACAGCTTGTGTCAGTTCTTTTGTCTTTGGGTCGTTATGTTTCTCACAGATTTCTGCTCGTTCTGAATCAGATACAGATGAAGTAGCACAATAAAGATTACATTTATATGAATGCATTAGTGAGAGAGCAATTGCGTATGAATTAATTCTACCTGCCAGCGTCTCTCTACTAATAGTGAAGCGGTGAGTTTTAGTTACTAAGAAATATATGCTAGAACTTTTCAGTTTCTAAGCTATTTTATTGATAAATCACAGAACAGTGTTGACAATACATTTCTGCGCTACTGAATGATTTTGCGTGAGGCACGCACGATCTACGCGTGATGTGCGAGCTATGTGTGTGCGTTACAATGGCTGCAGCACACATTAGTTTAGAACGGTGATTAACTTACCTGTACAATAAGCTGTTGCATTCTCCCGATCAATTTTGAGCATCCAGATGGTATAATCAAACATGTCTTGTGGAGGGCTCTCTGAGTATGCATTTATTTGTCATTTTAACTGTCAGAAACGTGCGTGCGTTTCAGGAAATGGCTTATCCTGTTGCGCCCTCTATAGGCCAGCGATTAGTTCACTTTAAAATGAAAATTTCCTGATAATTTACTCACCCCCATGTCATTCAAGATGTTCATGTCTGTCTTTCTTCAGTCGAAAAGAAATTAAGTTTTTTGAGGAAAACATTCCAGGATTTTTCTTCAGACAATGGTCTTCAATGGCAACCAACGGTTGAAGGTCCAAATCAATGCAGTTTCAAAGCACTTCGAAGGCTCTGCACGATCCCAGACGAGGAATAGGGTCTTATCTAGTGAAATGATCGGTCATTTTCAAGAAAAAAATAACAATTTATATATTTTTTAACCACGAATGCTTGACTTCGGTGTTGTGATTCTTCACGGCGTGACGTCATTACGTTGGAAATGTCGCGGCCGTGACGGATGTGGAAGTACTGACCCAGTGTTAAAACGAACGTTCAAAGACTAAATCAAACGCCATTTACAAAAATAAGGTAAAACAACGATGTCGGATGATTTTGAAGTTGGAGGAGAACATGAGATGGAGTTTTACGCCACTGGGACGGTACTTCCACGTACGTCACGCGTGACCTTTCCGGCGTGATGACGTCATACGCCGTGAAGAATCACAACACTGAAGTCGTGCATTCATGGTTAAAAAGTATATAAATTTAAATTTTTTCTTGAAAATGACTGATCGTTTCACTAGATAAGACCCTATTCCTCGTCTGGGATAGTGCAGAGCCTCTGAAGACCTTCGAAGCCCTTTAAAACTGCATTGATTTGGACCTTCAACCGTTGGTTGCCATTGAAATACATTATATGAAGGAAAATCCTGGAATGTTTTCCTCAAAAAACTTAATTTCTTTTCTACTGAAGAAAAAAAGACATGAACATCTTGGATGAGATGGGGGTGAGTAAATTATCAGGAAATTTTCATTTTGAGGTGAAACTAATCCTTTAAAGCGTCATGGCAGAGCATTAAAGTTGATTAGTCGACTAGTCTATGCAACCCCTAAAACTCAGTTGATCTGCCTGTTCTCATTTATTTTTCCTTACTTTTGATTTCATTGTGTTTGAATGTTTCTGTTTACTACTGTTGCGATTAGTTTGATGCTTTGTGCTGCCCAACGTTTGGCTCATGTGATCAGTCCATGATTGATTCTGCTTTGTCAGTTCCACCACATGCTGTGTTTCAGATGACAACAGTTCAGCTGTGTTTTGAATCTAGAGTTTTCAACAGTTTGCTTATGCTCCACACAATGTTGCCCATGGAGCATGTGAGTGGTGCTCACAACCACATTGTTGTGAGGAGTCCTGGAAACTCGTGATCCAATCTCTTTCAGCTTGGATTATTTATTGTTTTTCTCCTCTGCTGTGTGCAACTGTTTTGGTGTTTCAAGCTACCAAATATTCAGGTCGGTCACTCCATGGTTGATTCTGCTCGGTCAGTAACATTGTGTGGAACATTCGAATGGTAGCGTTCTTGATCACTAATTTCTCATTCGTGCTCCATGCAACGATGTTTTGAAGTGTGGAATGTAGTGCTTGGTTTCACACGACCACAATGTCATGGTTACAACATGCACACTTGGTGCATGTTAGGCCCTTCATGTTGAGTCTGTATTCTCCTGTTTTGTAGCAGTCTAAATTAAGAACTGTCAGACCACTGAGGCGTATCTACCTTTTCTCTTCATTGGTGTGACAATGCATTTTGAACTCAACTGTGCAACCTGTGTCACAGTTTTCTCAGTTGTGTTCTGTGCAGTTACATCCTCGAATGACAGGAGTGTGCCTCATGTTGAGTCAGGCTGTGTATTCTCCTGTTTTGGACTGTGTCAGACCATTGAAACTTCCTTTCTCACGACAACAGTACAAATGTGCGTTTTGAATGACAGTTCTTCGGTCCCACTGTATATTAAGTGTCTTTAACTACTATATACTAACATTTAAATAAATTATTTAATAAAATAGCGCTATGTTTGCACGCACTGTGCACAATTACTCTGCACGCTTGCTCTCGCTCGTATCCAAGGTAAATCATGCTCTGTTTCAAACTAAACCTCCAGTGTGAAAGCCCCATAAGACGCGTAGGTGTAAGTTTGAAAATAACTATACATACTTGCAATATTGACATATTGAGAGAATCTATCTTCACATAAAAGTATTGATATCAAATGTTTGAAATAGTAGTTTTATTACTTATTTATTCAGGGTTCCCGCAGGGTCTTAAAAAGTCAAAAATCAAAATTTTAGGCCTTAAAAAGTCTTAAATTCGCTGAAGTATTGAGTTCTAGGTCTTAAATAATTTTAAACAGGTCTTAATTTTCCTACGTCCATGTAACGCTACCTCTATTGCTCATTGAAATGCTCCCGCAGTGCTTTAGTGTGTATGTGTATGTGTATCTGTGTCTGTGTGTGTTTTATTCCGGGGTGTTGTAGTTCTTTCTTTCGCTAGTCCAAATATAATTCGCTGTATTACAACTACAAATGAGACCAACATGCATCTTATATTGCAGCCAATCAGCTTTCGTGTTATAGGCGCGAGTCTATTTCGGATTGTACCAAAGACACATAAAACAGATTTTATTCTTCAGCTTCCAGTTCCGCGATCGTGAAAGCGAAGGGGAGTCTTTCTCATCTGCTGTCTGGCATAAGCGCCAAGGATATTGCGCACTAAAAAAGAGTTGTAAACCACAAACTCAGTTGACACATGGACCGATGTCAGACTGGCTGCGGATTCTGTGCACGTGTTTGCCGCCTGTCAGTGCTCGTGAGTATATAAATGTGTCTATTTGTAGGCTTATTGACCTTGAACGATCAAACACACACATTATTATGCCTATGTACATATTGGCGGTTATGTTGTGTGTAAAAAAGTTTGGGACGTGTGTCAGTATTGGATCTGCGCATTACTGTAGGTCTTAAAGTGAAAGCAACCTAATATAGCCTATACTGTCTGTGTCGTTAATTTTAAACAAAAAACAACAACGGGAAAAACAGTACTTAAACTTAAAGCACTGTTTGTATCTGTATCTTTGTTGTATTTATTTGTCCTATTGTCATTTTGTTTCTAAGTTCTTATTTTATTACTGACCGTTTACTTGACTTAATTACTTAAAAACTTTTACTTGTATTAGGCAATTGCTTATTGCTGTGGTTTACTTGTAAGATTTTGGTCATATTTCCCACCCTAAGCGATCATGTTATTAAAGCTAGATAGCACACCACTGGACTTTTTTTTTTTTTTTTTTTTACCAAAAGAGATTTATGCATTTTTTTTATTTGTTTTATTTGTTTTATTGTCATGTGTGACTGTTGTGCATCTAACATAATAATATGGTAAACGTGGCATCCTAATTATGAAAAAGAAAAAAAAACATGCACATTTCTGGAAATGAAATCTTAAAGTGAAAGCAAGGTCAAAATTTTGATCTAAAAAAAAAATAGCCAAAAAAAAAAAAAAAATATATATATATATATATATATATATATATATATATATATATATATATATATACACTCACCTAAAGGATTATTAGGAACACCTGTTCAATTTCTCATTAATGCAATTATCTAATCAACCAATCACATGGCAGTTGCTTCAATGCATTTAGGGGTGTGGTCCTGGTCAAGACAATCTCCTGAACTCCAAACTGAATGTCAGAATGGGAAAGAAAGGTGATTTAAGCAATTTTGAGCGTGGCATGGTTGTTGGTGCCAGACGGGCCGGTCTGAGTATTTCACAATCTGCTCAGTTACTGGGATTTTCACGCACAACCATTTCTAGAGTTTACAAAGAATGGTGTGAAAAGGGAAAAACATCCAATATGCGGCAGTCCTGTGGGCGAAAATGCCTTGTTGATGCTAGAGGTCAGAGGAGAATGGGCCGACTGATTCAAGCTGATAGAAGAGCAACTTTGACTGAAATAACCACTTGTTACAACCGAGGTATGCAGCAAAGCATTTGTGAAGCCACAACATGCACAACCTTGAGGCGGATGGGCTACAACAGCAGAAGACCCCACCGGGTACCACTCATCTCCACTACAAATAGGAAAAAGAGGCTACAATTTGCACGAGCTCACCAAAATTGGACAGTTGAAGACTTGAAAAATGTTGCCTGGTCTGATGAGTCTCGATTTCTGTTGAGACATTCAGATGGTAGAGTCAGAATTTGGCGTAAACAGAATGAGAACATGGATCCATCATGCCTTGTTACCACTGTGCAGGCTGGTGGTGGTGGTGTAATGGTGTGGGGGATGTTTTCTTGGCACACTTTAGGCCCCTTAGTGCCAATTGGGCATCGTTTAAATGCCACGGCCTACCTGAGCATTGTTTCTGACCATGTCCATCCCTTTATGACCACCATGTACCCATCCTCTGATGGCTACTTCCAGCAGGATAATGCACCATGTCACAAAGCTCGAATCATTTCAAATTGGTTTCTTGAACATGACAATGAGTTCACTGTACTAAAATGGCCCCCACAGTCACCAGATCTCAACCCAATAGAGCATCTTTGGGATGTGGTGGAACGGGAGCTTCGTGCCCTGGATGTGCATCCCACAAATCTCCATCAACTGCAAGATGCTTTCCTATCAATATGGGCCAACATTTCTAAAGAATGCTTTCAGCACCTTGTTGAATCAATGCCACGTAGAATTAAGGCAGTTCTGAAGGCGAAAGGGGGTCAAACACAGTATTAGTATGGTGTTCCTAATAATCCTTTAGGTGAGTGTGTATATATATATATATATATATATATATATATATATATATGTTGTGAAATCCTGGTGGGATTGAGCTATGGGGGAGTGCAAGTTTACTGATACTTTGTTCAATTTAAAAAAAATTAATTTGCTTTGTGAGTAATTTTGTGATTCTGCATTTCCTTTGTACATTTTTAATTGCGTGATATAGGTCTTAAATTTCATTCATAATGGTCTTAAAAAGTCTTAAATTTGACTTGGTGAAACCTGCAGAAACCCTGTTATTGTGAACTCTCTTCAAACAGAGAGAGCTGAAAGATTATTGAAACACCATATAAAAGGCACAACTAAGTATGGCATTTATTATAATGGGTTTTGTGTGAATATTGCTTTGAGTTCACTTAAATTGTAATTTGTTGATCATTTGCAGTTTAGACCAGGCTTTCAATTCTATCTATGTTGAAGGGCTGTAATTACTCATTTTATGCCCAGGGACTAGTTGTTCAAAAGTAATCTGATCGGATTTCATGTATCAGATTGGATCAAACTTTGAAAATGGGTTGTTCACAAGAAAAAAAATCTGAAATTGGATTAGATCACAAAATCCAATCTTTGATTTTTAATCTGGATCAAACCATCCTTGGAGTTGGGATAGCCCACCCTAAAATTGGGATACCTAAAAAAAAAACACCGATTTTCTTTCTAAGAATTATAATTGACAGCATATACAAACAAAAATCTACTTTTCTTCATTGCAAACATTTTTTTCTATAAAAAAACACAAGTAAAAAGTCATAAAATAAGAACAAATAAACAAATTGAGTATGCGGAAAATCGTCTAATTCCGGTCTCTGACAGGTCGATCGGTGCATCTCTAGTTTTACCAACAGTTGAGGATCCAATGGAGTTACGAGGTTTAGTCATAAGCTCTTTTAAATAGTTTTCATTGGTTAAATATTTGCAAACCCTTTACGTCTGTCTGTGGGTTGACCAGAAGTAACGATTTATGAAAATAAAACAAGACGAAATATGAAGATACAAGGTTTTCACTCGACAGCTGTGTGACCTGTGCTTATTTCGGATTATTTCGAGCTAGAAGTTTTGGCAATTTGCTGGTCTGGAGCATTCAGATGTGTGTTAACATAATGCCATACAATCATCAGAGATAACCCAGTTAAATGTAGTTTCTAACAATTGCTTTTACTGCATGTATTTTTTTTTTTTTAGTGGATGATCTACTGCCCACTGACATGGTTTTGAAAAGCTATTTATTATAAATTTTTTGGCCTTGAAACGTGTTAAAATGCACATATGTAGCTAAACCCTGAAGTCAAGTCACCTTTATTTATATAACGCTTTATACAATACAAATTGCTTCAAAGCAGCTTTACAGTGACAAATAGGAAAATAATGATAAAAAAAATCCCTATTCTCATGTCCCTATTGTTTTTCCTCTTTTGACAGGAGATTCAGCAAGAGACTGATATCCCAGAGAGAGAGCTGGTGCGGGCACTGCAGTCTCTGGCCTGTGGAAAGCCCACACAGCGAGTCCTCACTAAAGAACCCAAGTCGAAAGAGATCGAAAGTGGCCACGTGTTCACTGTCAACGACCAGTTCACCTCCAGACTGCACAGAGTCAAGATTCAAACAGGTAACAATCATCTTGTTTTGATGCTTTAGAACTTAAAAACCCATAAAAATGCAATTTAGCAGGGCTCTAGACTGCAACCAAAATGGGCGCAATTTTTTTAAATAATGTGCGAGTTAAACGCGAGTGCATAATGTTCAGGTTGTTTTGGTACCTGGCTGGCACATGTACTCCGTTAACCCTTTGACACGTACAATCACACCGGTGTGATTAGATCGCTCAGTGCGTCACGTGATCAACTGCTAAATTCAAATGTGCTGCTTTGGCTGGCACTGAGCCAGAGACGGACGCGCTCAGCGCTTGATATATATGACAACTATTCAGTGTTTTCAACCACATAATGTTTATTTTAGGTTTCAGACATTTAAATACACATAAGTACTAGCAAAACAATACATTTATATTGTGTTAAATACACACTGATGTCTATGGAAGCGACAATAGCAATCCATTCAAATATAAATTGACGAGGTGTTTTATTTATATCAGATACACAATGTGTAAGTAACTATAATGTTTATTCTATTCTTCTCCTACTTCACCGGCCACTTACTTTCATGTATTTCAGGATAAGTGGATGAATTGACATGTTGTAAATCTGACAGATCCGATTCTCTGAACTGCGGCGTAAACTAACATGGCGGCGCCCATCACGCATTATAGATCAACTAACATGATCATTTTTTTATTTTTTTTATTTTTTTTCAACAACAAAACATTTGCTTACATGTATTTGAGAATCAGAATATCAGGTAATTGATGATAGATAAAAGCGATACATCTGCCATACAACACTATTGTGGCTGCTGTGTGTCACGTGACAAGCGTCGCTATGGAAATAATACTTTAATAAAATAACACCCATGGCAATAATACTTTTGTTATATATGATATGATATCTTAGTAATGTTTTCTTTTAAATGTAAGCTTCTTGGAAACAATGTTCAGATTAAAATATTTTGCAAATATCAAGCTTTAAGTATATGCTGGTTTTGCATTGATGTATAGATTTACAAATTAAGAGAATGATTCATCAACATGCAAAGTCATTATGATTAATATAAAAAAAGGCTGTGACCAAATTGTAAGTCGGTGTGACCAACTGAGAAAGTTAGTCGCACCAGAGCGACCAGTGGGAAGAATGAGTCTAGAGCCGTGTTTTGCATCATCTTTGAAGCAGTTGCAATAGTGGTGTAATAAAGCCATCTATAGAATCTCTTAACTTGGCTTCTTTGTTTGGTAGTTATGGATGGCCCCTTATTTAACACCCAGTTGTGAAATGGGTTCATTTGTATACATATACATATACATATTTAAATCCACACAAGAACACTCATTGTACTGAGACACTGATTTCTGAAGTGTTTTTTGATCTGTGCTCTATTGTACAAGTGTAAATTTCCATTTCTTTCAGCCTGATGCATATTCATCTTGGTGTGAAAGGATGTTGACGATTTATTTTTATTTTTCTCATCATTTTTGGTGTGAAAGTGCCTTTTATTCAACAGTATTTAATATTTTAAATATTCTAATTGGTAAACATTTCATCCTTAACTTCATCTGACTCTGAAAAAGGTCCATCACCAAGATCTACAGAGACTGATGCATTCCTGCAACAATTTATATTGTACATCTAGCTAACCGTAATGTACATGTATGTTTGTTTTACATTTACCCTGGTTTTAAATTACAAAAAAAACTTGACACATCACAGCAGGAAGGTTCCTGCAGGTTCTCCTCTTGTTGGTGTGGGTTTCCTCCGGGTGATAGCTGAATTGGAGACACAACATTTTCAATGAGTGTGAGTGTGAATGTGTAGATGATAGCAATGTGGTGGACTGGCCAGGGTGTTTTCCTGCCTACGGCCTTAGGTGCTGGGATAGACACGACCCTACAGCAGGTTTGGATGGATGGATGGATGGTACAGACAGACAGAAATACAGAAGATGGATGGATGGATAGTAGAGCTGCACGATTAATCATTAAAAGATTGCGATCTCGATTCAAACACCCACACAATCTTATTGACAACGATGCTATGTCTATTACCATGGCTGTTTGACGTCAAACACATCAGCAGTGCGTATTTTGTCGCTGCCCATGTTAATGAATGAGAGGGTCGGCCGCCACGCTTCCAATGTGAACGCTCTCATTCATTGATAAGGGCAGCGAAAACACGTGCTGCTCACGCTCCGCTGACACTTGTGATGTGAAAATGGCTTTAAACCAAAGACTTTAGAGACTTCGGTTAACCTTTTAAAGTACGATCATCGCACTGCAACATTCAAATCTGTGTTCGTGCTACCGCTGATCAAGAGACAGAGCAGCTGCCATGTAAATGTACAGTATAACCACACATTATCGTTATTTATATATTACAAAAATTTAAATAGCAGGGGGACAAATGTGTACTGGGATAAAAGTTTATAGTTTGGGTGCGAACAGTAATATATAGCGATCAAAATTTCACCTTTATGAAAGTGTTTTGACACTTGTATGTACATACAAGTCATTGCTTATTACACCAGGAGGTGGCTTGATTAAAAAAGTGTTTGTCATTGAATCATTCATCAAATCAAATCAAGAGATTCATTCACAAATGCTGATTCATCCAATAATGAAATAAGTCTTTATGAATGAGAAATGGCTTCATTTAAAAAAAAATTTTTATTATTATTTTGTTCAAATTAATTTTTTTTTCTAAATAGACTGGAGCAATGAACATTTTGTCAGAACCTCTAGTAAATTGTTATCTTGTTTAGTTGTCTAATGTTTTTTCTTCAGAATCGTGGGAGAATCGCGATCTCAATTTTAAACAAAAAAATTGTGATTCTCAATTTATCGCGAATCGTGCAGCTCTAATGGATAGTTGGCACAGCTGTGAGGTGGTTTCTAATACAGTTACAAAGGGAGTGACTGTAAATTGGACATCTTTCTGTCTTCTGACAGCTATAATCTATCTTTCTGTATTTTTTTCCCCCCCTTTTTTGGAAAATCTAGGAAATGCAATAGTGGATTTTTTCTTTAGTTGTTGGAACAAATAAGTTCAAAAATATATCTGCTATGGTTTCCCATTCATATAAAAGTTTACCATACTATAGTTTACTTCTGAGAGGTGTTTGCATATACTTTACGTCTGATTATTCATTAAAAATTGTTTTGCCTGAAAGCCTGGCTTATTTATTTGATGATTGGATGGCAATCTTAAATAGGTAGTACTTTGCAATGAGTGACCAATTACACCTAATGAGGGGTCCGTCCGAGCACCCGAAGGTGCTGGAATCCTATTGTGTTTGTACTGATTTTCTTCTTCCTTATTTTTCTGCCCTAGAAGTGTATGGGCGTCAGAGATGTTCTCCTAGGTAATCATTTGGAAAGCCTTTTTCATTAACCTGTTTGTGTCGCATCCCTGCAGTTGCAGCCAAACAGGGAGAATCGGACCCTGAGAGGAAGGAGACACGACAAAAAGTGGATGACGACAGGAAACATGAAATCGAGGCGGCTATTGTTCGGATCATGAAGTCCAGAAAAAAGATGCAGCACAACGTTCTAGTAGCAGAGGTGCGGAGACTACATTTTTGTGACGATAGCTTGAGCATTTAAAAACATTATATTTGTCTATATCAGTGGTTCCCAAACTGGGGTACGTGAGGTGACAGAGGGGGTACGTGAACAAAATGCTGAGTTTTGCTGTTCATTTAATTCTGCCCCACCTTAAAATAACATTAAAACCGAGCATGTATTTCTAACAGGCACAGTGCTGTAAATACATGACATCCAATCAAAATACCAAATCTTTTGCGGTCAAAACTGACTGCATCTATTCCCACACAAGTAGCGTTCATATGAGTTGCGTGCAGAGTCTGTCTTAGCAAATCGCACTACATTACTGCGGTTCTCAACAATGTACCTGTAGATTTATTACTTACTAGCATGAAGAACAAATAGCCTGGCACACACAGTGCATAAAGATTGATAAAAGATTCAAACTCTTCGAGTTTTAATGTTGATAATATATTATACGAGCAATAATGCAAATCCATATCCACACGATTGCAAACGTGACTGATTTTATACGACAGTTCAACAAACAAAAAGGTAATATTAAGTGATGTTCATTTTAAACACAGTATTGTCAGTATTTGCTCTTTTTTGCAACGAAATAATAGTTCCAACGAAAGCCACAGCAGAACTGCAACACAGCGGTGTTTCATTAACGAATCGTTCATGAAAGTCATTGATTCAATGATTCATTCACAAATTAACACATTGACTTACCGCCACCTGCTGGCGGTTTTAGTTTAATATTTCAAAGAATCACTTCGTTTTTATAAATCATTGCATATTTCTGTATTGAACATTTTTTTTATTTAAAACATTATTAAACGTTATAAAGGTGTATATATAAAGGTAAAAAAATGCACTGGAAAGTCAGTTTAGGGGGCAAATATTTTCCCTTAATGGAAAAGGTGAGAGTGGAAGAGAGGGGGTATGCAGAAGGATGGTAAATACCTCAGGGGGTACTCCACTCCAAAAAGTTTGGAAACCACTGGTCTATGATATATTTAAATATAGTAAAAACATAATGAAGTATTAGAGCATTGAAAGTCTAGAGTAGGACAATACAGTTCTTATCAATAATTAATCTTCAGATCAGTTTTGTTCATGTACAGTACTACAGTTTTGTTCAATACACACAGACCTTTATTCATATTTTACTTGGAATCATAATAAAAATAAGCTTTTCTGAATTCCATTAATGCTTTGAAAACTGTGATGCAGTAATATTTGAAATAGTCATTTTTTTGTTGTTGTTCAACCATGTTAAATTCACAATGACCCCAGCGATATAATGTAATATAATAGGTCTGATTAAACCCAAGCTTTCATTTCATATGAAGGAACACTTTTGAGTGTCAGTGTGAACTACGCAACAGTGTTTTATATATATACTATAACTATAACATTCTGTCTTCTGGCTTTATTTGAGAATATCATTGATGTCGGTGGTTTTTGTGGGGGACTAAGAGTGCCACGTAAAATAAGATTATCAACATTATCAATTTCACTGTATTCAGAAATGTTTTTTGGACATTCGTTTATTGAACTTCAGTTTATCTTGTGTGTTTTTGTCTTTAGGTAACCCAGCAGTTGAGGGCACGATTCCTCCCAAGTCCCGTGGTCATTAAAAAGCGCATTGAAGGACTTATTGAGAGAGAATACTTGGCAAGAACACCAGAAGATCGCAAAGTGTACACATACGTAGCATGAAGAAGGAGCGAAATTGAACCTGGCATGAAAGAGCAAGTGAGAGTGAGCAAGCAAGCATTGTTTTTGGGACTTTTACACACCTCACATGGGATGTTATTTTATTTTATTTTATGTCCTTTTTTTTTTTGCCTTTTTTGTCATTCGTTCTGGGAATAAACTGAGAAGAAAACCTTCAAATTCTAATGAACTTGTTTTAAATTGTTCTTACGGTTTCCCACAAGGCTTTCCACTGGATTCGATTCAAAGCTTTTACAGAAGGTCTTGGTCTCTATGAGAGAAATGTTTTTTTTTTTTTTTTGTGCGTGTCCCGTACAATCCTACAACCAAATTAATAAAGTAAATCACACAGTTTCCCATTATTGGATAGCATTCATATCATATTCTGAGTTTTTTTCCTTATATCTGTGTAAGTGTGTTTATGGCACCTTATTGGTTGTACAGGTTCTCACTGCTGGTCATCTGTGCTTTACCTGTAAGACTGTCAGATTTGTAGCCGGGCAGCAGAGATGTGCAGCGTTTGGTTCAAGGTATGCTTTAACTGATGGACTAACACTTACACAGCATATAAAAAGGTGCTTTAGCTGTCTTTTTCCCTTAGTTATTTTTTTTTTATTATTTTATGTCTGACATGGCCAATTGTAAAAGATGACTTAAAAGCATTTTATTTTAAAGGGGTCCTTTGAATGCAGTTTAAACAGGGATGGGGGTGCAGTTTGTGTTTTCAGCATTATTATATTTCAATGTGTATAAATTGTAAAATAATTGTTATTGTACTCAATGCTGAAGTGAACTGTACAGGGCCTTGTTTTCATCAATAAATGTAGAAAAAGAAAGAAAAAAAACAATAAAAGGATTGGCCGTTTTGGGTCAGACTTTGTCTTGCTCTAATTTTCAGAATGGAGGATCCTGGAAGTTTGGATATGAAATTTCAAGCAGTGACTTTCGTGTAAAATTATACATTTCAACTCAACTTTCAACTGTTTAGTACGAAAGAGGATTAGGGCCAAGCAATAATAATAAAAAAAAACATTTTGAGATTAAAGTCATTATAATGCGAGATTAAACTTGTTAAATTTCAAGAAAAAAGTCGTGTTTCGAGAAAAAACTTAAAATTTCGAGAAAAAGTCTAAATAAAATGTGGAGAATAAACATTACATTTTGAGAATAAAGTCAAATTTCGAGGAAAAAAGTAAATAAAGCGTCTAGAATAAATGCGCATTCGATCGTGTCGTGTTCATTGCATACTGATAGAGGACATGACAGGGTTGGATCACTTAGTCAAGCTGTATTTTAGGCTTTTTCAATGACAAAGAAATACTATCAGCTTTAGCTAAGTATAACCGAATAAAGAGCATACGAACATTAAAGAGAATTTGCAAGCGCCAGGGTCTTTCTTAGAATAAATTATTTTTTGCGAAACGGGACATTCTAAAATGCTTAACGTGAAAAACACTTAACTTGGCTAAATGTACTAAGACAGTGGTATTAAAAGATCAAATTCTGTACATACCTTCTTAATAAACCATACTATGTGCAGATAAGCATAATGACTTCACCCTAGGCTGAGTATAGACATTTTTCAATATTTTTCTTTCTGCGTAGGCCTATTTAATAAGATATATGTAGAGATATAGATTGTCCTTTCTGTTTCCGTTTGCTTCTTTACAGTAAAACATATCGACAAAAGTTTACATTGTGCAAATTATATTGTTTTTTTCTTCTAAAAAGACCCTGCAAATTCTCTTTAAAGTTCGTATGCTATTTATTCGGTTATAATTAGCTAAAGCTAATAGTATTTCTTTGTTATTGAAAGAAAGCCTAAAATATAGCTTTTAAAATATAGCTGTCCTCTTATCAGGATGCAATGAACACATTTTTTTTTTTTTTACTTTTTTTCTCGAAATGTAACGTTTTTCTCGAAACACGACTTTATTCTCGAAATTTAATTTAAATTAAATTAAATTTTTTTCTCAATTTAACGAGTTTAATCTTGCATTATAATGACTTTAATCTCGAGATGGTTTTATTTTTTATAATTACGTGGCCCTAATCCTCTTCCGTAGTTTAGACAACATTTTCTAATTGTTTAATTCTTTTTATTCACATTTAAACACTGAATAAGCATTACGTGTTTAGCCTATAGGCAAGCGTGTCTGAATACGTATGTGCGCAGGCGCAGTTTTTACAAAATGACTGCCAAATTACTTGTCTGCATGCCATCTGACTACAGTAAACCTCGGAATAAACAGAGAGACTAATATTAGCGTAGATGCCATTCTTCTTATGATGTAACGAGTACATCAGGTGTTATGGGAAATGTTCCCGGTTCCGGCTGACCTACACTGAACAAAATTATAAACGCAACACTTGTTTTTGCCCCCATTTTTCATGAGCTGAACTCAAAGATCTAAGACTTTTTCTATGTACACAAAAGGCCTATTTCTCTCAAATATTGTTCACAAATCTGTCTAAATCTGTGTTAGTGAGCACTTCTCCTTTGCTGAGATAATCCATCCACCTCACAGGTGTGGCATATCAAGATGCTGATTAGACAGCATGATTATTGCACAGGTGTGCCTTAGGCTGGCCACAATAAAAGGCCACTCTAAAATGTGCAGTTTTATCACACAGCACAATGCCACAGATGTTGCAAGTTTAGAGGGAGCGTGCAATTGGCATGCTGACTGCAGGAATATCCACCAGAGCTGTTGCCCGTGAATTGAATGTTCATTTCTCTACCATAAGCCGTCTCCAAAGGCGTTTCAGAGAATTTGGCAGTACATCCAACCGGCCTCACAACCGCAGACCATGTGTAACCACACCAGCCCAGGACCTCCACATCCAGCATCTTCACCTCCAAGATCGTCTGAGACCAGCCACCCGGAAGCTCATCTGCATGCTCGTCGTCCTCATCGGGGTCTCGACCTGACTGCAGTTCGTCATCGTAACCGACTTGAGTGGGCAAATGCTCACATTCGATGGAGTCTGGCACTTTGGAGAGGTGTTCTCTTCATGGATGAATCCCGGTTTTCACTGTACAAGGCAGATGGCAGACAGCGTGTATGGCGTCGTGTGGGTGAGCGGTATGCTGATGTCAACATTGTGGATCGAGTGGCCCATGGTGGCGGTGGGGTTATGGTATGGGCAGGCGTATGTTATGGACAACGAACACAGGTGCATTTTATTGATGGCATTTTGAATGCACAGAGATACCGTGACGAGATCCTGAGGCCCATTGTTGTGCCATTCATCCACAACCATCACCTCATGTTGCAGTATGATAATGCATGGCCCCATGTTGCAAGGATCTGTACACAATTCCTGGAAGCTGAAAACATCCCAGTTCTTGCATGGCCAGCATACTCACCGGACATGTCACCCATTGAGCATGTTTGGGATGCTCTGGATCGGCGTATACGACAGCGTGTTCCAGTTCCTGCCAATATCCAGCAACTTCGCACAGCCATTGAAGAGGAGTGGACCAACATTCCACAGGCCACAATCAACAACCTGATCAACTCTATGCGAAGGAGATGTGTTGCGCTGCGTGAGGCAAATGGTGGTCACACCAGATACTGATTGGTTTTCCCCCGCCCCTCCGATATTTTAGGTATTATCAACTGGCCAGAATTTTGAGACCGCAATAGACGTGAAGGACTACAATGCGTTAAGAGCTCGCTCAAGTACTGGGGAGCTAAACCATTTAGTGCTTTGTAAGTAATTAGCAAGATTTTAAAATTTATACAATGTTTAATAGGGAGCCAATGCAGTGTCGACAGAACCGGCTAATATGGTCATACTTCCTGGTTCTAGTAAGAACTCTAGCTGCTGCGTTTTGGACCAGCTCAAGTTTGTTTATTAAGCGTGCAGGGCAACCACCCAGTAGAGCATTACAATAATCTAGCCTTGAGGTCATGAACGCATGAACTAACTGTTCAGCATTTTGCATTGAGAGCATATGTCGTAATTTAGATATATTTTTAAGATAGAAGAATGTGGTTTTACAGATGCTAGACACGTGGCTTTCAAATGAAAGATTGGTATCAGAGAGCACACCCAGGTTCCTAACTGACGACGAGGACTTGACAGAACATCCATCGAGTGTTAGACAGTATTCTAGGTTACTATGTGCAGAGGTTTTTGGTCCAATAATTAAAAACTCTGTTTTTTCAGAATTAAGTAGTAGGAAATTACTAGTCATCCAATTTTTTTATATCAGCTATGCATTCCATTAATCTTGTGATTTGGCAAGTTTCGTTGGGGCGCAAAGAATTATACAGCTGTGTATCATCAGCATAACAATGAAAACTAACGCCATGCTTCCTAATGATATCTCCCAAGGGTAACATGTACAGGGTGAAAAACAACGGTCCTAGCACTGAGCCTTGTGGTACTCCATACTGAACTTGTGATCGGTATGACATCTCTTCATTTACTGCTACAAACTGATAACGGTCAGATAAGTATGATTTGAACCATGCCAATGCAATTCCACTAATGCCAACATAATTTGAGTCTGTTTAAAAGAATGTTGTGGTCGATAGTGTCGAATGCAGCTCTAAGATCGAGTAACACTAATAGAGAGATACAACCACGATCGGACAATAAGAGCAAATAATTTGTAACGAGAGTACATAGAGTACATATAATATGGTAAACGACAACCCTGACATGCAAGAACCAGTGAAGTTTGTTCTCGCATGTAACAGAAGCACTTTTGAGTTTCCGCAAGAACTCATAAAGTTTGTTCTCACGTAAAAGCATCGATCAATGTTTATATGTGAATAAAAGCCTAAATAAAAATTGTTCATCATATAAAGCGAGTGCGTGATTCGTCTGGATTGTTGGGATGTTATTTTATTTTATGTCCTTTTTTGCCTTTGTTGTCATTCGTTCTGGGAATAAACTGAGAAGAAAACCTTCAGATTTTGAAAACCTTCAAATTCTAATTAACTTGTTGTTTTGTCTGGATTACATTTACATTGTCTTTATTTACATTGAATGGCACAGGGGCCTGAGTAAATGACTTTTATCATTTTTTTTTTATTATTAAGTCACAAAATATCTACATTTTATTGCAGTAGATACAAAACATCAAACTAAGTGGCACCTGCAAACATCCTTCAGACTGCATACTATTTCAGAAGATGGTCAGGTCTCTGTCTATGGACCTGTCTGTCTGTGTCACACACACGGGTCTGATGACAGCCATCTGCTCTGCTTCAGTCCCTCGATTGTTATTGTGCAGCTTTAGAGACCAGAGAGGAGCCCTTCCCCCGACTGACTCCTACTCATTCTTCAACTATGCTCTTGAAAGACGCATCATGTAGTAACGACACCATCTAAAAGAGCTGTTACTGTGGTGTTTTAGATGTTCCGTGCCTCTGATCATCATCATAAATTATAAACGCTAGTGGCGTCAGCGTGAACTCGATTCCTGTGAACAAAAACGGGTTTTCTAACGCCGGCCGAAGCAAAGATCTTGAGCATGTTTGAAGCGGATTTTGCACTCAAGTAAACTCACATTATGCTCCGACAAGCGCTTGACTTTACAGGCAGGACGGAGGATGAGACGGCGGACTCGGGCGCGGAGACTGCGGGGTGAGTTAGCGGAGAAAGCTAAATATGAACTCACTTTTGTTTGCGTCTCTAGGGGAGAAACACAGTAACCGACAGCGACGAATGCTGTAGGACGGAAGCAACAAACGTTACAGTGTAACATTACAAACAACTTTTTGTCTTCAAATATGCGCCATTTAATGTGGAAACAGCATTTAGGCTACACAATCTACATCACATTATTATTCGTTTGTATGCAACCTACCAACAGTTCTTATTTGTTTCGATTGAATGAACATTTGAATTAAACTTTAAAGTTTTTAACGTTGTTTGGTTTCTCTTTAGGGACACTGTTAAAAAAAAATAATAATAAAAAGTTGCAAGAACATTAGATCACAATAGGGTTATGATAGGCCGTGCTGAAGGATGGGTGTCATTTGACAGTTTTAACCAGAATATTGTTTTTTTTCCCCTTTCTTTAGTTCTGACTGTGGAAAAATGTCATGCAGTAGCAGCAGTAAGTCCATTTTCCTTATGTACATAGTTGACAAGTAAGCAGTAAAAAATGTTTTTTTGTAAAACACCACTTTTGACGAAAAAATACATATTGTTATGTAGTGTGAAGTCTGATGTTTGAGAAAATATAAGGGGTCACTAATTTGGTCAATTCTTTCACAGTTTTTTGAACATTTTTACTGAAATGTGTCCTATGGTGTGACATAGCAACAATTAAGAATATAGGGGTGTCAACAGAAATTAACACGTTTATAGTGGTTCCAAAAAAGTAAAATATTTGAACAATTCTGAGACAAAATTTTACCATATGCACGTCATGGGCTTCAGTAACATGCCCTTGAATGGGGTCCTTCAACTAATTAAACTTAAACTGGAATTGCCTGATATGGTGTCACACTGGAGGACATGGTTTTCAGTGACAAAATGTATCAAGTTCCCATGCTTTTAGAAATATTTATGGATGAAAAAATTGATTTCCATTTACTAAAATAGACACTTGTAAAAATTATGCCTGAGGTATTTATTAACATTTGTATGCTTGTCTTTGTAATTTATAAAAGTTGTAATTTATTGAACCATGCTTGAGACAGTCACACCAAAAATGTAAAAAAATCTAAAGACAAAGCAGTTTTTATATCAACAGGTCCATGTAAGACAAAGAAATGTTTAACCATTTACTGCATTTTAAATGATGACAGTACTAATTATATTCATTTTTATCTTGTGTGACAGTGAAAATGCCATGTCACGTCAACAACCCATATTTCATTTAATAGCCTATAATATCGAGTGATTTTGCCATATCTGTGATTTGATATTGTCCTCAACGCCCTGTCTGCTGCTTCCTCTGCCTTTTGTGTAGTTGACCTCATGGCCAGCCCGGGTCAGGAGCTGCTTCTGGTCACCATGCACCTGCTTACCAACCCTGGTGACTCGCTGCTCCTCCAGCACACTCTTGACCGCCTGCTCAAGTGGGTCCGCCCCGGTCTCCGCCTCTTCCATGTGTCCGAGCGGGCCTGTCCCCTTCATGACGGCGCCAGAGCTAACCTGTGCCCTGTCGCTGGCTACCCCTCACACGCGGTGACCATATTCTTGCACGAGTCTTACGGAGAGGAGCGTATTCTCAGGGTGCTGGACTTTCTGCAGGGTCCACCCTGGCAGTACCACCATACGGAGAGCTGTGGCGGCAGAGAGGGCGGCATTCACGTTCGCTCCACCGGCTCCCCGTCTGGCGCCCTACTGAGGCCCTACCTCCTCCCCAGCCGGGACTTCTACAGCCTGGGCGCGGGAATGCCAGTGTGGGGGGTGCGGCCGGTGCACTACGGAGGGGAGGTGGTGCGAGTGACTTTGCACAGCACCTTTGATAACTTTGAGGACACTGTGCGTTTATATGAGACGGTGCTGCAGAGGAGGGCGGAAGAGCAGAAAACAGGATTCTGCTGGTTCACTCTGCTCACAGAACAAGGCTTTAGCCTGCAGTTGGCCATCAAACAGCTCTCGCCGGGGGTCAGAGTGGAGCCGTGTTACTCTGCAGTGCTGCAGTTCAAGGTGGGTGAGATTGGACAGCTAGTGCCCTTGCTGCCCAACACCTGCTCACCCATCAGCGCTACCCGATGGCACACTGAAGACCTGGATGGCAACAAGATCCTCTTTCAGGTAGGTCACAGGAAATGTCTTCTGGTTTCTATATCCCCTCTTATATTGACAAACCATGATATAAACCAACCATATAAACCAACTCGGTTTCTTTAATTTAATTACAGACCAGCTATATATGTTTATTGCAGGGAAAATAACCAAATGAACCAAATTAGGTGACCTTTCTGAACTTACACTGTAAATTACCACATGGATGAAGTGTTTTTTTTTAGATGTTCACAAGTCTCTTACGCAGAGTTCAATGGAGTGGAGTTTAACATCAGTGTGTGTTTGTGCTATTTATCATAAATTTTTATAGGCCTATAATTTTCCTAAATTTATCTGCTACAAGTTAAGGTTGTTTTGAAATCGTCAGCTTATCCCCAAACCGTGGGAGTGCTGTTGTGACAGTCTACACCAACTGAAAACATGGACATAAGTTTAAATTTTGTACATGCATTTATTGTAAATGCCACATGGATGAAGTGTTTTTTTAGATGTTCACAAGTCTCTTGCGCAGAGTTCAGGTCAAGTCAAGTTAAATCACTATTTCTATAGGGCTTTATAAAATACAGATTGTTTCAAAGCAGCTTTACAGGAAAATATCAATGCGTCAAATTCAAATTCTGCCATAAAGCAGCTCTAAAAATGCAATATTCAGTGTCATTATTCAGTTCAGTTCAATAACTGTGTAAAGTTCATAAATTAGGAATTAGTTCAATTCAGTTATAAGCATCTCTACTGTGGACAACAGTGTCATTATTCAATGTTGATTCAATTTAGTTCAATAACGGTGTCGATGTCACAAATTCATCATTTATGAAACAAACTCGAATCAGCTATAAAGGGCCAATTATTTTGTCAAAAGATCGTCAACTCTTAAATCCATTAAGTTTAAAAGGCTGTATATGCTGCAGGTTAATTTACTTGACAATTCATATTGTAATACAGTAAGTCAAGCATTATTGTTTTGGGTCACCCAAAACTGAAAATTCTGTCATCATTTACTAATGTCGTTTTAAACCTGTATGACTTTCTTTCTTCTGCAGAACACAAAACAAGATGTTTTGAAGAATGTTGGTAACCAAACAGTTTTGGTTACCATTGAGACATTTTTCATAAGTGATGACAGAATTTTCAGTTTTGGGTGACCTATCCAAATATTATAAGTATTATTTCTATGGATCTCCTTGTATATACATTTTTGGAGTGGCCATGGTGTCTGTGATGATGTCAACCAAAAACAGCAACTCCACTGACCGAGTGACCATGGAGAGATGGAGGCTTTAATATCTAATTATCTCATAGCCACAGTTCCCCTGGAAGGGCACTGAAATATGACATCTCTGTGTTAAGACCTCCATATGACATTTACATCTTGCTGTAGGAGATGACAGATGCCATCTGTGTAAAAGATGCTGAGATTCCTGAGAGTGTTCCCAGATAGCAAGCCACCTTCGGAAGAATGTTAAATCAGTGTTAACTGCATAGAATCAACATCATGTTTGCACCCGCAATTAAATGTTGAAAAATGTTGAAATTTCATCCAAAAATCAATGGTAATGACATTGAACAATGTGATGTTGGTTCAACATCATGCTTGCACTCTCAGAAAATGAAACAACTACTACAATTGACTTGAAGCCACACAGCCTGAAATCAACTGAAGATAAAAGACGACAATAAATCTCTCAAGATCTCAGCAGAAGTTCTTTTTGAGAATTAACAGAGGTTTAGATGTTGACGTTTTATTGAAAATGTTTGGTCACCATTATGGTGATCAGTGTTACCTTTAGTAGGGCAGTTTGACTCTTGGCTTGTTATGTGAGTTTGTGGTCTTTGTAACAGTGTTTATCAAAACACACAATTTGTTGCAAAGAAAGTCAGAAACAAAGATGAACAGGTTATATAGTTTTCAACATCATAAAGTAGAATAATTCACTAATCTTATCCAACGAAGGCCAACGAATGAACAGTGCATGATTGATCATCACGCCGGAGACGGTTTGTTGAGGATCGGTGCCACTGGCTGTCGTGTCGATGAGGCCTTCACACCCTGGGTTTAAAAATGGGTTGCATGATTTAAGGAAAATTGAGTTACATTAAAAATAAAATAAAAATAATTTATTTTCATAAAATCTTTGTCTATAGGCCAATATAAAAGGAATAAATACACTAAATATATTTGACTTAAATAATTAACAGATTAACAAAACTAAAGACAAAACTGTGTGACCGTGTGCTGCTGAGTTTGGTTAATTTTTGTGAGGCGCGGTGCTCCACAAACAGCTTCACGGAAAGCAAACCCAGACGACAGAAAGCGCATCTTGTTTTCTTTATTTTACAAAAGCACAATGTTCTGTTTTATTGCAAGTGTACACAAATAAAAGTAAAGATTTTGCAGTTTTGAATGATGTCCTATACTCTTATCTGTATGACCAATATTACGGAGTATGTTTCCTCTGTTGGATCGCGCCGGCGCCTCACACGCGCACACAACATATTCCAGCATTGCAAACTTGACAGCCTGTTCATTATCAAAATAAAATAGTCAACCTAACATATAAAAAGTTACACTGCTCAGTTTAATAGTCAGTAGTACAATTTGTGTCGTTCAGCGTGAGCACCGCTCCACTGTGGTGTTTCCAAGCACATTTTTGCACGTGAAGAGGATGATTTTTTTCCATCGATACTGGAACATGAATGAAGTACAAAGCCTATAATAAATAATAGTTTAGCATCCAAACATTTCAATTATGGAAACATTTGGATTCGAATGAGAGAGTTAGGCTATGTGAGCCCATCGCTTGTTACTTTCAGTTTTGGCTTGTTTATAGTTACTTATATTTTTAATTTTTGTTCTGTTCCGAATACCGTTAAATTTAAAGGATTTGTTGTGGAGCGAGGGGAACTAAAATAGCATATAGCTATGTTTGTAGTGTTTATAATGTTTGTAGTACATTATAACATTTCGCTTTATTTACCGGTATTATTCCTGAATGCAATAAAATGCGACTTATACGTGACTTACCTGTTTCTCTCTCTCTCTCTCTCTCTCAAAAACAAACAAAAAAACATTTGTAGTGTATTTTTTTTAAGCATGTAGCAAACGATAGTAAACTATTAATCGGTTAAAATTCTTACTGTTGGTTAACGGTTAACCAGTTAATTAACATCCCATTTATAGCTTAGATCAAATTAGTGGAGAATCAGTTTTGCGTTGCGAAGTGTCAAGGATCATCCAAGCGCACGTGCATCATCAAAAGCGGTTGTTAAGAAAAGTGCTGAGCTGAATTTGTGCCATCTAGTGGTTTAAAGGAGAATACAGTCAAATGGCCCATTGTATATAAGTATTCTTATGCTTGGCTTGACTTGTTTGCATGTAAATGGTTGTAGGCCTATATATGGGTCGTGTCGATTTAAAAAAAAAAAAAAAAAAAGTTTGAAAACCACTGATCTAGTTGACACGGTTTCTGCAGACACTTCAGGGAAGCGTTGTGGTCGTGTCTAGGCGCAGGTCCACCATCTGATCTGGAAACGGCCAGGATCCAGCTGACTACAGTAAACCTCAGAATAAACAGAGAGACTAATATTAGCGTAGATGCCAGTCTTATTATTTAATGAGTACATTGGGTGTTATAGGAAGTGTTCTTGGTTCCGGCAGACCTAGTTAATTATAGAAATTGTTAATGTTCTATGTGTATGCCAAGGTAAAGAGATGTGTTTTAGTCTAGATTTAAACTGACAGAGTGTGTCTGCTTCCCGAACAATGCTAGGAAGACTGTTCCAAAGTTTAAGTGGTAAATAGGAAAAGGATACTGCCTGCAGTTGATTTTGATATTCTAGGTATTATCAACAGGCCAGAATTTTGAGTGCACAATAGACGTGAAGGACTATAATGTGTTAAGAGCTCGCTCAAGTACTGGGGAGCTAAACCATTTAGTGCTGTAATTAGCAAGATTTTAAAATCTATACAGTGTTTAATAGGGAGCCAGTGCAGTGTTGACAGAATCGGGCATTCTTCCTGGTTCTAGTAAGAACTCTAGCTGCTGCATTTTGGACCAGCTGGAGTTTGTTTATTAAGCGAGCAGGGCAATCACCCAGTAGAGAATTACAATAATCTAGCCTTGAGGTAATGAACGCATGAACTAACTCTGCATTTGGCATTAAGAGCATATGTCTTAATTTAGATATATTTTTAAGATGGAAGAATGCGGTGTACAACCACAAGTGTACATTAATTTGGAACAGGGCCAGTCACTTCAAATTTTATTGTTTCTCATGTTTCGCAACCAAATTTTGCAGATGTCAAGCCTGATGTAACACCTCTAATGCTGCTATATTTGACTGAGAGCTGCGGAGGGAAAGATTATCGTTGAATAATGTCTATTTTTCTATTAAAGCTACTGACAAATGGAAATGTAATGTACAATTATAGATCTTATTACTTTTGGCGGCAAAAAAATAGTATAGTGTGGTTATAGTGCTAGCTTTTTTATTTATTTAAAGTGCAATTTTTGTTTAACTGATAAAACATGGTCTTTTCTGCAGGTTAAAGCCCCAGCACAACCCCAGGGGTTCCTTACGTCTGCATTTCCTCTGAGCTGTCCCAGAATGCTGCTGAGGAATGGTGCGGCTGCCAGGCACCCTTCGACCTCTCCCTGCAAGAAGCTGTCCCATTTGAAGGAGCACCCTGTGGGACGCTCCCGTGTGGAGCTGCCACTGGACCGCTGTCCTCGTGGGTTGAGGTTAGCAACGTGTGGTAGGGAGTGTATGGGTTCAGACGGCACCTGCAGCACTCCTCCGGGAAGCTCCTGCTACTCCTCCCAGCGCAGCAGCCCGGCAGGCCTGTCTGTTAACTGGTATGAGCCAGCGACAACCCTTGAAACCTCCATATCATGCCTTCTGCTGGAAGAGGAGCCTGAGACAAATGTGGACACAGGTTGTGCTGTAAAGCCCCAGGCTGATAGGCCGGCCACTTTAGGAGTGTCTGCCCTGGTGACTCTGTCTAGGGACCTGAAACATGGGCTGGCTGAGCCGCAGTGGACCTCTGAAGCAGAGACACAGGCTTCACAGTGTCATAGTCGGCATCAACATGCACAAGTAGACGAGTTCTTCATTTGACTGTTCACATTGACTCTTTGTTTGGGAAAGCAGCACATAATTCATTTGGCAGTTGCTGACTTAAGGCCCCGATATAAGTTTTCCGTTCTTTACTTAAGTAAAGTAAAGAACTAAAAAGAACTGACTAAAAAGTTAATGAACATCCCGACACTGCCCACACTGCTGAAAGCAGCGTTTAGATGAATATCTATGTGCTGTACGCTTTCCTCTAAATAACAAAATAAACACACAACACAAATGACAGAGGTTAGAAAACCGGTCAGGAAGCATCTGATCATAGCGATGTGGACATCGTTTGCACCAGCTCTGCACTCCAGTATGTCGCATCACGTTTAATAACACAGCACTTTATACAAAAGATTGCTTAAAAGCAAGCAGCTTTACAGTATTAAACATGGAAAAACTGCAAGTGTGTCTTTCAATTAGAATTACAACTTAAAGGAGTAGTTCACTTTAAAATGAAAATTACCCCATGATTTACCCTCAAGTCATCCTAGGTGTATATGACTTTCTTATTTCTGATGAACACAATCAGAGTTATATTAATAAATATCCTGACGCTTCCAAGCTTTATAATGGCAGTGACGGGTCCATTGAGTTTGAAGCTCAAAAAAGTGCATTCATCCCTCATAAACGTACTCCACACGGCTCCAGGGGGTTAATAAAGGCCTTCTGAAGCGAATCCATGGGGTTTTATAAGAAAAATATCCATATTTAACACTTTATAAAGTAAAATATCTAGCTACCGCCGGACCGGCTTCCGTATTCAACTTACGCAGAAAGTGTAACGCCTCTCGCAGTTCAAAACGCTTTACGCTACGTTCTACATCATACATCGTGTCAGTTAAGCTTTGTTCGTAAGTTGAATACGAAAAGGCGGTCCACCGGAAGCTAGATATTTTACTTTATAACATGTTAAATATGGATATTTTTCTTACAAAAACCCATGGATTCGCTTCAGAAGGCCTTTATTAACCCCCGGAGCCGTGTGGAGTACGTTTATAACGGATGGATGTGCTTTTTTGAGCTTCAAACTCAATGGCCCCCGTCACTGCCATTATAAAGCTTGTAAGTGTCAGGATATTTATTAATATAACTCAGATTGTGTTCATCATAAAGAAGAAAGTCATATACAGTTGCAAGAAAAAGTATGTGAACCGCTTGCAGAATCTGTGAAAATATGAATAATTTTAACTAAATAAGAGAGATCATACAAAATACATGTTATTTTTTATTTAGTACTGTCCTGAATAAGATATTTTACATAAAAGATGCTTACATATAGTCCACAAGACAAAAAAATAGCTGAATTTACTAAAATGACCCGTTCAAAAGTTTATGAACCATTGATTCTCAATACTGTGTGTCGTTCCCTGGATGATCCACGGCTGTTTTTTTGTTTTGTGATGGTTGTTCTTGAGTCCCTTGTTTGTCCTTAGCAGTTAAACTGACCAACGTTCATAAGAAAAATCCTCCAGGTCCTGCACATTCTTCAGTTTTCCAGCATCTTTTGCATATTTGAACCCTCTCCAGCAGTGACTGTATGATTTTGAGATCCATCTTTTCACACTGAGGACAATTGAGGGACTCAAACACAACTATTAAAAAAGGTTCAAATATTCACTGATGCTCCAGAAGGAAACATGATGCATTAAGAGCCGGGGGTGAAAACTTATTGATTTTGAAGATCAAGGTAAACTTAATTTGTCTTCCGGGAAACATGTAAGTATCTTCTGTTGCTTCTGAAGGGCAGTACTAAATAGAAAAAAAAAATTATATTTAAACAAAATAAGAAAAAATTGGACATCTTCATCCTGTTCAAAAGTTTTCACCCCCAGGCTCTTAATGCATCATGTTTCCTTCTGGAGCATCAGTGGATGTTTGAACCTTTTTTTAATAGTTGTGTTTGAGTCCCTCAATTGTCCTCAGTGTGAAAAGATGGATATCAAAATCATACAGTCACTGCTGGAGAGGGTTCAAATATGCAAAAGATGCTGGAAAACTGAAGAATTTGCAGGGCCTAGAGGATTTTTCTGAAGAACGTTGGTCAGTTTAACTGCTCAGTACAAACAAGAGACTCAAGAACAACCATCACAAAACAAAAAAACAGCTGTGGATCATCCAGGGATCGACACACAGTATTGAGAATCAATGGTTCATAAACTTTTGAATGGGTCATTTTAATAACTTCAGCTATTTTTTTGTCTTGTGGACTATATGCAAACATTTTTTTATGTAAAATATCTTATTCAGGACAGTACTAAATAAAAAAATAATGCATTTTGTATGATCTCTTTCATTTTGTTAAAATTATTCACATTTTCACAGATTCTGCAAGCGGTTCACATACTTTTTCTTGCAACTGTACACATAGGATGGCTTGAGGGCGAGTAAATCATGGGGTAATTTTCATTTTAAAGTAAACTAATCCTTTAATGCAGTGTGTTCATGATTTTACTCGTGTCTGACCTTGATGGACTCAAACTTGATGGAAAAAAATTAACTGGAAAAGATTTCCACCTCAAAGGCGGAGCCTCGGAGCACATACCTATCAAGTAATCGCCACGGACCAATTGTAGTTCTCAATATATTATCAATCAGTATAATTTCTTAATTGCATTTTATTTTTTGCATAGGCTATATAGTGGGGTTCAAAAGTCCATGTTTGAAAATGCTTTTTTCCATTCTAATACAGATTTTTCAATACAAATTCTTATCAACATAACTATTTCAGTTAGATGAATTGTTACACAAAAAGTCGACATAGACATACCAAATGAAAAGAAATTCTGGAATTGTCAATGTCCCCCTTTAGCTTTAATGACAGCATGCATTCAATGGACTCCACGAGAAAAGCATTAGCAAATACAAACTAGCATTTTCTGAATATTATTTTAAGCCGCGTTTCCACTGCAGGAACTTTCCCCAGGAACTAGGGACTTTGTGTGATACGACTGCAGGGACCAGGGTCTAAATGAAGTTCCAGGTAAAAATTTCCTCCTCACAAAGTCCCTGCTCATGAGGTAGTACTTTTTCAAAGTTCAGGAACTTTCGGGGGTGGGACTTGGGTGCTGAACATGCTAATTGGTTGACTCCATGCATCATTTTATTTCAACCACCATTTTTAAAAGTCTGTTGCGGTGCGTGCAGTAAGAGTTGTCTGCTATTCAACAATGGAGTTTAAATACGACCGATGGACCAACAACGAGGTTCTGGCTTTATTAAGCTTATATGCGGAGGACGAAATCCAATGGGAACTGGAAAGTCGCGTGCAGTCCTACATCACCAGACTAATTTGCCTTATCTTCACGGTACTTTTGATTGTAATGGAAACGCAGACAGCAACAGGTCTGGGGGAAAAAAGTTCTTGGGACAAATTGTTCTGAGTAATTTCAGTGGAAAAAGCCGCATGGCTTTAGTGGCATTGGAATTGTCTGATGATGATTGTTTGTATCAGTTTAATCACAACACACATTGAGAACTTTGTTCTGTGCAAACAGGCAGGCTGTGTTCAGAAAGGAATACTAGTACAAGGAATATTACTAAAAGGAGTACTGCTTAGTGAATAGTTTTTAGTTTTAAAAAAAAGCATTTGAAACAATCTCATGTAGTCTGCTCTGGTTGAATACTACAACCCTGCCAAATGTCTTAGATCATCCTGTTGTTCGATGCATACAGAAAGTTTGCATACTGCTAAATGTATATACCTGCAGAAATAGTAAAAGTAGTAAGCTAGTATTGTATTCTGAACACACATTCTCTTTCAGCAGGGCTGTCCAGACCTGCTCCTGGAGAGCCACTGTCCTGCAGAGTTAAACCCCAATCCCAATTAAACACACCTGAACCAGCTAATCAAGGTGTAGGCATACTATGGGTGCTTCTCAATCCTCAAAGTGATGCTTCCTTGTTTCCTCGCTCCTCCGTCCTCTAGCCAGTGACCCGGAAACTAATCAAACTCAGCCATCTTGAAGGGCATCTCGGTTCTCTATTTGCACCGCGAGGAATGAGGAGTGAGGAGTGAAGAAGCTTCCTGAGGAGTCATGAGCAAGGATACACAGGTGTGTCCTTCCCTCACATCCTAAGGGGGTGGAGCTAAGACACAAGGAACGTAAACAAGGATGCACAAATAAGAAATGAGAAGCACCCTAGAAAGTTCCAGGCAGGCGTGTTGAGGCAATTTGGAGCTAAATTCTGCAGGATAGTGGCCCTCCAGGACCGAGTTTGGACACCCCTGCTGAGCCAAATATGAGCCAAATATGATTAACATGTTAAAGTTGTAAACAGGCATTAGTTAGACCCTAGTTAGGAGGTTGTATGTTATTCTGTACACAAAGCACTGTATTTGTCACAGAACTGTTTATTGTATGTCCACTAAATTATTACCACTAAAAATGAAATCTCAGCAGAAAAAAATACTTTTTATAGTGTATTTAGATATTTGACTGCATTTTTTAAGAAATGTATTATTAAATATGTAGTACTTTGTATTTCCTTACAATTATTACTTGTAAAATAATGTCATGTGTATGTTGGTAACAAGCTAATTTAATAATTATGTAAGAAGGATGTTTGAAATAAACTAGATTTGTTAACAAACAAGTGTTGTTCTCTTTAATAGACTCAAATTCTGTCTGTAATGAGTCAGAAATCACTAATTCTTTTATGCTTCTTTTTCTCGCCTGTTTACATGCAAACTGTTCCTCTTTCTTTATGTTGTATAAATGTGTACCACAACTATATTTTGACTTTCCATCTGTTTTATGATGAGCAACCATTTTCAACATTGAACTGTTTTCAATCATATTAGAATGATTTCTGGAGGGTCATGTGACACTGAAGACTGGAGTAATGATGCTGAAAATTGATCACAGGAATAAATAACATTTGAAAATATATTAAAGTAGAAAAGAGTTCATTTAAATTGTAAGAATATTTCACAACATTACTGTTTTTACTAGACTTTTTGATTAAATAAATGTAGCCTTGGTGAGCAGAAGAGACTCCTTTTAAAAACATTAAAAAATCTTAATCATTCCCAACTTTTGACCACTAGTGTACATCACTTTGCTCAGCTCTCGTTCCATTTGTAGATTGCAACAGAGAAAGACGTTTTTCTGTCCTTTTCCCAGACAAAACCTTTTAGGCCTTACATGAATTGCACATATCCCAAACGCCTCTTAATATTGTGAATCTAGTTTGGCTCCCTCTTCTGGTCAGAGTAGCTCATTACCCTGTAATGATGGAGTTCTGTGGCAGCCAATCCATTCCAGCCTCTCTGCCCACTGTCCAGTCGCAGTAATGCGCACCTTCCCGGGATCAAACCTCCAGTACTGCTGCTCTTTAAAGAAATACAGTTTTCCATCTGTCCGAGTCAAGGCCCCGTTTACCCCCCGTGGAATACCCTTCCAGTCCCTCAGAGCACGAGGGTAGTACGGCTCTATGCTAAGAGACTCAAGGTTCAGGACGAAGTAGCGGGACCCTTTGAAGAGCACCATGTGGCCCAGAGGCTGGTAGAAGAAGGCGCAGTCAGGGTGCAAAGGTAAGCCCAATTTACTGTTCTTCTTGGGGAATCCAGGGTCCAGATCAGAGCCTGAGTAACGCCACATCTGTCTTCCTAGCAGGAGAAAAGAACGTGGAGATGTATTGAGAATATGCATCTTTAAAGGAATAGTTTACTTAAAAATGACTTTTACTCACTTTCAGGTTTTATTAACGAATTAATAATAATAAATTATACAAATACTAGTACAGCAACTTTACCCAGATACACACTCATGTAAACCGATATATACTATATAGAAAATCTTAACTGCTTGATTGTATATATTGTGGCAAAATGCAAATTATATATTCGCTGGGCAATTTATTAAAAGTTAGATATATAGTACATTCAACTTTATATGCATACATACAGTACATTCATGTAAAGTTATTATACTATATAGAAAATCTCGGCTGTGGGATTGTTTATATTGTCCCAAAATGTGTTATCTACTGTTATCCCACATCTCTGTATATAAAGTTGGATATATAGGTACACTATATTGCCAAAAGTTTTGGGACGCCTGCCATTACATGCACATGAACTTTAATGACATCCCATTCTTAATCTGTAGGGTTTAATATTGAGTTGCCCCACCCTCTACAGCTTCAACTCTTCTGGGAAGGCTTTCCACAAGGTTTAGGAGTGTGTTTATGGGAATTTTTGACCATTCTTCTAGAAGCGCATTTGTGAGGTCAGGCACTGATGTTGGACGAGAAGGCCTGGCTCGCAGTCTCCGCTCTAATTCATCCCAAAGGTGTTCTATCGGGTTGAGGTCAGGACTCTGTGCAGGCCAGTCAAGTTCCTCCACACCAAACACACTCATCCATGTCTTTATGGACTTTGCTTTGTGCACTGGTGTGCAGTCATGTTGCTACAGGAAGGGGCCATCCCCAAACTGTTCCCACAAAGTTGGGAGCATGAAATTGTCCAAAATGTCTTGTTATGCTGAAGCATTAAGAGTTCCTTTCACTGGAACTAAGGGGCCAAGCCCAACCCCTCAAAAACATCCCCACACCATAATCCCCCCTCCACCAAACTTTACACTTGGCACAATGCAGTCAGGCAAGTACCGTTCTCCTGGCAACCGCCAAACCCAGACTCGTCCATCGGATTGCCAGACAGAAGCGTGATTGGTCACTCCAGAGAACACGTCTCCTCTGCTCTAGAGTCCAGTAGCGGCGTGCTTTACACCACTGCATCCCACGCTTTGCATTGCACTTGATGTAAGGCTTGAATGCAGCTGCTTAGCCATGGAAACCCATTCCATGAAGCTCTCTACGCACTGTTCTTGAGCTAATCTGAAGGCCACATGAAGTTTGGAGGTCTGTAGCTATTGACTCTGCAGAAAGTTGGCGACTTCTGCGCACTGTGAGCCTCAGCATGCACTGACCCCGCTCTGTGATTTTACGTGGTCTACCACTTTGTGGCTGAGTTGCTGTCGTTCCCAATTGGTTCCACTTTGTATAATAACAGTTGAGCGTGGAATATTTAGTAGTGAGGAAATTTCATGAATGGTCTTATTGCACAGGTGGCAACCTATCACTGTACCACGCTTGAATTCCCTGAGCTCCTGAGAGCGACCCATTCTTTCACAAATGTTTGTAGAAGCGTCTGCATGCCTAGGTGCTTGATTTTATACACCTGTGGCCATGGAAGTGATCGGAACACCTGAATTCAATGATTTGCAGGGGTGTCCCAATAGTTTTGCCAATATAGTGTATGTCCAGCTTTATCCACAAACATACAGTACACTTGTAACCAGCGGTGGATAAAGTACTTGAGAGCCATACTTGAGTAAAAGTATCAATATCTTACCAGAAAATAACTTTGGTAGAAGTTAAAGTCACTGTTTAGAATATTACTTGAGTAAAAGTTTTAAAGTATGTAATATTTATTGTACTTAAGTATGAAAAGTATTTTTTTGATGTACTTTTACTTTCAATACTTAAGTACGTTTAACAAGTAAATGCAAAATACAAAAGGAGCAAAAAATATTATTAAACATTTTGCACAGTTTGAGCAGCAAGACTGTGTTCAGTTTTAACTCTTTCTTCCATTTTGTGTTCTTAGAATTAAAGAAGTAATTTTGAACTCAAATCAAGTTATATTAATGATTTTTTAAAAGTTAGGAGAAAATATCGATATAATAAAGTATATTCTGACAGAATCTGTTCTGAGAGGAGGGTTTCTGACAGGAAAATGTATTTTTCTTAAGTATTATTGACCTCAAATCAAGTTATATTAATGATTTTTAAAAAGTTAAGGGAAATTTCAATATATATAAAAAGATCATTAAACAGTTGGGTCAGATTTGCGTGTGTTTTTGTCACATTGTTTTAACCGCTTGATGGTAGGCTACTACTAATGTTAGCGTCCTCTCACACACTGCCATTCACCACTGATGCAGCATCCAATCAGCAAATTAATTACTTTATAGTGATATGAAAACGTGTACTGTACTGTAGTGTATAACATACCGTTTAGTTGTCTATCTTTTAAATCCGTTTTTGAAGTGTCCCGCTCTGTGAAGCGCGCAGCCTAATGTCACGTGTCAAAACAAACTCTACGAGGCATCGGTGAGTTTTTATTTCGCCTCTAGAGGCCGCTCTCGTGCTGTATAATGACAGCAGACCCTTCTCAGCCGCTCCAGCAACGGACGCATCCCGGAAAATGAAATCAACCGCGGTTGTGCGAGCACTCTGTGTTCTGTGTTCTTCCGACTTTATTTTGTAGTAAGTAACGAAAATGCTTTGGGGAAATTTATCTGAGTATTATTTTATTTAGAAAATGTAGTAAAGTAAAAGTTGACAGAAATATAAAAACTTTTCCCAAAAAATACTCAAGTACTGTAACGAAGTATTATTACTTATTATTAAACGGAAAACGAGCATGTACTAAGTCATCTTTTAAATTCCTAGCCCGTTTGTACACAACGGAGGATGCTGGAAAATAGCACTCAATTCAGGATCAGAAGTCAACAAATGCCAATATTTTTTTTTTTAAATTAGATCTTATCAAATAAGACTTGGATGAATGAGTTGTAATAAAAGTAAAAGAATGGTTTTTTTTTTGTTTGTTTGTTTGTTTGTTTGTTTTTTTTACTTTTGTTGTCTTCTTTTTTAACAACTCCGAACGTGTCTTTTGAAAATATGTATTAAATGCATCATCAATCCATTCAGAGGGATAATCCCGATCTAAAAATCTCTTTTTTATTATTCTCGATTTTTCAATAAAATCTAAATCAGAATGGCAAATCCTCCTCAGTCTATAAAACTGAGATCCGTTTCTTTTGTGAACAAAGTCGTAATCAAGTTGCTCTCATTTTTATGTACCCACATATCTTAAAAATAAACTTTGGAAGAATTGACTTCCGCAGTAAATTCCAAATCGTCAACCAAGTTATTTAGAAAGGACACAAATTCTCGGACCTCTTTGTGATCTCCTAAAAAAATACAGAATATATCGTCAATGTACCTATACCACTTAATGATGTGTGAGCAAAAAGGATTTTTCTCTATATTAAATACATAACACTGCCCATTGCCGTACCACTAATATGAAGAAAAAAATCTGTGTCAAAACTGAAATAATTATATTTCAAAACGTACGAAGCCATCTCGATAACGAACTCTGAAGGTGGAATTATATCCTCTCGTGAGGAGAGGTAATGTCTAAGGGCACTAAGCCCTTTCTCATGTGAAATGTTAGTATATAGGCTCGTTATATCTAAAGTCAATAATAAAGAAGTTTCAGGTAGATCGTTTAACTCAGAAATCTTATTAATGAAATCTGTCGAATCCCTAATATAAGATGGCAACGAATGGTTTAATAAAGTAATCAACATACTGAGATAAGGGAGATAAAAGAGAATTATTCTGTGCCACAATGGGACGACCTGGAGGATCAATTAACCTTTATGGATCTTAGGAAGAGTATAAATCACCGGTCTTATCGGATGTTGACCGAGTCAAATTCTGACTGGGATATCCACCCTTGTGTTTTCGCATTCCTTAAAAAAGACAATACCTCAGCTTGATAAATATTAGTGGGATCATTGGGAAGCTTCTTATAAAACCTTGTATTTTGTAATTGTGAGAGAATTTCATGCTGATATTTAATTGCGTCTTGGACTACGATCGCCCCTCCTTTATCTGCAGGTTTTATAATAATATGCGGATCATTGATCAATTCAGTCAGAGCAATTTTCTCATTCAACGAAAGATTATGAGAAAGTTTCTTATTAGAAGAGATCACGTGTGTCTCTACGCATGTTGTTTATTTGATCCGATGTCCTTGTGGTTTGGGTTATGTTGGAAGAACGTCACGTAAAACAAAGAATTAGTGAACATAAGAGTTCTATTAGAAGAAAAGATGGTAATTATCCGGTTGTGACCCACTTTTGTACATTGAATCACGATGTCCTCTTTACGGTTTTGTGGGATTGAAAAAGTGAGTGTGCCACCTAGAGGGGGCGATATTGAATTGCTCTTACAGAGACGTGAGTTGTTTTGGATTTTTACCCTTCAGACTTTATCACCTATGGGTATGAATGATGAAGCATTATTTAATGTGATGTTATAAAAAAAAAAATTTATGTGTTATTTATTTATAATTGTTTATGTAACTACCTTATGTATGTATGTATATGTGTATATACACTCACCTAAAGGATTATTAGGAACACCTGTTCAATTTCTCATTAATGCAATTATCTAATCAACCAATCACATGGCAGTTGCTTCAATGCATTTAGGGGTGTGGTCCTGGTCAAGACAATCTCCTGAACTCCAAACTGAATGTCAGAATGGGAAAGAAAGGTGATTTAAGCAATTTTGAGCGTGGCATGGTTGTTGGTGCCAGACGGGCCGGTCTGAGTATTTCACAATCTGCTCAGTTACTGGGATTTTCACGCACAACCATTTCTAGAGTTTACAAAGAATGGTGTGAAAAGGGAAAAACATCCAGTATGCGGCAGTCCTGTGGGCGAAAATGCCTTGTTGATGCTAGAGGTCAGAGGAGAATGGGCCGACTGATTCAAGCTGATAGAAGAGCAACTTTGACTGAAATAACCACTCGTTACAACCGAGGTATGCAGCAAAGCATTTGTGAAGCCACAACACGCACAACCTTGAGGCGGATGGGCTACAACAGCAGAAGACCCCACCGGGTACCACTCATCTTCACTACAAATAGGAAAAAGAGGCTACAATTTGCACGAGCTCACCAAAATTGGACAGTTGAAGACTGGAAAAAAGTTGCCTGGTCTGATGAGTCTCGATTTCTGTTGAGACATTCAGATGGTAGAGTCAGAATTTGGCGTAAACAGAATGAGAACATGGATCCATCATGCCTTGTTACCACTGTGCAGGCTGGTGGTGGTGGTGTAATGGTGTGGGGGATGTTTTCTTGGCACACTTTAGGCCCCTTAGTGCCAATTGGGCATCGTTTAAATGCCACGGCCTACCTGAGCATTGTTTCTGACCATGTCCATCCCTTTATGACCACCATGTACCCATCCTCTGATGGCTACTTCCAGCAGGATAATGCACCATGTCACAAAGCTCGAATCATTTCAAATTGGTTTCTTGAACATGACAATAAGTTCTCTGTACTAAAATGGCCCCCACAGTCACCAGATCTCAACCCAATAGAGCATCTTTGGGATGTGGTGGAACGGGAGCTTCGTGCCCTGGATGTGCATCCCACAAATCTCCATCAACTGCAAGATGCTATCCTATCAATATGGGCCAACATTTCTAAAGAATGCTTTCAGCACCTTGTTGAATCAATGCCACGTAGAATTAAGGCAGTTCTGAAGGCGAAAGGGGGTCAAACACAGTATTAGTATGGTGTTCCTAATAATCCTTTAGGTGAGTGTATATGTGTATGTATGTATATGTATATATGTGGTGATAATGATTTTGCTAATGAGATATTCAGTCATTGAGCGTGATTACTAATCAATGGTTCTCTGCAATGATAGGTCATGTTATCTTTTTAAATGTGATGGAGTTTGAGTAATATGTACACTGTAAAAAAAAAAGGCCAAATTTTGACAGTAACATGCTGTTTTCCAATAAAACAGTAATATACCGTAGAAAACAATGCATTCTGGGTAATTTTTGTCATTTTCTAGAAAATAGCCAACAGGAATATACTGTGAATTAACAGCGCTCGAAGTAGACACTCAGAGGCTGTGCTCCAAATCACACCCTATACCCTCATTCACTATTCCCTACACTAGTTTACTGATATAGATCACTTGACAGAGTGAGTGAAAAGAAGTGAGTGAATTCAGACACTGATGAACACCTGCTGTTATCACTGAAGGAAAGAGAAACATGAACAGAAAAAAGTAGATTTCATCAACTGAAGATGACACAAAGAGGACATTAAATCTCTGAAGATCTCAGCAGAGGAGGATTAAACAACTCCACAAACAGCATTACCAGCTTCACGCATTACTAACCAGACTGACTTTATTTCTGTCATACGTCTACAGAAGCTCTTATTGAGAATTGACAGATGTTGTTTTATTGTTTCTTTTGACGTTACCATTATGGTGATCAGTGTTTGCTTTAGTTGGGCTCTTGAACCTTGACATAATAACAGTTTTTCTCTTGCTGCTGTAACTGTGTTTTTTAAATACATTTATTAAAGCAAGCAAAGCTGGAAGAACATGTAAACAAAAGCTTCATTCTGCAATGCATGCTGGGTACCAGCATTGTACAAAAACCGTCCATGACTCCCAGCATGCATTGCAGCATGAATAAATTATGCTGTGGAATAGCCTGGTTATTTTCTTTAATTCTTACTATTTACCTTTATTTTTGGTATTGTTTTTGTGTTGACTTTTAGTAGTGTGTTTTGTGATGTTCAGAGTTGATCTGTTCATCTCTTTTGTTGACTGTCACCATTGTTGAGATTCATGTGCTGATTCTTCATGTCTATGTGAGTCTAAATGACATTGTAGTTTAAACCATTTTTGTAAATCATGAGTTTAAAAATCTTTCATAACTGATTCCTAATCACCGCTTGATATTTTGCAGAAGTGTCACGGTTTTGGTAACGTAAGATAAGGGTAAAATTATATGTATTTTTAAAAGAATGGTTTTGTTTAGAGAATAGACACCAGGGTCCTCATTTATAAAATGTTGCGTAGGAACTGTCCTTAGTTTGATCTAAGATCATTTCTCAAACGTGTGTACGTGTGATTCCGAAAAACGAACGTACGCACAAAAAACGTGCGTACGCCTCTCTTTCGCATGTGAAATCTATAAATCGCAAATGATCTTGAAATTGTGCGCAGCTGAATGGTTTCAGATCTCCGCCTTGTAAACACCCCCTAATTAATATAATTACCATATGAACGAGCACCATTCAACGTCCACATTTTTTACTTGAGAATGGCGAGCGGCAAGAAAAAGATTTTAGCGAGGCCGAAATCGGGGTCATGCTAAATAATGCTAAATAATTTAACTTTAATGCCGTATAATTATGCTAACAGGGTTTTGAAAAAACATGCAGGCTATATGTTTTATTTTGAACAAGTAGCCTAGGGTATTCTTTTATTTAATTCATTTGTACAGTTATTTTTTTCGGGCTATTTTTAAAACGTTTGCTGCATGGTTAAGGTATGCTAAATATCAGTCAAAACTGTGTTAAGAAAAAAAAAAGAAACTGCTGGTTTACAATAAAAAGAAAATATTGTGCTTTAATTTGTAAAAAAAATAATAATAATAATAATCTTGTGGAGCGGTCAGTCGGTGTAGCCTACACTTGTACAGTTTTTTTCTTTCGTTTTGTTAATGTGTTAATTTAAGTGAAACATATTTCGTGTAAGCCTATTTATTTTATTCCTAATATATATATATATATATATATATATATATATATATATATATAAAGTTTTTGGACGGTAAGATTTTTTAATGTTTTTAAAGAAGTCTCTTCTGCTCACCAAGGCTGCATTTATGTTATTAAAAAAAGGCTGTAATATTGTGAAATATTATTAAAATGTAATATAACTGTTTTCTATGTGAATATATAGTAAAGTGTAATTTATTCCTGTGATCAAAGCTGAATTTTCAGCATCATTACTCCAGTCTTCAGTGTCACATGATCCTTCAGAAATCATTCTAATATGAGGATTTGATGCTCAAGACACATTTATGATTATTATCAGTGTTGAAAACTGTTGTGTAAAACATTTTTTCAGGATTCTTTGATGAATAAAAAGTTCAAAAGAACAGTATTTATCTGAAATACAAAGCTTTTGCAACATTGTACTACGTTCAAAAGTTCTGGGTCGGTAAGAATTTTTTTTTTTTTTTTTTTTTTTTTTTGGGAAAGAACATAAAGAAATTAATACATTTATTCAGCAAGGATGCATTAAATGGATCAAGTGACAGTAAAGACATTTATAATGTTGCAAAAGCTTTATATTTCAGATAAATGCTGTTCTTTTGAACTTTCTATTCATTAAATAATCCTGAAAAAATTGTACACAACTGTTTTCAACATTGATAATAATCATAAATGTGTCTTGATCATCAAATCATCATATTATAATGATTTCTGAAGGATCATGTGACACTGAAGACTGGAGTAATGATGCTGAAAATTCAGCTTTGATCACAGGAATAAATTACATTTTACTATATATTCACATAGAAAACTATTTAAAATTATTTTTAATTGTAAAAATATTTCACAATAATACTGTTTTTGCTGTATTTTGGATAAAATAAATGCAGCCTTGGTGAGCATAAGAGACTTCTTTAAAAACATTAAAAAATCTTACCATCCAAAAACTTTTGACCGTTAGAGTATATATATATATATATATATATATAATTTTATTGTTTTTCTCTTTCACAGAAGCGCTGCATGTGCATAATATGACGATTTGTGAAAACTGTTGTTCATGCTGATATTTGCACATGTAAAAATAATAATAATGGGTGACAGACATTCATCTATTCTAATTTGAGTAGATTTATCTGTCAGAATAAATAACTATTATTAGGGACAATAACTATTATCAGGATGATAATAATAATAATCATTATTACTATAATTATTGTTGCTACTGCTTATAGATTTCCAAATACCTGCAGTACTCCGACTCTGCCACAAGGAAAAGTGCATACGTCTGCTCAGACCCTGACGTGGCGGTAAGCACTTTTCCACGTCAAAGACCATTTTTATAAATATGAACTTTGCCGTGGATTTCAGCGTATGCCCACTCTAAGATCAAACCTGTGCATACGCACATTTTATAAATGAGGCCCCAGATGAGATTAACAAACCAAGCATTCCATTACAATTATGTCATAAGCAAAACATAACCAATAACACCTAATGCTACAACAGATGTGTCTAAGAAACACACAGTTACAGCAACCAAAAAAAAACTAACGTTACAAAGTCAAGGGTCAAGAGCCCAACTGAAGCAAACACTGATCACCATAATGGTGACCAAACATTTTCAATTAAACATCAACACCTAAAGATCTGTTAATTCTCAATAAGAGCTTCTGTAGACGTCTGACAGAAATAAAGTCAATCTGGTTAGTAATGCATGAAGCTGGTAATGCTGTTTGTGGAGTTGTTTAATCGTCCTCTGCTGAGATCTTCAGAGATTTAATGTCTTTTATCTTCCGTTGATTTCATCTAAGGCTGTGGCTGAAGAAAGTTGTAGTTCTTGTTTCTCTTTCCTTCAGTGGTTCTGCTTGTTAACAGCAGGTGCTCATCACTAATTCTCAATTATCACTTAATTAATCTCTTAATTATCTCATTAACTTCAACAATCCTTCAATTACTCTAACACTCTGTAGTGTGGACACATAAGTGTTCATTTAAAACTGAAGATTTTGCTGTGGGGTTAAAAGGGTTAAAGGGATTAGATGAAAAAAAACCCAGAGTGAACCGTAAATTAACGGTAAGGAACTGTAAATTCATTTACGGAAAAGTACTGTAAAAAAACAGCAATTTACTGGCAACCACAGCTGCCAGTAGATTACCATTATTTTACAGCACAATTTTTTACAGTGGCCTGATGAAGGTCATGAGACCGAAACGTTGCTAATAAAAAGTTTTTTATATTTTCTGCAAGCATTGATAGTGTGCAGGATTTCCTTTTATTTTTAATATTCTAAACGTTAACATCATGATTTTTTGTAAAGCTGCTTTGAAACAGTATGTATTGTGAAAAATGCTTTATAAATAAATTTGATGACTTTTAGGCTATCAGTCCTTCATGACTTACTTTCTTCTGTGGAATATAAAAAGAGTTGCTGAGTGTAGATTGTTCACAGTGCTGTTTTCCAAAACATCAATATATGAATGATAAAATTCATATAAATAATTCAAGTTGTAAACGTAGGTTCAGGAGGAGCCTTATCATTCAGCCCTGTCAATCATCATCACAAGCAAGCGTATATAAGCAACAGTCATTGAGCACTCTGCATGTCAAGCCAGCGAAGGCTTTTCCAGCACCCCTCCACTATCCCATCACCTCTTTTCTAAGCTTCCTCATTCTGTCCAATTCTGTAGTAGCTGAGTCTCGGGACCCTCCTTTCAAGGACAGCAAACCAAATCTGTTCACCTGGATAGGCAGGTGAACTTGTGAATGAACAGTTAAGGAAAAATGAAACTTACAGTATTTACCTTATTTACTTTTTTATGCTGGTTCCTGTTTATATTTGCCTTAGTAATCTGAATGTAAAACTTGCTCTTCCTGAAACAGCTTTTGCTTTGTCATAATGTGTCATATTTCCAAATTATTCACCAAGTTATGGAAGTAAAATAGGCATGCAATAGAAATGCAATTCACTTTGAATGTAAAACTGAATGCACTGTCAACCCTCAAATCCCCAAAAGCAGGTTCCCCTTCAGTCGGTCACGTTCGACGTACGTCGGACGTCACCGACGAATTGGGATCACTTCTGGGAGCCCCTATCAGCTTCGAGTGTATAGAGAACGGGCCAATGGCCATTGGCGTGCGAGATTTGCATCTCGCGCTCCGCCCCGCATCGCGGGTATAAAGCGGAAGCGGATGCAGCGCACATTTGTCATTCACTTCGGAGCCAAACAAGCTTCATGGAAGACTGTTCCTGCGTCAGCAGAGAGAGAGAGAGAGAGCAGAGAAGAGGCTTTTGTGCTGGGGAGAAGGCACGTGCAGTGACAACCGCGAGCTCACCGGAATCGGTGAAACAAACTGCTGTTTTTACAGCATCCCGGTTGGTTCGGTGGGGGCGTTCCACGGTGAGTGCAAACACAGGCTGCACTATCCCCTGTGTTTGCCGCGGTTGTTCCTGGGTGCTTCGGCACGTTAAGAGCTTCTTCTAAAAGAGCAACACGGGTGTGAAATTGCGTCTTTTTCAAGATGTCATTCCACCCGTGCGTTTCTGGATGCGGTCGTTCCCTGTCACCAGCTGACGGTCACAATCGCTGCCTGACATGTCTGGGTATTCAACATGCCGAGGCAGCGTTTGTGGATAGTTCGTGTTCCCATTGCGGGAACATGACTATCTCGGCGCTAAGGTCGAGACTCGCCTACCTTCGGGAGGGTGGAGTCCCCTTACCTATGCCCCGATCTAGTGCTATCCCTGCCCAGCAGGATAGACCTACTTCGGCGAATAGCCAGGGTGACCTGAGGATCACGTTTAGGGCACACCCGCCGAGCCAGCCTCCGTGGGCCCCTAAACCCTCTGTAGTGCCGCAGCCGGTTGAGCTTTCGGAGGAAGTCGCTGGCCCCTCTCGAGGTGGTCCAACGGTGACCTTTGGAGCTCCAGCAGAGGATAGGATGTCGATCGCTGCATCGGAGGGGGAGTTTCAGTCCTCGGGGGATGAAGACCCGGCTGCGTTGCCTCCCTCTGGGAGAGTGGCGTTGTCCGAGACGGACCCCGAGCTGACGGCTATGCTTTCCCGGGCCGCCGAAAAGGTCGGGCTCGTGTGGAACCCTCCACCGTGTCCCGAGCCTTCTAGGCTGGATGATTGGTTTCTCGGGGCGGCTCGCGCTGGTTCTCAGCGTCCCGCCCCGGTGCCCTTCTTCCCGGAAGTGCATGAGGAGCTCACAAGGTCGTGGACGGCACCTTTTTCTGCCAGAAACCGGCCGAGTAGCTCCTCCCTCCTCACTACTCTCGACGGCGGGCCAGCCAAGGGGTACGTGGGGATCCCGCCGGTGGAACGGGCGGTCGCGATGCAACTGTGTCCGGCGTCCGCTTCCACCTGGCGCGGAGACCCACGCCACCCATCCAAGGCCTGTAAGTTCTCCTCCAGTCTAACTGGGAAGGCTTACAAGGCTTGTGGACAGGCTGCGTCCGCCTTGCATGCCATGGCGTTGCTCCAGGTGCACCAGGCCCAGGCACTCATGGACATGCACGAGGGTAGACCTGACCCAGAGCTCCTCCGGGAGCTCCGGACGGCGACGGACCTCGCCCTCCGGGCGACGAAAGTCACCGCCCGTTCCATTGGTCAGGCGATGTCCACTCTTGTGGTCCAGGAGCGACATCTCTGGCTCAACCTGGCCGATATGAGGGAGACTGATAAGTATCGGTTCCTGGACTCCCCCATTTCCCAGGTTGGGCTGTTCGGCGACGCGGTCGAGAGCTTTGCCCAGCAGTTCTCGACTGTCCAGAAGCAGACGGAGGCCATCAAACACATCCTGCCCCGGCGGTCAGCTGCTGCCCAGCCGCCGGCCGCAGCTCCTCCGCCTGCTCGTCGCCGAGGGCGGCCGCCCGCCGCCGCCCCCGCTCCCGCCCCAGCCCAGCAGCAGCCTCCACCAGGGCAACGGCGTGGAGCCGGCCGCGGGAAGGCCGTCCAGCCCGCTCAGGCCGCTGCCAAACCAGGTGGCAAGCGTCGTCGTAAGAGACCCTGAGACGGGCCACCCAGAGATGGAGGAGACAGCTCTTCAGGAGGTGGTGACAGCACCGCTCCTTCTCCCGCTGGAGGGCCGGGAGAGAATTTTATGTTCTTGTTTGGTTTCTGTTCCGCCACTGGCCTTCGGGCCAGTGGTACCCAAAACTTCAAAAAAAGAGCTGTTTCTAAAATCTCTGGGTGCCAAGAGAGCGCGCTTGGCGGTGTACGACGCTCCCATGCCTTGTCACCCTCCGGTGCCTCTCTTATCGCCAGCAGGGGGTGCTGGCTGTGTCCAGGACGCACACAAGAGGCCTCCGCACACTCGTGCACCCCCTCAGCGGAAGCAGGTAAGTGTTGCATTGCGCACTCAGACCCCACTTCGGGCCGCGATGCCGTCCGAGTCGGGTCCCTGCACTCCGCTGCGCTGCCCCGCTGCGGGTACGTCGGTGGTGCCGTTGGTCCCGCTGGTTCGGTCGCTGGGAGCCTGGTTAGCGCTCCCCAGCCCGTCCCGCTGGCTCATCCGTACTATCAGACTCGGCTATGCGATTCAGTTCGCTCGGCGGCCCCCCAAGTTCAGGGGCGTTCACTTCACCTCCGTGTCGAAGGAGGACGCCCCCGTGCTACGGGCGGAGATCGCAGTCCTACTGGCGAAGGACGCGATAGAGCCGGTCCCTCCAGCCGATATGAAGACAGGCTTCTACAGCCCGTACTTCATTGTACCCAAGAAAGGCGGCGGGTTACGGCCAATCTTGGACCTGCGGTTCTTGAATCGGTCCCTTCACAGGCTGCCGTTCAGAATGCTAACGCAGAAACGCATCTTCAGGTGCATCCGTCCCCAAGATTGGTTTGCAGCGATCGACCTGAAGGACGCGTACTTTCATGTCTCGATTCTCCCCCGACACAGACCGTTCCTACGCTTTGCGTTCGAGGGACGGGCATATCAGTACAGAGTCCTACCCTTCGGGCTGTCCCTGTCGCCCCGCGTCTTCACGAAGGTCGCGGAGGCGGCCATTGCTCCCATGAGAGAGCGTGGTGTTCGCATTCTCAACTACCTCGACGACTGGCTGATTCTGGCTCAGTCGAAGGCACAGTTGTGCGAACACAGGGACATGGTGCTCAGTCACCTCAGCCTGTTGGGACTTCAGGTCAACTGGGAAAAGAGCAAACTCTGCCCCGTGCAGAGGATCTCTTTTCTCGGTATGGAGTTGGACTCGGTCAATCTGACAGCGCGACTCACAGAGCAGCGCGTCCAGTCGGTGTTGAACTGCTTGAATTCGTTCAAATGCAGGACAGCGGTACCACTGAAACATTTTCAGAGGCTCCTGGGGCATATGGCATCCGCAGCCGCAGTGACGCCGCTCGGATTGCTTCATATGAGGCCGCTTCAACACTGGCTACACGACCGAGTCCCGAGATGGGCGTGGCAGAGCGGCTCATTCCGTGTCTCAGTAACACCGAAGTGTCGCCAAACCTTCAGTCCGTGGTTGGACCCTTCGTTCCTACGGGCAGGAGTTCCCCTAGAACAAGTGTCCAGGCATGCTGTGGTCTCCACGGATGCCTCATCCACCGGCTGGGGGGCCACGTACAACGGGCTTGCAGTTTCGGGTCTGTGGACGGGGCCTCAACTGCAATGGCATATCAATTGCCTCGAGTTGTTAGCAGTTCGTCTTGCGCTGGGCCGCCTCAAAGGGCCGCTACGAGGCAAGCACGTTCTGGTCCGTACGGACAACACTGCGGCCGTTGCGTACATCAACAAACAGGGTGGTCTACGCTCCCGCCGCATGTCACAACTCGCCCGCCATCTCCTCCTCTGGAGTCAGAAGCATCTGAGGTCGCTTCGTGCCATTCATATCCCGGGCCTGCTCAATCGTGCAGCCGACGAGCTCTCACGACAGCAAGTGCTCCCAGGAGAGTGGAGACTCCATCCCCAGGTGGTCCAGCTGATCTGGAGTCGCTTCGGGACCGCACAGGTAGACCTGTTTGCCGCCCCGGACACGTCTCACTGCCAGTTGTTCTATTCCCTGACCGGGGGGACCCTCGGCTCGGATGCGCTGGCACACAGCTGGCCCCGGGGCCTACGCAAATATGCGTTTCCCCCAGTGAGCCTTCTTGCGCAGACACTGTGCAAGGTCAGGGAGGACGAGGAGCAGGTCTTGCTAGTTGCGCCATACTGGCCCAACCGGACCTGGTTCCCGGAACTAGTGCTCCTCGCGACAGCACCTCCTTGGCCCATTCCTCTGAGGAAGGACCTCCTGACTCAGAGACGGGGCACCCTGTGGCACCCGCGTCCGGACCTCTGGAAACTCCATGTCTGGTCCCTGGACGGGACGCGGAGGTTCTAGGTGGCCTACCACAGGCTGTGGTAGACACCATCACTTCCGCCAGAGCCCCCTCTACGAGGCACCTCTACGCGTTGAAGTGGAACCTGTTCGTCGAGTGGTGTTCTTCTCGTCGAGAAGACCCCCGAAGATGTTCGATCGGCTCTGTGCTTTCCTTCCTGCAAGAAGGGTTGGAGCGAAGGCTGTCTCCCTCCACCCTCAAAGTGTATGTTGCCGCTATCGCCGCAAATCACAGCATGGTCGAAGGTAAGTCCCTAGGAAAGCACGATCTGGTCGTCAGGTTCCTGAGGGGGGCGAGGAGATTAAATCCGCCTCGCCCTCACTCTATACCCTCTTGGGACTTGCCCCTGGTGCTAACCGCATTACAGAGGGCTCCCTTTGAGCCTTTGCAGTCAGTAGAGTTAAAAATCCTGTCCTGGAAGACAGTACTCCTGACTGCATTGGCTTCCATCAAGAGGGTAGGGGACCTGCAGGCATTTTCGGTCGACGAATCGTGCCTGGAATTCGGGGCGGGTAACTCTCAGGTAATCCTGAGACCCCGGCCCGGATATGTGCCCAAGGTTCCCACCACTCCCTTTCGGGACCAGGTGGTGAACCTGCAAGCGCTGCCTTCGGAGGAGGCAGACCCAGCCCTGGCTTTTCTCTGTCCCGTTCGCGCTCTGCGGACTTACGTGGACAGAACGCAAAGCTTCAGGACCTCAGAACAGCTCTTCATCTGTTACGGAGGCCAGCAGAAGGGAAAGGCTGTCTCCAAGCAGAGGATGGCTCACTGGATAGTGGATGCCATCGCCTTGGCGTATGAAACCCAAGGCGTGCCCTGCCCGCTTGGGTTGAGGGCCCACTCCACTAGGAGTGTGGCCTCTTCCTGGGCGCTGGCACACGGCGCCTCGCTGACAGATATATGTAGAGCTGCGGGCTGGGCGACACCTAACACGTTCGCTAGATTCTATAGCCTCCGTGTAGAGCCGGTTTCTTCCCGTGTGCTCGCTTCAAATAGCCGGTAACACCGAAGTGCCCGTTCTAGTGTCGGCTTGCTGCGCCATTCCCCTCCTCATGGACCGGATACGTGCGCTGATATGCTCCAGTCGAGTTCCCCAGCACGGCGAACCCTGTTGAGTCCTCCGCAACCCGTGGCAGTCAGACGTGGCGGAGCGTCCGACGCCAGGTCTAACACTCGTATGCATTGGTGGAACTTGTGTTAGGCTGGGTATCCATATGTTGTGACCCCTACGGCGGTCCCATATGTGTATTCTTCCACGGTACGGCTCCCTACGGCGAGCCCGTGTCTTTCCCTTGGCAGAGCTCGCTCTGCCGTCTCTGTGCGGTGTAGTCTCCCGCCTGCATTGGCCGGGGCCACCCCTGGGACTTCCGTATGTTGTACTGCCCACGGCCAGTCCATACATGTATATTCCACATGATACCTCCCTACGTGTAGGATGTGGCTTCCGCAGCGGCCCCCCGGGGCACGCTTTCCCAGCGTTATCCAATACTCTGCTGAGTGGGTCTTGCGGAACAGCAGCAGTGACTCTCCCTGCGTAGGTTCCCCGCCCCGAACAGACGGGGGTCTGAGGGGCTTTCGCTGGGCGCTGGAAGTGGTAGTAACTGTGGCGTTTTCCATAGGGATCCCAATTCGTCGGTGACGTCCGACGTACGTCGAACGTGACCGACTGAAGGGGAACGTCTCGGTTACGTATGTAACCCTCGTTCCCTGAGGGAGGGAACGGAGACGTACGTCCCGTCGCCACAGTTGCTGTACCATCACTGCAGCGGCCGAGTCACTAGTTCGGCTCCTCAGTGAAAAACAAATGTGCGCTGCATCCGCTTCCGCTTTATACCCGCGATGCGGGGCGGAGCGCGAGATGCAAATCTCGCACGCCAATGGCCATTGGCCCGTTCTCTATACACTCGAAGCTGATAGGGGCTCCCAGAAGTGATCCCAATTCGTCGGTGACGTCCGACGTACGTCTCCGTTCCCTCCCTCAGGGAACGAGGGTTACATACGTAACCGAGACGTTTTTGTTACTGGGTAAACATACACTAAACATACACTATATCACTATATGAGACCAGATGTGCCCTGGACAAAACTGCACTCTGGAACATGGGTGACTCCCCTGGACATTGTATTACCTGTGTTTGGGAAACGGTCTGAACTCCTGAGGTATTTACATCAGCCTACCTCTAAAGAAGTAGAGTTTGCTGTCCAGTGGGGAGAAGGCAGCTGCTTCAATAGCCAATGACAGCTGCGGCCAGCGTGTCTGGAGCGGAAGAGGATCGCTTGCACTGCCATTAGATACCGTCCAGAAATTATGGCCCTGAAACACCAGCACCGTCCCATTCTCATCTACAGAAAAACGAAAGCTTTACACAGTTCAAGGAAAAGTGTTCAAGTGCCAATTAATATGTCTAGTTCTTACCCATGGTGATGGCATCAAAGGAACCCTGGCAGTACTGGGGTGTGAGAGAACCTCCCTTAGGATCTTGAGAAATCTGCCAATCCTGCATGGCCCATCTCAGAGCCCGTCCCGCCAGCTGCTTCACTGTATCCCCAGGTGGTTGACCTGCACACACATGCAGAATGCCAATGCAGAATGGTGCACAAAGATGTTACCCAATCATATGTTTTAAAGGGGGAACAACCCCAAAACTGAGCGTTTTATTCAGAGGGACAAACATAAAGACTAATACCTTTTTTACTAACATTATACTGTACACTGTATATAAAAACTGTCATTTTATTTCATCCACTGTGACCTAGTTTACTATAAGCAGCAGTCATGTCCTGTCACTTGACAAGTGAATGAAAACAAGTGAGTAAATTCAGACACTATATCTTAAAATATGTCAGTGCAAGTTTTTTTTTCAGTTTTTTTCCCCCAGGACACCCTCCCCCATCTCATCAGGAGCATGCCCAGATGTTGTCGTGAGTGAGTTGCTGTGATGAACTTAATGCAAGTTGGATCAGCCTGTAACTTCAGTTTTTTACATTGATTTTTGGTATTTTGAATCCAGCCCTCAGTGTGTTGATGATTTTGGTTTCCATTGACTGTTGTCACATAATTTTGTTCTTAAATTATAGGATGTATATAAAAAAAGATTTTCAAATTGAATATTTCATTCACATCCAGTGTGTGATTTAAGTGTTCCCTTAATTTTTTTGAGCAGTGTAATAGAGAATAAATGTTGAAATTTAGGGAGATCTGTTAGTGTTTAATGTTCCGTTCTGTTGGGATTTAAAGGGTTCTTTTTGTCTGTGTTGTCGAGGAAGGACCAGAACGTTTTGTGTTGTTGTGTGTATGTTGCTTTGTGTAGTTACCAATGCAGTGATGTCTATAGTTACATTAGCTCATGCATGTGTGATATTGTTAGCTAATGGTTGACGAGATTTTAATTCAATTGATGTATTTAGGTTTAATAATTTCACTTCAGTCAGTATTTCAGAAGTGTTTAATTTTATGTTTAAATATTCTTTGTTTATGGACTCATGAAATAAGTTCACAGTAATAATTACTCATTTTACTAACACAGTATAAACATTAGTTTTTGAACTTAAATGGTTTAAGGCAATTTACTGTGAAATGTTCTGTTTGAATTTTTATTTGAAAAAACAAATTGATGTTTTCTTACAGATTTTTTTTTTTTTTTTTAGTGTAAATAGCCCTCATTATTAAATAAAGCCTGTTAACTGTCAGTATCATCATAAACTAGGTATCATTCGAAAGCTTAAACCTGTGACACCCTTAAAAATTGGACATTGCGCTGCCATGGCAATTGTACTTTAAAACCTTTTAGTGGTCTCATTTTTTTATATCAACTTCAAATTTGGAATACAACTTGGTTGTGGTTATATGGCTTTGATTTTTTTTTTTTTTTTTTTAGCAATTTTAAAGTCCAAATCATTTAGCAAAATATGTATTTTGTATAAAATAAAATAAAAATTGTTCAGTACATTTGCTTTATAGTAAATTTAAACTTCTGTAACGTTTGTACACTTTTTTTGAAGCTGCTTTCACTACTGCAATAATCTGCTGAGTGTCTTCTTTAAAAAGAGACCAGTGACAATTAACAGATTAAATTTCATAAAGGCATTGCAAGACCCCTTTAAGGATTTTTTGAAGGATTCTCTTTTGTCCCCTTTCAAAAAAAAAAAAAAAAAATTAGTTACACTTTATTTCGATGATCCACTTTAGACATTCTACTAACTGTAAGTAACTCTCATTAGTATTAGCATTAGTAGACTGTAATAGAATGTTAGTAGACTGTTAGGTTAGGGTTATGTGTTACCCAGATAGCAAGCCACCATCGAAACAATGTTAAAGCAATGTTAATGTGTCAATGTTAACTGCATTGAATCAACATCATGTTTGCACCCGCAATTAATGTTGAAAAAATGTTGAAATTTCATCCAAAAATCATTGGTAATGACATTGAATCAATGTTACAATGTGATGTTGGTTCAACATCATGCTTGCACTCTCAGAAAATGAAACACAACAACTACAACTGACTTAAGGCCTGAAATCAACTGTAGATAAAAGACGACAATAAATATCACAAGATCTCACCAGAAGTTCTTTTTGAGAATTGATATGTTAATGTTTTATTGAAAATGTTTGGTCACCATTATGGTGATCAGTGTTTCCTTTAGTTTGGCAGTGACTCGTGGCTTTTTATTAGTGATGGCAATTTTGAAACACTGCTTCATGAAGCTTCAAAGTTTTATAAATCTTCTGTTTCAAATCAATTGGTTCAGAGCACGTATCAAACTGCCAGAGTCACTTGATTTCAGTAAACGAGGCTTGGTTATGTCATCACTGTTTTGAAACACTTTGAAATGCCAATGTTTCACTGCTAGGGAGCGATGATCTCTGTGAACCCATGAATCATGAGGGATCACTGAGAACCACTGAACAAGTGTCTGTGGGTTTTACCTGATCTCTGATCAGTTTTATACATTTGTAAAAGTTTTAATTAGACATTAGTATAATTAAAAGGAATAATAGTAGTTAATAGTCTCGTATTGGCCTGTTTATCTGAGCCATCCATGGAACAAACAAAACAAGCCCTGACAATTGATATTTAATTTTATTAGATGATTAGTTAATTGCATTTGAAAGATTTTACTTTCAATAAAACATTTGCAATTGATTTGCAAAAGGTGTTTTTATGCATGTTTGGCCTGGGTTTTTGTTGCATTTACACCAGCAGGGGTCACCGTGGAGACGGGTGTCAAATTGATTCGACGCTTTGACACAACACGGCACATTTGTTTCAACTGTTTCAGTGTTTCACAAAGCCTCGGTCTACCCATCACTACTGTTTATGTGAGTTTGTGGTCTTTGTAAAAGGGTTTACCAAAACACATAATTTGTTGCAAAAAAAGCCAGAAACCAAGATGAACAGGTTATATAGCTTTCAGCATCATAAAGTAGAATAATTAACTTATCCCTGACAAAAAGATGCTTCTTGTTATAAATAGACTACATTTGCACACAAAACTTTTTTTTCCCCAGATCAAAGATTCTAGATTTTGACTTTTAAATACATCGTAGAATCAACATATGAATCTCAATAATGACATGCTTTATGCCGCAATGCATGCTGGGAGCCATGAGTTTTATACTATGGTGGCTCCCAGCATGCATTGCCGCATGAAGCATGTCACCATTGTTAAGAGTCATATGCTGATTCTTGATGTCTGTGTGTGTCTAAACTTCTTTTTTCTTTTTCTCTTTTCTCTGTAATGTATTTTAAGTATTTTCTATTAATAACAAATAGCTTTAGGTCAGGGATAGGACTAGTAAATTATACTTCTTTATGATGCTGAAAACTACATCACCAGGGGGGATTATAGAACGCAAGGTTAACTTACCGTCACATATACCTTGAACTCTTGGTTGATTAACCCAAACCTTGCTATTTGAGGTATGCTGGTTCCAAAATATGTGTCCAAGAGTAAGTTCCCGGTTAACAGACAAGACATTCTCAACAGAGCAGCGAATCGATGATTCACCATGGAAACAGACGCTAAGAAAAAGCGTCTTCTTTTGTTTAATGGTTATTTACATAGACAGACACCACCCATTTGGTGGTTGTGCAATCATTTTTCAGTCTCTTCGTTTAATAAGTAATCTTTATTCACTGAGAACATTACCTTGTTATAATAATGCTTTAGAATTAATATATAATATTATATAACTATATAACAAATGTAGTTATATTAACATAATTATATAACACGCATCTTAATACCTCTTAAGCAAACTAACACTGGAACATGAGCTGCTCCGGAGCAGGTTATGTTCAGAGAGTGAGTTGCTATGGCTACTTACATACCCTGAAAGTTACCACTGTTTTTCAGAAGCAAAAGTTGAAGTTATCCACTTACTTACCCAGGTATATCACACAACCTGCTTTCTAGAAAATCTCCCTGATCTTCTTTGTTGCTGGCTTTCTTTGCAACAAATTATGTGTTTTGATAATCACTGTTACAAAAGCCAAGAGTCAAACTGCCCAACTAAAGGAAACACTGATCACCATAATGGTGACCAAACATTTTCAATAAAACATCAACATCTAAACCTCTGTTAATTACCAATAAGAACTTCTGCTGAGCTCTTGTGAGATTTATTGTCTTTTATCTTCAGTTGATTTCAGGCTGTGTGGCTTTAAGTCAAGTTGTAGTTGTTGTTTCATTTTCTGAGAGTTGTAACATTGATTCACTGTCATTACCATTGATCTTTGGATAAAAATTTCAAAATTTTTTCAACATTAATTTACTTATTAATTTCAACAACATAATGTACAAACATGATGTTGATTCAATGCAGTTAAAGTTGACACATTAACATTGATTTAACATTGTTTCGATGGTGGCTTACTATCTGGGTAGGATTTGGGTTAGTAGAATAAGTTGACGTACTTGTAAAGTTACTTATAGTCAGATATGTCTGTTAAGGACCATCAAAATAAAGTGTTAGCAGATATTAAGAAGACAGTCTCTAATGAGAGTTAGTTATACTATAAGTAGAATTTGGACCATCAAAATAATGCGTTACCAAAAGATTTAATTAAATTTAATGCAGTAATTTCAGCTTGTCTGAAATAAAGAATAAATCTCATATCTATGGCAAAAATCTGTGATTGTAGTGGAGGAATACAATTCTACAATACTTCCTTCGGTAAACATGAGGATAAAGGCACACCCACACAAATATTTGTTTTCGCAGCTGATAATATCTGAAAAAATTAGTTTAGTGATGAGGCCTCTACATGGACTCATGTTGGTCTCCCCCTGCTTTAAGGATGAATGATATACAGTGCCCTCCACTAATATTGGCACCCTTGGTAAATATGAGCAAAGGCGGCTGTGAAAATAAATCTGCATCGTTTATTCTTTTGATCTTTAATTCAAAAAATTGAAGTAAAACAATTGAAAGTGGGGGGAAACTCACATTATGAAATAAATGTTTTTCTCCAATGCATGTTGGCCACAATTATTGGCACCCTTAGAAATTAGAGTAAAATGTCTTTAAATTATATTCCCATTAATTAATAAGTTTTTTCTAGCACACCAGGAGCATGAAATTGTCCAGCCATGACTTCCTGTTCCACATGAGTATAAATATGATGAAACACAAAGGCCAAATTCCCTTAATCATTCATCACAATGAGTAAAACCAAAGAATATAGTTCTGATGTGCAGCAAAAGATCATTGAGCTTCACAAAATAGAAAGTCGTTATAAGAAAATAGCTAAAGCATTGAAAATCCCCATTTCCACCATCAGGGCAATAATTAAGAAGTTCCAAGATAGCTAAAATATTTTTGTTATAAGAACGTTCTCCAAATATTCAGTGTTGGTTCTGGGAACGTAAAAAATGTCCAGTTTTCTTGACGTTAGAGGAACGTGTTTTAAAATATATGATGTTCCTCAAACGTTCTTTCAACTAAATTTTGATTAACAATTCAACATTCTATGAACGTTGGTTTGTAACATTCCAAGAACATAAAAATGCCCAGTTTCCTTAATGTTAATAGAATGTTATTTAAAGGTTAGTATGATGTTCCTGAAACATTCTCTCAATCATTCAAACACCTGCTGTGAACAAGCACTGAAAGAAAGAGAAATAAGAACACAAGAACTACAACTTTCTTCAGCCACAGCCTTAGATGAAATCAACTGAAGATAATGAAGACATTAAATCTCTGAAGATCTCAGCAGAGGAGGATTAAACAACTCCACAAACAGCATTACCAGCTTCACTTATTACTAACCAGACTGACTTTACTTCTGTCAGACGTCTACAGAAGTTCTTATTGATAATTAACAGAGGTTTAGATGTTGATGTTTGGTTGAAAATGTTTAGTTTGAAGTCACCATTATGGTGATCAGTGTTTGCTTTAGTTGGGCTCTTGACCCTTGACTTTTGTTAAGTTGTTTCTTTTTTGGTAATTGCAGGTGTTTTCAGAAAACATTATTAACAGTCTGTCTAGAATGAATGTGAATGCCTTTATTATAAACCCATCCAATGGTGCATTTTTGACACAACACGCTGCCCAGCATACCTGGGTAAAAAAAGTCACTGCTTGCTACTGCTGTACATACAGACTAAAATATTAATATTGTAATATATTAGTGCTAGCACCAAGCACTATGTGTGTGTACATTAATATGATAGCTAATCTTTGTTTTTCCTGGAAGGCTAAAAGATAGATCTGCCTGGCAAACTCATTGGAATGGATTCTTCAGTTATGATCAAGACGCCGAGGGAGGGTGGTATGCGTCTCACACGCTGAAGATGGATGGTTGTGGGTTTTCTCCTGAAAGCACTGTGGCGTGTGTAAACCTGCCTGACACATGCTTGAGAAACAGCTGACAGTTTCACCGGCCTGGAACTATAGTTGTGCTCGTTTCTTTCAGTGTAAATCTATGTTTATCTCTGTCTGTTTCACTACAGCCTGGCAAAATTAGCTGTATTCATTGTCTCGCTAGGTGAAGACTGATTCTCAAGCTTCCTCACAATAGCCAGCTTTGCTATCACTGTAAAGACATTGTTACTAAAGAACAGAGCCCTATTCTTTGCTGCTGAAAGATAATATTGCAAAATAAACACTTGCACAGCTTTCAATCAAGAAAAGAACGGCTTGTTTACCATAGAGTTGTTGTATAGCAGTGACGTCATCCCAGCTGAGCAGCACATTAGATCCCAACTTCTTATAGTATGGTGACATGAGCGCATGGCGAACAGGTGAATGAACCAAACCCAGAGTGTGGCCAATTTCATGAGCCGTCACAACGAACAGGTTGTGTCCTTTAAGACCATTCAGGGTCCAGCGTTCAGACATATCAAAATGAGCTTCACCGCGGAATGGGAAAAATGCATGAGCCAGAGCGCCACCTAAAGAAGATAAAGACAGAATCCTAGTTGAAAGACTGTAAGACAAGTTATTTCACTCGGAGGCCATTTTTGAAACGCCACTCAGCTATTTCAGTCAAGTCAAGTCAAGTCACCTTCATTTATATAGCGCTTTTCACAATATAGATTGCTTCAAAGCAGCTTTACAGTGATAATAAGAAATTAATGGAAGAGAGATTGTTTTGGCTGTACATCAGCTCTAGAAGAAAGTTATTGTCCAGCTAAAGTAAGTTTTTGATTGATTAATTTCAGTTGTAAATAATCATTAGTTATTTACTTTGGGGCCACTTACACAACACCATTTTCAACCAAAATAGAACACTCTCAATGCATTCTAGCTGCTCATCCGCACAGCAACAGCGCCCAGCGGCTAGAGAACACAGACCCCAAAACAGGTTTTAAAATAGTTTTGAAATGATACCGTTATCATCTTCATGTAAACTTCAAAAAAACACAAATCTGTGAGAACGGTGACGGCATGCATGTAAGCATTACGTGTTTATTCTATAGGCAAGTGCATCTGAATACGTATGTGCGCAGGCGCATAGTTTTTCTTTACAAAATGACTGCCAAATTACTTGTCTGCATTGCATAATACAGTGTTTTTAGTCGTTTCTGATAATTTCGATAAAGTTTTGCCAGAGGCAAAGTGAAGTGAAGGAGGCCTTCACAGGGGAGAGTCTGGCTGACTACAGTAAACCTCGGAATAAACAGAGAGACTAATATTAGCGTAGATGCCATTTTTCTTATGATGTAACGAGTACATCAGGTGTTATGGGAAGTGTTCCCGGTTCCGGCAGACCTAGTTAATGCAGCCTAACAATCATTTAACTGATTTGAATAATAGAAATTGATAATGTTCTATGTGTATGCCATAGTAAAGAGATGTGTTTTTAGTCTAGATTTAAACTGACAGAGTGTGTCTGCTTCCCGAACAATGCTAGGAAGACTGTTCCAGAGTTTAGGCGCTAAATAGGAAAAGGATCTACCGCCTGCAGTTGATTTTGATATTCTAGGTATTATCAACTGGCCAGAATTTTGAGACCGCAATAGACGTGAAGGACTATAATGCGTTAAGAGCTCGCTCAAGTACTGAGGAGCTAAACCATTTAGTGCTTTGTAAGTAATTAGCAAGATTTTAAAATGTATGCGATGTTTAATAGGGAGCCGATGCCGTGTTGACAGAACCGGGCTAAAATGGTCAGTTCCTGAAACTAAAACTTCCTGGTTCCAGTAAGAACTCGAGCTGCTGCGTTTTGGACCAGCTGGAGTTTATTTATGAAGCGTGCAGGGCAACCACCCAGTAGAGCATTACAATAATCTAGCCTTGAGTTCATGAACTGTTCTGCATTTTGCATTGAGAGCATATGTCGTAATTTAGATATATTTTTAAGATGGAAGAATGCTGTTTTACAGATGCTAGAAACGTGGCTTTCAGATAAAAGATTGGGTTTCTAACCCAGATTCCTAACTGACGACGGGGACTTGACAGAGCAGACAAGTGTTAGACACTATTCTAGATAATTACGTGCAAAGGTTTTTGGTCCAATAATTAGAATCTCTGTTTTTTCAGAATTAAGTAGTAGGAAATTACTAGTCACCCAGCTAGCACAGCCATGTGGGGCCCAGATGGGTTTGACCTGGGCTGTCTAACTGGGGCCCAGCCAGTTTTGTCCACAGTTTCCATGGAGGCCCCACATGGGTTAGCCCAGATGAAATGAAAACTGCTCAGTGTGCACACTACAGAGTGTTAAATGTAACACTGAATCATTTTATGTTAATGGAGTTAACAAGATAATTAAGTGATTAACTGAGTGATGACTGAGCATTATTGAAGATACCTGATGATAACAAGCAGAATCACTGAATGAAAGAGAAACAACTACAACTGACTTCCTGCCACAGCCTTAGATGAAATCAACTGAAGATAAAAGACATTAAATCTCTGAAGATCTCAGCAGAGGAGGATTAAACAACTCCACAAACAGCTTCACTTATTACTAACCAGACTGACTTTATTTCTGTCAGACGTCTACAGAAGCTATTATTGAGAATTAACAGAGGTTTATATGTTGATGTTTTATTGAAAATAATAAAGTTTGAAGTCACCATTATGGTGATCAGTGTTTGCTTTAGTTGGGCTCTTGACCCTTGACTTATTAACATTAGTTTTTCTCTTATATTGATTATAGTAACCATGTGACTCCACAGCATGAGATCCAGCAGTGTTTTAATCAGATAAACTGAATGAGTAAAAAAACTGTGCAAAAAATTGTTTTTGCACCTGTTTAAAAACAGATTGTACGTTAAACACTTTCAAACTCCTGTGAGTTTTAGACACACACAGACATCAAGTATCAGCCTATGAATCTCAACAGTGGTGACGTACTTCATGCCGCAATGCATTCTGGGTGCATCATACGAAATTTATCCATGGCTCCCAGAATGCATTGCGGCATGAAGCCTGTTACCATTGTTAGGATTCATACACTGATTCTTGATGTCTGTGTGTAAGTTGCTCTCGTAGGTGTGGTGTTGTTGCTATGGTGTTCTAGGTTAGTGCGAGCTATATGATATCATAAGGTTGATAACGAAGTGCGAGTGAGTTGTATGTATGCAACGTTGCCAAAGGAAAGTAAAGAAACACGTTTATAGAGTTTGAGTCATTATTCAAAAGATATGACATGGTGTCAGAAGTGCTGTAGTTTGACGTGTTACCTGCTTTGTTTGCTTGCGAAGCCCAGATATGTTGGGAAGAACGCTCAAGCTGAAATGGACGGCGGAGATAATGTGGTCACTGCGCCGAGAGCAGCGGGACCGAGCGCTACATTCAGCATACGGCCGCCTGAGCCGTTCGTCTTTTCTAAACCACAAGAATGGGCAAAATGGATCCGGAGGTTGGAACGGTTCCGATTGGCGAGCAACTTGCAAGAAAACTTGGATGAAAATCAGGTAAATACTTTCATTTACTGCATGGGAGATGAGGCTGAGGATATTCTCCATGGGTTACCACTGGCAGATGCTGACAAAACAAAGTATGACTCAGTAAAAGCAGGTTTTGAGGCACATTTCGTTGGGAAGAGAAATGTAATTTATGAATGAGCACGTTTCAATATGCGTAAACAGGAAGAAAATGAGACTGTTGATTCATTTGTGACAGCTTTTTATGCTCTGACCGAACATTGTAATTATTCAGCATTGCATGATGAGCTGATTAGGGACAGGCCCATCAAGGGATTGGTGGACAGACGGCTTTCTGAGCGTCTGCAGCTGACCTTGGAAAAAGCAGTTGCAATGGCGAGGCAAAGTGAGGAGGTGAAACAACAGCAAGCTGCGCTAAGTGTGACAGACACTGTTGTTGCAGATGCTGGCTCTGTCGATAGAGTGTACAAAGGAAAGCGTAAAGTGGGGAGACCCCAAAAACGTAAAAAAAAATTGTGCAGCGGTCTGGGAGAAGTACGACAGCCATATGTTATCAGGCTTAAACCGGGGGCTACCCTATTCTCACTTAAAACCCCAAGACGAATCCCGTTACCTTTGATGGACAAAGTTTAAGAGGAGCTGGGACGTATGGACGTACAGAACTGTTGGATCTGGGGCATTGAACAAGCCGAGGTATTTCAAGCTCTAAAAGATGTACTCTCACCCCTCCTGTTCTGGCCATCTATGACTCAAACAGAGACTGTAAAGTGTCAGCTGATGCTTCATCCTACGGACTGGGGGCCGTCCTTATGCAAAGGTGGCAAGAAGGTTGGAAGCCAATAGCTTATGCATCGAGATCTCTTACCGAGCAGAGATACGTGCAAGTGGAAAAAGAGGCCTTGGGTCTCACGTAGGCATGCAAATGATTTAAGGACTTTCTTATTGGCAAGCATTTTGAATTGGAAACCGACCATAAGCCATTGCTGAGTCTCTTGGGATCACAAGTTCTGGATGCTCTCCCTCCTCATATCCAGAGGTTCAAAATGCAACTGATGCATTACCCCTACACCATCGTTCATGTGCCAGGAAAGAGTTTGTGGGTAGCTGACACCCTGTCATGCGCTCCGGTAAAGCAGTGTGAGCTACAAGAGAAGAGAGAGTTTTAGGAGGACACTAAGGCTTCCTTTTGGACTCTATCATGGGGAATTTTCCAGCAAGCACAACTTACCTGGGGCAGCTGGGAGTGGAACTAAAGAGTGACAATGTATGTTCCAGTGTGATTAAACTGTGCGTTGACGGATGGACAGAGCACAGCAAGAGTGACCCAATACTGAAACGATACTGGGAAGAACGTGCTCTCTTAACTGTGCAGGATGACCTGTTGCTGAGAGGCACGAGGCTGGTCATTCCAGCCGCCATGAGAAACAGCGTACTTCGCAAGTTGCATGATGGGCACTTAGGACTTGTGAAATGCAAAGAGCGGGCAAGACAATCGGTATGGTGGCCAGGGTTAAGTCATCAGCTGAAGGAAATGGTGCTTAACTGCAGGACATGCCTCAAGGAGAGACAAAACCTAAAAGAACCACTCATGCCCACTCAGTTTCCCGACAGGCCCTGGCAAAGGCTAGGGGCAGATTTATTCATGCTGGGAACTTAGACGTATCTGCTTGTGGTGGATTACTATTCCAGGTATGTGGAGATTGCTCAGTTATCACCCACCAGGTCTACTGACGTCATTGTCCATATGAAGTCCATATTCACACGTCATGCACTCATTTGCATTCTTTGCTGCTTCATATGGATTTGTCCATGTTACGAGGATCCCTAAGCTTCCCCAGAGCAATGGAGAGGCTGAACGTGCGGTCAAAATCAAATCAAATCACCTTTATTTATATAGCGCTTTTTACAATGGCAATTGTTTCAAAGCAGCTTCACAGTGGTAACAGGAAAATAATGCAACGGAATTTGATTCGGCTCTGGTGAAAACGGTGATGTCATCCAGCTCATTTCAATTATCATATAGTGTCAATGCGGGCAGATCAGTAATATAGTTGAAATTTAAGTGTCCCCAACTGAGCAAGCCAAAAACCAAAGGCGACGGTGGCAAGGAACCAAAACTCCTTCTGGGCCAGAATGGAGAAAAAAACCTTGGGAGAAACCAGGCTCAGTCAGAGTGCCAGTTCTCCTCTGGCCGACGAACAAATAGTGTATGATTATGATTCTGGCACATTACAGGTCAGAAGTCATATTAGATCAATAGATATTCGTAGGATTATTTGAAAGATTGGAGTCGTCACGCCGGGGACGGGTTTAATGAGGATGTCGTGTCGATGCGGCATTTACAGGGGGGAGTTTAATTGACACGGTCTCTACAGACACTTCAGGGATATGGTCGTCATGTCCAGGCTAAGGGCCACCATCTGGTCTGGATACGGCCCGGATCCGGCCGACTGCAGTAAACCTCGGGATAAACAGAGAGACTAACATTAGCGTAGATGCCATTCTTCTTATGATGTAACGAGTACATCAGGTGTTATTGGAAGTGTTCCCGGTTCCGGCTGACCTAGTTAATGCAGCCTAAAACAATCATTTAACTGATTTAAATAATAGAAATTAAAAATGTTTTATGTGTATGCCATAGTAAAGAGATGTGTTTTTAGTCTAGATTTAAACTGACAGAGTGTGTCTGCTTCCCGAACAATGCTAGGAAGACTGTTCCAGAGTTTAGGTGCTAAATAGGAAAAGGATCGACCGCCTGCAGTTGATTTTGATATTCTTGGTATTATCAACTGGCCAGAATTTTGAGACCGCAATAGACGTGATGGAGTATAATGCGTTAAGAGCTCGCTCAAGTACTGGGGAGCTAAACCATTTAGTGCTTTGTAAGTAATCAGCAAGATTTTAAAATGTATACATAATGTATGATGTTTAATAGGGAGCCAATGCAGTGTTGCCAGAACCGGGCTAATATGGTCATACTTCCTGGTTCTAGTAAGAACTCTAGCTGCTGCGTTTTGGACAAGCTGCAGTTTATTTATTAAGCGAGCAGGGCAGCCACCCAGTAGAGCATTACAATAATCTAGCCTTGAGGTCATGAACGCATTAACTAACTGTTCAGCATTTTGCATTGAAAGCATGTGCCGTAATTTTTATATATTTTTAAGATGGTGGAATGCAGTTTTACAGATGCTAGAAACGTGGCTTTCAAATTAGAGATTGGTATCAAAGAGCACACCCAGGTTCCTAACTGACGACGAGGACTTGACAGAGCAGCCATCAAGTGTTAGACAGTATTCTAGGTTACTACTTGTGGAGTTTTTTTGTCCAATAATTAAAAATTCATTTTTTTCTGAATTAAGTTGCAGGAAATTACTAGACACAATTACTAGACATTTTTATATCAGCTATGCATTCTGTTAATCTTGTGAATTGGTAAGTTTCGTCAGGGCGTGAAGAAAAATAGAGCTGAGTATTGTCAGCATAACAATGAAAATTAACGCCATGCTTCCTAATAATATCTCCCAGTGGTAGCATGTACAGGGTGAAAAGCAACGGTCCTAGCACTGAGCCCTGCGGTACTCCATACTGAACTTGTGTTCGGTGTGACATCTCTTCATTTACTGCTACAAATTGATAACGGTCAGATAAGTATGATTTAAACCATGCCAATGCAATTCCACTAATGCCAACATAATTTTCGAGTCTATTCAAAAGAATGTTGATAGTATGTCGATAGTATCGAATGCAGCGCTAAGATCGAGTAACACTAACAGAGAGATACAACCACGATCGGATGATAAGAGTAAATCATTTGTAACTCTAATGAGAGCAGTCTCAGTACTATGATACGGTCTAAATCCTGACTGGAAATCCTCACAGATACCATTTCTTTCTAAAAAGGAGCATAATTGTGAGGACACTGCCTTTTCTAGTATTTTTGACAGAAAGGGTAGATTTGAGATTGGTCTGTAATTGACTAATTTTCAAGTTGCGTTTTTTTAATAAGTGGTTTAATAATAGCCAACTTAAAAGTTTTCAGTACATATCCTAATGTCAAGGATGAATTAATGATATTAAGAAGAGGACCTATGACCTCTGGAAGCATCTCTTTTAGTAGTTTAGTCGGTATGGGGTTGAGCATACATGTTGTTGATTTTGATGATTTGATGAGTTTAGTCAATTCTTCTTCTCCTATAGCAGTGAATGAATGTAATTTTTCCTCAGTGACACTACAATGCACTGTCTGATGTGATACTGTAGTAGACGGCTGCATGGTTATAATTTTTTTCCTAATATTATCAATCTTACAAGTAAAGAAGTTCATAAAGTCATTACTGCTGTGCTGTTTACAAACATCAGAAGGTGAAGCTTTATCTTTGGTTAATTTAGCCACTGTATCGAATAAATACCTAGGGTTGTGTTTGTTTTCTTCTAAGAGAGTCGAGAAATAAGCAGATCTAGCACTTTTTAGGGCCTTTCTGTATGCAATCATGCTCTCTTTCCACGAAATGCGAAAAACTTCTAGTTTTGTTTTCTTCCAGCTGCGCTCCATTTTTCTGGCTGCTGTTTTAAGGGCCCGGGTGTGCTCGTTGTACCACGGCGTTGGACTGTTTTCTTTAATCTTCTTTAAGCACCGGGGAGCAACTGTGTCTAAAGTGCTGGAAAAGAGAGAGTCAATAGTTTCTGTTGCAACATCGAGTTCCTCTAGGCTATCTGGGATGCTGAGGAGATGAAACTGATGAGGAAGAATATTTACAAAGAAATCTTTAGTCGCAGCAGTGATAGTCCTGCCATATTTGAAGCGAGGGGACGGCTTTGCAGCCTTTGCTAAATTAAGTGTACATGATACTAGGTAATGATCTGAGATGTCATCGCTCTGCTGCAGAATTTCAATGGTATCAACATTTATTCCATGTGACAGTATTAGGTCTAACGTATGATTACGGCGATGAGTGGGTCCTGACACGTGTTGCCTTACTCCAAAAGAGTTTAGAATGTCTCTAAATGCCAATCCCAATGCGTCTTTTTCATTGTCTACATGGATATTAAAATCACCAACAATTAGGACTTGATCTGCAGCCAGTACTAACTCTGATAGAAAATCAGCAAATTCTCTGGTAAAGTCTGTATGGTGCCCTGGCAGCCTGTATACAATAGCCAGCACAAATGTCAAACGGGATTTATCAATTTCACTACATAACGTTACATAAAGCACCAAAACTTCAAAGGAATTATATTTGAAACTAGACTTCTGAGTAATACCGAAGATATTATTGTAAATTACAGCAACACCTCCCCCTTTACCTTTCAGGCGCGGCTCGTGTTTATAACAATAATCTTGGGGGGTGGACTCATTTAAAGTAATGTAATCGACAGGTTTTAGCCAGGTTTCTGTCAAACACAGCACATCTAGGTTATGATCTGTAATCATATCATTAACAATAAGCGCTTTTGAGGAAAGGGATCGAATATTCAGCAGCCCGAGCTTTATCATTTGATCATCTGTATTATATCTGTTGTTTATTTGTTGGACATCAATTAAATTTTTACCGTTGAATGGTTTTGATGGTTTTTTGTATTTACTAATTCGTGGAACAGACACAGTCTCTATGTGATAATATCTAGGTGAAAGAGTCTCTATGTGCTGGGATTTATCTGACTTCTGTGACGTGAGACAGCTAGCAGGCGGTCGGGTAAGCCAGTCCGTCTGCTTCCTGACCTGGGCCCCAGTTAGTCAATGTTTAGCTCTAAGACTATGTGCCAAATTACTAGAGAGAAGAGCGGCACCATCCCAGGAAGGATGAATACCATCTTTTTTGAACAGGTCAGGTCTGCCCCAAAAGCTTTTCCAATTGTCTATGAACCCTGTTATTTTGCGGACACCACTTAGACAACCAGCCATTGAGTGATGATAGTCTGCTAAGTATCTCATCACTCCTTTTAACGGGGAGGGGACCAGAGCAAAAAACGTCATCTGCCATCGTACTTGCGAGTTTACACACCTCTTTAATGTTAATTTTGGTGATCTCCGACTGGCGAAGTCGAACATCATTTGTGCCGACGTGAATAATAATCTTAGAGAATTTACGATTAGCATTAGCCAGCACTTTTAAATTTGCTTTGATGTCAGGCGCTCTGGCTCCCGGTAAACATGTGACTATGGTGGCTGGTGTCTCTATTTTCACGTTCCGTGTAATAGAATCGCCAATAACTAGGGCACTTTCAACAGGATTCTCAGTGGGTGCATCACTGAGTGGGGAGAACCTGTTTGATGTTCTAATCGGAACGGAAGAGTGTTTTTTTGATCTGCGACTATGCCGTCTCACCGTCACCCAGTTGCCCTGCTGCACGGGCTCTACAGCCGGAACCGAACAATGTACAGCGTTCACTAAGCTATTCGCATCCAAAGCAGTGTCTAAAGCTGTTACATTCTCACTACTCTCAAATAAAGTCTGGATGCGTTTCTCTAATTCTGAAATCTTTTCCGTCAGCCTGACTCTCTCCTTTATCACATGTGAAGCCCTGTTCGCCAACGGAGAAAGATATACTAAACATGAAACATGCAGTGCAAGTGACAATGACAGGAGAAGAAGACATGGCTTACCGTATTTGTTGATTAATCCAACTTACCACAGTTGTTTGATGGAGTCTATTTACTAATCCAACTCACCACAGTTGTTTAATGAACTCAGAAAACAAGAGACCCGAGTGCGGAGATGGCAAGCTAACAGGCTAGCGAAATGCTAACGCGTGATAGTGATTTAGATTAAAAGCTAGCGATGTCAGATTTAATGTGGTAGGCAATATTAGACAATATATGGTGATGGGTAAATTATATTTAGCAGTTTAAACAACAGGGAATGATATCAAATAAAGTTCAAAAGCAAGCAAAGCACACGGGAGCACAGCAGTCAGCAGGACAAACAGGAGGCAGACAGGAGCAATCGATCAGGATCCGACAGTAAAGGCTATTCTCAAGACAGTAAAGACAGTAAAGGCTCAAGACAGTAAAGGCAGTCAAGACAGTAAAGGCTCTTCTCAAGAAAGCCAGTGCTCTTCTATACAAAAATATTATTATATTATTAATTACCTTAATTACCTTGCTCTCCTAACATATCGAGCTACTCCCTTGTAGAATCGGTACCTCCCAGCTCAGCTTCTTATGGGCAGAAGGCTGCGAACAACTGTGCCCACTCTCTCAGCATTGCTAGACCCAGCACTCCCTGATACTGTTGCAATTTTCTCAAAAGAGAAGGAAAGAAAGAGTGCAGATGCAGAGCGTTTCGACAAACATCACAGAGCTAGAAAACTCAGCATACTACAGCCAGGAGAACAAGTCTGGGTGTCTGATGCTAAAGAATCAGGAACAATTGTTGCCAGTCACTTTGCTCCATGGTCTTACCTTGTGAACACGCAGCATGGGACTGTGAGACGTAACCGTCACCATCTGGTACCTATGCAAACATCAGCTAAGGATGATAACAGTAGTACACAAGATCAGTCTTCGGATACAGTCACTGAGCCGCAACGTGTCGCTCAGGAATCAGAGAAGAATGACATTCCTGATTTGGTGTCTACACCTAGAACTAAGTGTGGGAGACGGGTCGTGAAACCTGTAAAGTTGAACCTATAAACAAATTGTGTGTTTTACTATGTCATTATAGTTACAAATGCACTACCACTTAATGTACTGGAAAAAAAAAAAAAAAAACTGGAAAATTGTTTGAGATACAAAGACAAATGTTGTAATTACCTGTTTTGTTTAGATAGGAGCAGACCTTCCAGCAAAAGAGGCAGAATAATCCTCTAAGGTCTGTTGAGACAAAGGTAGTCTACCCTTTGATCTCTAGAAAGGGGAGATGTAGTGTTGCTGCTATGGTGTTCTAGGTTGGCACGAGCTATATGATGTCATAAGGTTGGCAATGAAGCACGAGTGAGTTGTATGTATGTAATGTTGCCAAAGGAAAGTAAAGAAACACGTTTATACAGTTCGAATCCAGAGTCATTATTCAAAAGACACGACAGCAGGAGTTCAAAATGTTTAGTGTACAATGCATTCTGATCATTTCTGATTAAACTGTGCTAAGTCTCTTGCTGTAGAATCACAACAATAATAAAATAGAAATTAATAACAAATCTCACCCATATAAAAATCAGACATAAGATCAGTGAATTAAGCCACAACACAATGATTATACTCTTATCATCAATAAGCCAATATCAACTGATCACATTTTCTCTTGCGGTTCTTACCAAAACAAACAGCCAGACAAAAACTAATGTTAAAAAGTCAAGGGTCAAGAGCCCAACTAAGGGAAATACTGATCACCATTATGGTGACATCAAACTAAACTTTTCAATAAATCATCAATCTAAACCTCTGTTAATTCTCAATAACAGCTTCTGTAGACGTCTGACAGAAATAAAGTCAGTCTGGTTAGTAATAAGTGAAGCTGGTAATGCTGTTTGTGGAGTTGTTTAATCGTCCTCCACTGAGATCTTGAGAGATTTAATGTCTTCTTTTATCTTGATTTCATCTAAGGTTGTGTCTGAAGTCAGTTGTAGTTCTTGTGTTTCGTTTTTTTTTTTTTCTTGTTCTTGTTTCTCTTTCCTTCAGTGATTCTGCTTGTTATCATCAGGTATATTCAATAATGCTCAATCACCACTAACTCCAACATTGATTCAGTGTTACATGTAACACCCAGTAGTGTGCATACTTAGTTTTCATTTCATCTGGGCTAACCCATGTGGGGCCTCCATGGAAACTGAGGACAAAACTGGCTGGGCCCCAGTTAGACAGCCCAGGTCAAACCCATCTGGGCCCCACATGGCTGTGCTAGCTGGGCATCCAATTTTTTATATCAGCTATGCATTCCGTTAATTTTGTGAATTGGTAAGTTTCGTCAGGGCACAGAGAAATCATCATAGAGTATCATCAGCATAACAGTGAAAACTAACACCATGCTTCCTAATGATATCTCCCAAGGGTAGCATGTACAGGGTGAAAAGCAATGGTCCTAGAACTGAGCCTTGAGGTACTCAACACTGAACTTGTGATCGGTTTGACACCTCTTCATTTACTGCTTCAAACTGATAACCAGTAGCAGCTCCTGGTCGTAAATTTAGGTAGTGCAGATTCTGGGTCTTAGCGCTAGTTTATGATTAACATTTTGTAAGCTTTATATTCTAATCGCTGAACATAGACTCACTTTAGGCAAAATCAAGTCATTGCGTTATTCAGCCTGAGGGTGGCGTGCGGTGCTCTAATGATGATTGACAGACTTAGTACACACGACTAACGCATAGAATACCATGTTAGAATTGCCTTAATGTAGTATTTATTGCCTCAGATGTTGTTTTAGAATATTGCAAGTTGTGTAGGAATTCCAGTGAGGAAAGTTATGTCTATTCTCAGAACAAACATAAAACAAACACAACAGAACTACTGTATATAAAGGCTATTCACATGAGCATGTGTAAAATAAAGAATTTATACTTTCATTAATTTGATACGCTACTCCACATAGGAAGAACATTCATGCCAACTAGTTACTGACCTGATGCAGACACATAGATGAAGCTGACTGATATCGTCTTGGTCTGGAGCGAGGTTTACGTGAGGTCACTTGAAGGTGGGGCCAAGTCAAGTCAAGTCACCTTTATTTATATAGCGCTTTTTACAATGCTGGTTGTTTCAAAGCAGCTTCACAGTGTTAAACAGGAAAATAATGCAACAGAATTTGATTCGGCTGTACAGCCGCTCTGGAGAAAACGTTGATGTTATCCAGCTCATTTCAATTATCATATAGTGACCATGCGGGCAGATAAGTAATTTAGTTGAAAATTTATTTGAATATTTAGTTTAAAATTTGAGTGTCCCCAACTGAGCAAGCCAAGCCAAAGGCGACAGTGGCAAGGAACCAAAACTCCATCAGGTGGCATAATGGAGAAAAATAAACCTTGGGAGAAACCAGGCTCAGTCGGGGTGCCAGTTCTCCTCTGGCCATCATGCCGTGTCGGTGAGGCAATTATTAGATAGGAATATTTGAAAGATCGGAGTCATCACGCCGGAGACGGGTTTATTGAGGATGCCGTTTCGGTGAGGCAATTATTAGATAGGAATATTCGAAAGATCGGAGTCATCACGCCGGAGACGGGTTTATTGAGGATGTCATGTCGATGAGGCAATTATTAGATAGGAATATTCGAAAGATCGGAGTCATCACGCCGGAGACGGTATATTGGGATGTCGTGTCGATGAGGCAATTTATTAGATAGGAATATTCGAAAGATTGGAGTCATCACGCCGGAGAAATCTGGGCCAGAAATCAGCCCCAATGGCTCTTTATGAGAGCGTGCTGCAGTTCCATTTTTCACCACAGATTTACATTGGAAATTTGTGGGCTGCTGTAGAGCTAGGGAGGGCTCAGAGACCGGCTGCCCCACCTAGTATTATGATACATGCCTGTCGAATCCATGCGCTTCATTTTAATATATCCTGCTCACTTCACGACTTAATTCCACTAATGCCAACATAATTTTCGAGTCTATTCAAAAGAATGTTGTGGTCGATAGTATCAAATACAGCACTAAGATCGAGTAACACTAATAGAGAGATACAACCACGGTCGGATGATAAGAGCAAATCATTTGTAACTCTAATGAGAGCAGTCTCAGTACTATGATACGGCCTAAATCCTGACTGGAAATCATCACAGGTACCATTTCTTTCTAAAAAAGGAACATAGCTGTGAGGATACTGCCTTTTCTAGTATTTTTGACAGAAAGGGTAGATTTGAGATTTGAAATTCTGTAGGATCAAGTTGCGTTTTTTTAATAAGCGGTTTAATAATAGCCAGCTTAAAAGTTTTCAGTACATACCCTAATGACAAAGATGAATTAATGATATTAAGAAGAGGATCTATGACCTCTGGCAGCATCTCTTTTAGAAGCTTAGTCGGTATAGGGTCAAGCATACATGTTGTTGATTTAGATGATTTAATGAGTTTAGACAATTCTTCCTCTCCAATAGCAACGAATTAATGAAAATTTTCCTTACGGACACTACAATGCACTGTCTGATGCGATACTGTAGTAGATGGTTGCATAGTTACAATTTTCTCTCTAATATTATCAATCTTGCAAGTAAAGAATTTAATAAAGTCATTACTGCTATGCTGTTTGGAAGCATCAGAAGTTGAAGCTTTATTTCTTGTTAATTTAGCCACTGATAAATACCTAGGGTTGTGTTTGTTTTCTTCTAAGAGAGTTGAAAAATAAGCAGATCCAGCAGTTTTTAAGGTCTTTCTGTATGCAATCGTGCTCTCTTTCCATGAAATGCGAAAAACCTCTAGTTTTGTTTTCTTCCAACTATGCTCCATTTTTCTGGCTGCTCTCTTGAGTGTGCTAATTGTACCACAGCGTTGGACTATTTTCTTTAATCTTCTTTAAGTGCAAAGGAGCAACTGTGTTTAATGTGCTGGAAAAGAGAGTCAGTAGTTTCTGTTGCAACATTGAGCTCTTCTAAGCTATCTGGGATGCTGAGGAGATTAAACTGATCGGGAAGATTATTTATAAAGCAATTTTTAGTGGTAGGAATGATAGTTCTACCATATTTGTAACAAGGAGATGGCTTTGCAGCCTTGGCTAAATGAAGTATACACGAGATTAGATAATGATCTGAGATGTCATCGCTCTGCTGCAGAATTTCAACGGCATCAACAATTATACCATGTGACAATATTAGATCTAAAGTATGATTACGACAATGAGTGGACTGACACGTGTTGCCTTACTCCAATAGAGTTTAGAATGTCTCTAAATGTCAATCCCAATGCGTCTTTTTCATTATCTACATGGATATTAAAGTCACCAACAATTAGTACTTTATCTGCAGCCAGTACTAACTCTGATAGAAAATCAGCAAATTCTTTGATAAAGTCTGTATGGTGCCCTGGTGGCCTGTATACAGTAGCCAGCATAAATGTCAAAAGGGATTTATCATTTACACTACATAACGTTACGTAAAGCACCAAAACTTCAAAAGAATTTGAAACTAGACTTCTGAGTATTACTGAAGATATTACTATAAATTACAGCAACACCTCCCCCTTTGCCTTTCAGACGAGGCTTGTGTTCATAACAATAATCTTGGGGGGTGGACTCATTTAAAGTAATGTAATCGTCTGGTTTTAGCCAGGTTTCTGTCAAACATAGCACATCTAGGTTATGATCTGTAATCATATCATTTACAAAAAGTGATTTTGTAGAAAGGGCTCTAATATTCAGCAGCCCGAGCTTTATAATTTGTTCATCTGTATTGTATCGTTTTTTTATTTGTTGAACATCAATAAAATAAAAAAAGAAAAAATGTATTATGGGTTCGAGAGTTTTTTGTATTTACTAATTCGGGGAACAGACACAGTCTCTATGTGATAATATCTAGGTGAAAGAATCTCTGTGTGTTGGGATTTATCTAACTTCTGTGACTTGAGACAGTTAGCAGACAGTCGGTTTAGCCAGTCTGTCTGCTTTCTGACCTGGGCCCCAGTTAGTCAAGGTTCAACTCTAAGACTATGTGCCATATTACTAGAGAGAAAAGCGGCACCACCCCAGGAGGGATGAATACCATCTCTTTTTAACAAGTCAGGTCTGCCCCAAAAACTTTTCCAATTGTCTATGAACCCTATGTTATTCTGCGGACACCACTTAGACAGCCAGCCATTGAGTGAGGACAGTCTACTAAGTATCTCATCACTCCGGCGTCCAGAGCAAATTACAGAGTCTGACATAGTACTTGCGAGTTCACACACCTCTTTAATGTTAATTTTAGTGATCTCCGACTGACGAAGTTGGACATCATTAGTGCCGACGTGAATAACATTTTTTGAGAATTTACGATTAGCATTAGTCAGCACTTTTAAATTTCCTAGGCGCTCTGGCTCCCGGTAAACATGTGACTATGGTGGCTGTTGTCTCTATTTTCACGTTCCATGTAATAGAATCGCCAATAACTAGGGCACTTTCAACAGGATTCTCAGTGGGTGAGTGGGGAGAACCTGTTTGATGTTCTAATTGGAACGGAAGAGCGGTGTTTTGTCCCGCAACTATGCCCTCTCACAGTCACCCAGTTGCCCTGCTGCACAGGCTCTGTAGCCGGAACCGAACAATGTACAGAGTTCACTAAGCTAGTCGCATCCAAAGCAGTATCTAAAGCCCTTGCATTCTTACTATCCTGAATTAAAGTTTGGATTGTCTCTAATCCTGAAATCTTCTCCGTCAGCCTGACTATCTCCCTGCATTTATCACATGTGTAATCCTCACCGCTGACAGAGAAGGCTATGCTATATATGTAACATGCAGTGCAAGTGACAATAACAGGAGAAGATGACTTGACCCACCGTGTTTGCTGACTGATCTAACTCACCACAGTTGTTTGATGGACTCATAAAGGCACGAGCGCACGAGAGAGAAAAAAAGCACGGATGGCAAGCTAACAGGCTAGCGAAATGCGTTGTGCGAGCAATAACAATTTAGATTAAATCTAGCGGTGTCAGATTAATGTGACAGATAATATCAGATTTATTGTGATGATTAAATTATATTGAGCAATATAAACAGCAAGGAAAGATAGAGAATAGAGATTAAAACAGGGTTTATACGGAGCAAAAAACGCAATCCACTCGCAGACAAGAAACCGCTGTGCAACAGTGAAAACGGACCGTCTGGAAACACACCGTCCGATGTGTGTGCAGAACAGAAACAGAGCACCTGGTACAAGCAGTCATGTAAGTACAGCTCCTATCTCTTTCTCCAAAGCTGTTCACCAAGCTTACATTTAAATTTCATATTTGAAATCACCAATGAAATCTGTCTCATAAATTTTGTTTCTAAACGTTGAAATCCTGACAAAAAAATTCTCCTGCATTTTTCATACTGGAGCAACCAATGCGCATGTGCAGTCATAAGCGTGCTTAGAACACTGTTTCTATAGCAACCGGAGCTTCTGACAGCAGCAGTGATGCAATGACTTTGCTAATTGGCGATTGGCTCTTTTATTTTCGAAGGTGGGGCTTATTCTGCCATACTGCACATTGCACTTTGTCCTATTCATAGTAAGATGAGTGCACGTCCTGTGTTTTGATCAGGAGATTCTGTACTCTTTTAGAAGATCCATAATAGCGCCCCCTACTATATAACAGTGAAAACATGCAGCCGGAAAATTCAGTCAGTGGCGGGGAAAGAGTAAAGTAGATTTGAAGTAAATTCCTATGGACTAGCCTACACAAAAATTCAGATACTCAGAATTAGGAACATATCGGTTTGCTTTATAAATCAATATTTTCAAACAAATCTATTGTACTGGATGCCAAAATGACAATATGTAAACCTATGTGAAAAAAAAGTATTTAATAGGCTTCTCAATCAAAAGATTAAACACAACTACAAGAAAAATATACTTAAAATACTTAATTTTACTTTTAAGTATATCTTGATCAAAAGATTGAGATCCAAATTTTTGTTGACAGCTAAATAAATGCTTTATGAAAGTATCGCTCTGACACCATCTAACTGTCAAAGAAACTATAACACACAGCTGAACTGATTTTCCAGATGCGTGATTTACTAACAAAACTAAAGCATGATAAATATAGCTTACCCAAGTAAACATACGAATTTACATCAATAATTCTCTAAGTATACTAACTTTAGGCTAATGGGCATTGTTTCTAAAGCACTTGACAGGACTTGCATGACTGGACAGGAATGTGTTTATTTCTTATACATTAAACCACGCACAAGAATGTTTTGATTAATGATGTATACTGACACAAACTGAAAATTACATTTCATCATGGGACATTTCTAACGAAAACACAGGTTTAGGAGATCTGGAGATCCGGAGATCTGGACTGGAGTTTTTTTTTTTTTTTTTTTTAATGAATTTATTGGTTTGTCAAGACTAAATAAGAATTTTAAATGTTACAAAAATACATAGGCCTACCTGCTTCATTCTTGGCACAGTTTCTTTTTTTCTGCTCTGGACAAATAGCTTCGTTTGGAAGCCGTATGTCAAGATGCATGTCATTATCTGCTGCACTGCATGATGTCCGAGTCCAAAACAGTTATATATATAAAAAATATATAAATCATTAGAAATATTTTTTTTTTCACATGACTCCGCCAAAGATGAATCCGCATTTACATGTGCATGTTATTAAAAATATGTTTGAATAATATAGTTATATGCTACTGAAATAATCTGTGAGAGCCCTGGTGGTTCGGGGCCCTACACCCCTTACGTAGTTTGCGTATATAGGGAGGACCGGCACTGGTGCTGTCACCTGCCCATGTGGCAATTCCAGTATTAATGGTTCATATTTAATAAAACATTTACACTAAACACATTTCCCAATTTTATTTTATGTAAATGCTAATACACAGCATATTCAATTTAATTAATTAAAGAAAGAAAGACATTACCTGGCCCATCAAATGCATTTCCTGTCCCATCATTATGTTCCCCTTCAAAGAAGGCCAGACGGATGTCGGCGGAACCCTGCTGGAGCTCCTGGAAGAGCAGGCCGGACACGTTACTCCAGAGCTGGAACGCTGCCTTCACCGCCAGATGCACTTGACTGGGAGAGAGACTCCGTGGCCAGTTCATTATGCGATAGGTGAGGTGACGTTTGTGCCATTTCTCTCCTGTGGAAGTATGAACAAGTAATGCATCAAACCAATGCACTTAATAATTGTGTCTTTTCAGTGGAATATTAGCAGTTGTGAGCTTTGTTCCATCTGAACTGTGCTGAGGTTCAATTATTTTATGTCTATTTGTAAATGGACACTGAAATTCATTTAGATTTGTATGGTAACAGTTACTTTTTATAGTGTGTTTTTTATTACATTTAAGAAATAAGTTAGTTAAGTAAAATCAAGTTACTTTATAACATTTTTCAAAAATCTCCATACATATTCAATTTATATACTGTATACTTAATACTTAATTTAGCATTTTACATTAATGACACTTTTAAAGTTCTTTTTTAGTCAATCACAGACAATTTACAAAGACAATCCATCTTTTCTTAAAAGATACATTCTCTTCATTATAAGTGGACAGCAAATGCTTAAGAGTCAATGATTGGATGATTATTGCAGTGATTATTATGTTTCTAGCATGTTATATGTTTGGCAACAGTTTTTCTAACCCTAATTGATGGAGTGTGTAGCTTTTCATTTCTTAAACAACCATGGAAATGGAAATAAATGTTGTGTGCAACATTTGGCGAAGATCAGACGAACAAACTAGGAGGAGTTTAAAAAAGGTTCTTCAGAAAATGCAAAAATGGCAGAACAATTTTATAGATGGAAATGAAATCAAATCTATACATTTTAAAGAGCTCTGCCCAAGGATTCAGGGGAAAAAATAATTTTGTTTTTAGACCTTATGGTTCCTAAACTCAAATCGCCTCATTATAGCGCCACCCAACTGACGCTACCTGTGCATCTGAGCAGATCCGCACATTTGAGACAACCCTGCCAAGTTTGGGTTCTCTACGATTTATGGTCTCTGATGTCCATAAAGAGAGAAGAAGATGAAGAAGGAGGAGAAGAAAAAGAAGAAGGAGGAGAAAATCAATACAAACACAATATCCATGGTGTATATGAGTTTCTTATTTCTGATGAACACAATCAGAGTTATATTAATAAATATTCTGACGCTTCCAAGCTTTATAATGGCAGTGACGGGGGCCATTGAGTTTGAAGCTCAAAAAAGATTTCCATCCATTATAAAAGTGCTCCACGCGGCTCCGGGGGTTAATAAAGGCCTTCTGAAGCGAAGCCATGCGTTTGTGGAAGAAAAATATACAAACCCGATTCCAAAAAAGTTGGGACACTGTACAAATTGTGAATAAAAAAGGAATGCAATAATTTACAAATCTCATAAACTTATATTTTATTCACAATAGAATATAGATAACATATCAAATGTTGAAAGTGAGACATTTTGAAATGTCATGCCAAATATTGGCTCATTTTGGATTTCATGAGAGCTACACATTCCAGAAAAGTTGGGACAGGTAGCAATAAGAGGCCAGAAAAGTTAAATGTACATAAAAGGAACAGCTGGAGGACCAATTTGCAACTTATTAGGTCAATTGGCAACATGATTGGGTATAAAAAGAGCCTCTCGGAGTGGCAGTGTCTCTCAGAAGTCAAGATGGGCAGAGGATCACCAATTCCCCCAATGCTGCAGTGAAAAATAGTGGAGCAATATCAGAAAGGAGTTTCTCAGAGAAAAATTGCAAAGAGTTTAAAGTTATCATCATCTACAGTGCATAATATCATCCAAAGATTCAGAGAATCTGGAACAATCTCTGTGCGTAAGGGTCAAGGCCGGAAAACCATACTGGATGCCCGTGATCTTCGGGCCCTTAGACGGCACTGCATCACATACAGGAATGCTACTGTAATGGAAATCACAACATGGGCTCAGGAATACTTCCAGAAAACATTGTCGGTGAACACAATCCACCGTGCCATTCGCCGTTGCCGGCTAAAACTCTATAGGTCAAAAAAGAAGCCATATCTAAACATGATCCAGAAGCATGATCCAGGCGTTTTCTCTGGACCAAGGCTCATTTAAAATGGACTGTGGCAAAGTGGAAAACTGTTCTGTGGTCAGACGAATCAAAATTTGAAGTTCTTTTTGGAAAACTGGGATGCCATGTTATCCGGACTAAAGAGGACAAGGACAACCCAAGTTGTCATCAGCGCTCAGTTCAGAAGCCTGCATCTCTGATGGTATGGGGTTGCATGAGTGCGTGTGGCATGGGCAGCTTACACATCTGGAAAGGCACCATCAATGCTGTCCAATCAATGTATATCCAAGTTCTAGAACAACATATGCTCCCATCCAGACGTCGTCTCTTTCAGGGAAGACTTTGCATTTTCCAACATGACAATGCCAGACCACATACTGCATCAATTACAACATCATGGCTGCGTAGAAGAAGGATCCGGGTACTGAAATGGCCAGCCTGCAGTCCAGATCTTTCACCCATAGAAAACATTTGGCACATCATAAAGAGGAAGATGCGACAAAGAAGACCTAAGACAGTTGAGCAACTAGAAGCCTGTATTAGACAAGAATGGGACAACATTCCTATTCCTAAACTTGAGCAACTTGTCTCCTCAGTCCCCAGACGTTTGCAGACTGTTATAAAAAGAAGAGGGGATGCCACACAGTGGTAAACATGGGCCTTGTCCCAACTTTTTTGAGATGTGTTGATGCCATGAAATTTAAAATCAGCTTATTTTTCCCTTAAAATGATACATTTTCTCAGTTTAAACATTTGATATGTCATCTATGTTGTATTCTGAATCAAATATTGAAATTTGAAACTTCCACATCATTGCATTCTGTTTTTATTCACAATTTGTACAGTGTCCCAACTTTTTTGGAATCGGGTTTGTACATATTTAACACTTTATAAAGTAAAATATCAGACTCAATGGACCCCGTCACTGCCATTATAAAGCTTGGAAGCGTCAGGATATTTATTAATATAACTCTGATTGTGTTCATCAGAAAGAAGAATGTCATATACACCTAGGATGACTTGAGGGTAAATCATGGGGTAATTTTCATTTTAAAGTGAACTACTCCTTTAACATGTGACTGAGGTTTTGAGAATTGGACACATAATTACAGACTTCCAAAACACAAATAACTCCATTGTTCTGAGGTATAACATGCTAGGATTTTCTCTATTATGCCATAATCCCTAATTCATATTTTATGGCACAGTGAAACCAAACTAAAATTAACATTACAGAAAATTAAAGGATTAAAGTGTTGTCTTATTTTCAATTTGTTTGACTATGAAATCCCTTGATGTGTGGTTACTGTGCTTTGCCTTAGTAAGCTAGAATGAATGTGCTCAAAATTGTCCACAAACAAGTATGAAATCCACTAGAGATGAGTTGTGCTGTGTATTGTGAATGACAGCCAGTTTTGTGTCCACTACAGACTTTGTTTTTGTAGTGAGAACCGACATCAGGTACTGACATGAACACACACATACTTAAACCAATGGTGCTGCATTCCTGAAGTATTAGCAATCAGTCTGTTCAAACTGACAGGTCTGAATTTACAGGTCCAAATCCCACATACACACACTGAGCCTTTATTTCAACACAGCTCCAAAAATATCACCAATGCAGCCTCTGTTAGAATGACTGACTCTCTTTCTGCCCGTCTGTTCTACTATAATCTACACTATTCTGAGATATGTCCTATTTGAAACAAAAGATTTGGCCATATGTGTATGTTCACTTTATTCCACTCAATAAAAATGTCTTCTGCAAAACAGTCCTTAGTGCCAAAGACCTTGACTGAAAACAGGTAATCAGAGTTTTACGAACTTTAGCACTTGGCAAACTGTGTGAATTTGCCTGAGTTTGTGTGGTGGGCCTATACACAAGTGGATGTTCGTTCTAACCTGCTGTATACACTCGGTATGGACAGTAATTATGACTAAGACTGTATTTACCCATTATTAGGCTCAGAATTACACCACATCCAGCAGGCACAGAATTACCTCACAACTCCATGCAAATCCATTTAACCAAAGGACAGTTTGACTGAAAATATTGTGTCTACCCTATGAAAAAGAAGTTTATTCAAGTGTGCTTCTTTTAGAAGTATACATTCAGTCTACTTTTCAGGAATACACTTAAAATTGCACTTAAGTGTACGTGACATACTGACAAAAAGGTCTACGTATATTTGGCCTATACTTGTACTCAATCTTTTGATCGAGATACATTAGCATTAAAAGTAGAATTAAGGATTTCTAAATTATACTTGGCTTGGAGTTGTGTTTAATTTTTTTATTGAGTAGCCGATTAAATATACTTTTTTTCACATAGTTTTACATACAGTCTTATAAACTGATATTGTTTGAAAATATTGATTTATAAAGAAAACCTATATGTTCCTAATTCTGAGTATGTGAATTTTTGTGTAGGCTAGTCCACTGGTGGTGTACATGAGAATTTACTTCAAATCTACTTTACTCTTTCCCCGCCATTGACTGAATTTTCCGGCTGCATGTTTTCACTGTTATACGTTAGGGGGGCGCTATTACACATCTTCTGAAAGAGTACAGAATCTCCGGATCAAAACACAGGTGAAAACCGCATTCTTCCATCTTAAAAATATATCTAAACTATGACATATGCTCTCAATGCAAAATGCTGAACAGTTAGTTCAAGCCTAGTTAAAGTTTACTACTGTTACACTTATAGTACACTTAGTATACTTTCACATACTTTTACAGTTTTAGTACACTTACAAGTTTACTATTAGTACATTGATATTAGTATACTAACTACATAAAGTATACTTAAAAATATACTTGAACATTACTTAAAGGTACACTGTGTAAATTTTAGTAGCATCTAGTGGTGAGGTTGCGAATTGCAACCGCTCACCCCTCCCTTTCAAAGCACATAGAGAAGCTACGCTGGCCGACACAGGACTAAGATGTGGTCCTCTGAGACAGCAGTGAGTAGCTAGCGCTCTGTAGAGCAGTTTGTCCGTTTAGGGCTACTGTAGAAATATGACGGCGCAAAATGGCGATTTCACTGTAAGGGGACCCGCGGTGTATGTAGATAGAAATGGCTCATTCTAAGGTAATAAAAACACAACGGTTCATTATGTAAGGTCTTTATACACCACTGAAAACATAGTTATGTATATTATATTGCATTTCTTTCAATAGATCCTCATAAATGTTACACACTGCACCTTTAAATATACCTCATAAAATGAATCTGAAGTATACTTTTTTTCTTAAGGGTATCCCTTATCATCAAATACATTTTTTAGTAAAAACAAACAAACAATGAAAGCATGACCTGCATGCATTCTTTCAGTTTTCGTCGAATATGTCTTTATTGCTGTCCTTTGTTAATGATACATACGATGTGTGGAATTGAATGGGATTTCAGAGTTTTAGGGTGTGCCCAACACTCGAGATGTGAGTCGAGATATGACTCTTAAAAACAGGCTGGTGAATGCGTGGTGTCTTTACCTGTCTGAGTGTAACGCTTCTTACGGAGACGCTGCTCATGTCTGCCCAAGTGGCCTGTGAAGATACCGTTGACCCTTTGGCTCCAGGAACTATGGCTACCAACATCTTTAACCCCGCAGCGGGCTGAGGTCATCTTCTCCAGAGTGGCACTGTCCAGCCATCCAGTGACGGGCAGCTGAGACAACCACTGAAACTCTCTGAAAGAGACAAGACCACACAAAGGAACAGCTGCACTTCACTAAATCAGTAACCACATTTATCTGGACCATCATCAAACTGCAGTTATGATGTTTCTGATAGTTGGTACCAGGTTAACCTCCTAAGACCCAGGAAAACAAAGTCTTTTGAATTTAGTATTTTGTAATGTCATTACATTGTTTAGAGCATAAGAAACAAATTTCTAAATTATATTTTACATTTTATTCATATGTATCCTATGTCCTCTGTAGTGACACCAGGACTCATTTGTTTAAAAAATAATCGTACGAGGACAGTGCAAGGAGGTTAAGACGATGAACTGACGCCCACAGTGTGATCATACAGTTATGATGATTAACCAAGTTTGCTAGTGAACAAAAACATGCCAGCTTTAGCTTCGTACTCTATCTCTTGAAATACGAAGGACAAAAACAAAAGTAGAGCATGGCGCTAACAAGGTCACAGGTTTTACCTGATGGCAGACTTGACTTCAGCTCTATGATGAGTTTCCTTCTCCTTTTGCAGGTATCCGTATCGCTCCAGAAAACCCTGCACACACACACACACACACACACACACACACATCATGTGTCATACATCATGATTACTTCCATCAGCAGCTCCCAGATCACTAAAACTAGATATACTGTAATATATTTTGGAATGACGTAGTACCATAGACTATACCATAGTAACATAGACACAACAGTAGCCAATACCCATATGAGCATTGTTTGAGATAATTGTAGCATTTGTTGTTCCCTGCATGAAACAGAAAGATCTGTGGGAAGATGTGAGCCTCCGTGCCTCTGATGCCTTCACTTTATCGTCGATCCCCTAGACAGGAATACTGAATGACCATCCAGAAAGGAGTAAAAAAAGCTTTTTGTATAGTAATTATAGTATTACATCTATCTGTAATGCATCTCATTTTAAACAGGGGTTTGTACAGAAACTAAAGTTTTTTGTTTTTTTTAAAGAAAGCCTCAGTTTTCGAATGTGTGTGTGTGTGAGAGGAAATGTCTCAGTCAGGTATTGGCATGTGAACTGCATATTTGCTTTTAGTGTAGGTGTGTGGTGCACTTCTGAACCACCCGGAGGTCACAGGTAGGGACACAGAGACTAAAGCTGCTGGAATTTGTTGGCAGATCTGCAGTGAGGCAACACATTATTAAAGTAGTGGAAATAACATTACAGAGAAACCAAGAATTCAACAGTTGCAGCTTGTCTCCAAAACACAGAATTATTGTTCATACTTTTAACACAACTTGCAAACTAAAAAGCATGATGATGAATTATTATGATATTATTTTGTGTTTACTGTTTGTTTGTTGCAAATCTTTTTAACAAGCTATCGTTTAAATTTCTCTCAATTCTGGAGACATAAGCAGGGGATGTAATTACAGTGTAGGGATGCAAGATATATCAGCCACCGTATCGGTATCGGCTGATATATGTTGAAGAAAATTTGGCCGATATATGAAAGCCGATAAATAATGGATATTATCTTCAGATGAGACACTTCAGATGCACACTGGTCGCCATGATGGTTTTGAATTGCTTGAAATACGATTGAAAATCATTGAAAAAGTTAAGAGCAACATGTGCAGCGCAAGACTGTCATATAGGATACATAAAATTATAATGAGAACATCATAATTGTATGATTGGGACATGGCTTTTAATGGTGAGACTTTTGTTTTTGTAATCAGGATCTCAAAAATTATATAAAAACTTGAATTTAGATTTATCGGCCAATATATTGGTTATCGGCTTTTAAATACAAAGAATTATCGGGTGCTATTACAGTGCACTCGCAATGAAAATGCCCCCTTGGTTTTTATTAGAAAATTTATGGCTGTGCCAAATTATTCTGACCTCTAAATTTTCCATAGCTGAAAATTTTCCATAGCTGAAAGCATGACAATACATGTCTCCAACATGTTTGTATGCAGTTGTATAACTAGAAACATGACATTGGATTTAATTTGGGCTACTTGAAGCCCATATATATGTTTTATTTCAGTAGCTGTGTATTTTAAATTGAAAAAAATAAATAAATAACCCATGTCCCTATTTAAACGTATACTACGAATTATTTTGGGACAAGATACAAGGCAGATAATTGGTGGAAGCCGATGTTACCTGAGCCTGAGCTGTGGAGATTGGAGAGCTCGCCGCGGTCTGACCGCATAACAGCACTGACAGCAGCACAAACAGCTCCATCTGTGCACTCTTTACTTCCAAAATAACCTCATGAAAATAGATCCCATCACGACGAAAGCTACACCGAACTCAATAGAAGAGCGATAGAGACTTTCTCGCTGGTGCGCGTCTCTGAAAGCAGCGAATATCGAGTGCGCGTTCCGCCTCCAGAGCGCGCGCGGGCACAGACACAGTTCTCATACGTGTCGTGAACCATCATTGAACTGCTCTCTCAGACACCGTAGCACGGTCCAGTATTTACAAGCTTTGCATTGAGCAGAAAATAATAATTTTCCAAAAATAATATTAGGGATGTAATACCATATTACATTCTTTTTCCATGTTATCTCTACTGAACGAATCTTTACTTTACTAAATTGGCCTCTGTTACTCCTTTGCTCAAGAACGTCTGTTTTAAATAACTACTGACCTATTTCTGTGGTTCCTTTTATTTCTAAGGTACTAGAAAAAAGTTGTGCTGTGCCAACTACAGTCTTTTTTAAACAGAAACCATATTTCTGAAATTTTTCAGTCAGGTTTTAAATCTTGTCATAGCATATTTTAGTTGCTACCGCCGCAGGTGACTCTGTGATTTTAGTGCTTTTGGATCTGACTGCTGCCTTTAATACTGTCAATCACTCATTGCTCCTGTCTAGATTAGAATCCCATGTGGGGCTAAAAGGTTCAGTCTTGAATCGGTTTAAATCTTATTTAACCAAGAGATATTTTTCTGTCAGGATTGGCAATTTTATCTCCTCTGCTGCTCCTCTTGTATCTGGACTTCCCCAGGGCACCTTTGCTTTTTTCTCTCTACATGCTTCCTTTAGGTATGATTCTAAGAAGGCATTGTGCATCCTTGTATTTTTATGCGGATGATACCCAGATCTACACTATATTGGCAAAAATTTGGGGACGTCTGCCTTTACATGCACATGAACTTAAATGACATCCCATTCTTAATCCGTAGGGTTTAATATGGAGTTGGCCCACCCTTTGCAGCTATAACAGCTTCAACTCTTCTGGAAAGGTGTAATGAACTGCTCTGAGACACGAAGGCTGAGGATCCAAACGTAGCTTTATTAAAGAGTGACCCACAATTGTAGTCATACACAGGCAAGCAGTCCAAACAGGCAAACAAGACAGGAGAGACAAATCTCTCACAAAATGGGCAAGTAATCCAAAACCAAGAGACAAGAAACCATGGAAAATGCTCAGAAATGCAGTAATACAACAAACAAGACTTCCCAATGAATGACTGAAATAACCAGACTTATATAGGGTGAGGTAAACAGGGTAATGAGACACAGGTGGATGTAATCAGGGATGATGAGTCCGAGCAGTGAGTTATGGGAAATTTAGTCCTTGAGGGAGTGACAGTCCGGGGTGGAGTGCCCTCTGGTGGTAATCACGGGCACTCTCACTGGTGAATCGTGACATAGAATATCGTGACATAGCTCCTCAAAGGAGTGGCTTCCAGGCGCTCCTAAAATTGTCCTGGAAGGAGGTGGAGCGGAGGCGGACCCAGGGGCAGGATGGAGGGCCAGGCCCGTGGAGCGGAAGAGGGGCTGGAGGCTGAGGCAGAGCAGACAGCCAGAGCAGAAGGGCTGAAGACCACCTCAGCCTTGCTGGAGACCACCATGGCGGAGCAGATGACCACCACAGCAGCGCCGATGGGGTTGAACAACCCCACGGCGGAGCAGACAGCAGTGCAGAAAGTCTCGAAGACCCCCACGGCGGAGCAGGTAGTTCAGGGGACCACTGCAGCGCCGGCAGTTCAGGGACGGCCTTCGTGGACCTATAGCCCCGCCCCAAAACTTTCTTGGGAGGAGCTACGGACTCTGGAGCAAGCTCATGGGCTGGAGTCCTCTCTGGATGGGAGACAGAGTCTTCTCTGGACTCTGGACGGAAGACAAAGTCCTCTCTGGACTCTGGACAGGGGACAAAGTCCTCTCTGGACTCTGGACGGAAGACAAAGTCCTCTCTGGACTCTGGACAGGGGACAAAGTCCTCTCTGGACTCTGGACGGGAGACTCTGTTTGTCCTGCTGCCTGCTGTGCTCGCGTGTGCTTTGCTTGCTTTTGAATCTTTATTTGATATCATTCCCTGTTGTTTAAACTGCTAAATATAACTTACCCATCACCATATATTGTCTAATATTGCCTACCACATTAAATCTGACATCGCTAGCTTTTAATCTAAATCACTATCACGCGTTAGCATTTCGCTAGCCTGTTAGCTTGCCGTCTCTGCACTCGGGTCTCTTGTTTTCTGAGTTCATTAAACAACTGTGGTGAGCTGGATTAGTAAATAGACTCCATCAAACAACTGTGGTAAATTGGATTAATTAACAAATACGGTAAGCCATGTCTTCTTCTCCTGTCATTGTCACTTGCACTGCATGTTTCATGTTTAGTATATCTTTCTCTGTTGGCGAACAGGGCTTCACATGTGATAAATGTAAGGAGATAGTCAGGCTGACGGAGAAGATTTCAGAATTAGAGACACGCATCCAGACTTTATTTGAGAGTAGTGAGAATGTAACAGTTTTTGACACTGATTTGGATGCGAATAGCTTAGTGAACTCTGTACATTGTTCGGTTCCGGCTGTAGAGCCCGTGCAGCAGGGCAACTGGGTGACGGTGAGACGGCATAGTCGCGGATCAAAAAACCACTCTTCCATTCCGATTAGAACATCAAACAGGTTCTCCCCACTCAGTGATGCACCCACTGAGAATCCTGTTGAAAGTGCCCTAGTTATTGGCGATTCTATTACACGGAACGTGAAAATAGAGACACCAGCCACCATAGTCACATGTTTACCGGGAGCCAGAGCGCCTGACATCAAAGCAAATTTAAAAGTGCTGGCTAATGCTAATCGTAAATTCTCTAAGATTATTATTCACATCAGCACAAATGATGTTCGACTTCGCCAGTCGGAGATCACCAAAATCTCAAGTACGATGGCAGATGACGTTTTTTGCTCTGGTCCCCTCCCCGTTAAAAGGAGTGATGAGATACTTAGCAGACTATCATCACTCAATGGCTGGTTGTCTAAGTGGTGTCTGCAAAATGACATAGGGTTCATAGACAATTGGAAAAGCTTTTGGGGCAGACCTGACCTGTTGAAAAAAGATGGCATCCATCCTTCCTGGGATGGTGCCGCTCTTCTCTCTAGTAATTTGGCATATAGTCTTAGAGCTAAACCTTGACTAACTGGGGCCCAGGTCAGGAAGCAGACGGACTGGCTTACCCGACCGCCTGCTAGCTGTCTCACGTCACAGAAGTCAGATAAATCCCAGCACATAGAGACTCTTTCACCTAGATATTGTCACATAGAGACTGTGTCTGTTCCACGAATTAGTAAATACAAAAAACCATCAAAACCATTCAACGGTAAAAATTTAATTGATGTCCAACAAATACAGATATAATACAGATGATCAAATGATAAAGCACAGGCTGCTGAATATTCGATCCCTTTCCTCAAAAGCGCTTATTGTTAATGATATGATTACAGATCATAACCTAGATGTGCTGTGTTTGACAGAAACCTGGCTAAAACCTGACGATTACATTACTTTAAATGAGTCCACCCCCCAAGATTATTGTTATAAACACGAGCCGCGTCTGAAAGGTAAAGGGGGAGGTGTTGCTGTAATTTATAACAATATCTTCGGTATTACTCAGACGTCTAGTTTCAAATATAATTCCTTTGAAGTTTTGGTGCTTTATGTAACGTTATGTAGTGAAGTTGATAAATCCCGTTTGACATTTGTGCTGGCTACTGTATACAGGCCACCAGGGCACCATACAGACTTTACCAGAGAATTTGCTGATTTTCTATCAGAGTTAGTACTGGCTGCAGATAAAGTCCTAATTGTTGGTGATTTTAATATCCATGTAGACAATGAAAAAGACGCATTGGGATTGGTATTTAGAGACATTTTAAACTCTATTGGAGTAAGGCAACACGTGTCAGGACCCACTCATCGCCGTAATCATACTTTAGACCTAATACTGTCACATGGAATAAATGTTGATACCATTGAAATTCTGCAGCAGAGTGATGACATCTCAGATCATTACCTAGTATCATGTACACTTAATTTAGCAAAGGCTGCAAAGCCGTCCCCTCGCTTCAAATATGGCAGGACTATCACTGCTGCGACTAAAGATTGCTTTGTAAATAATCTTCCTCATCAGTTTCATCTCCTCAGCATCCCAGATAGCCTAGAGGAACTCGATGTTGCAACAGAAACTGTTGACTCTCTCTTTTCCAGCACTTTAGACACAGTTGCTCCCCGGTGCTTAAAGAAGATTAAAGAAAATAGTCCAACGCCGTGGTACAACGAGCACACCCAGGCCCTTAAAACAGCAGCCAGAAAAATGGAGCGCAGCTGGAAGAAAACAAAACTAGTTTTTCGCATTTCGTGGAAAGAGAGCATGATTGCATACAGAAAGGCCGTAAAAAGTGCTAGATCTGCTTATTTCTCGAAAACAAACACAACCCTAGGTATTTATTCGATACAGTGGCTAAATTAACCAAAGATAAAGCTTCAACTTCTGATGTTTGTAAACAGCACAGCAGTAATGACTTTATGAACTTCTTTACTTGTAAGATTGATAATATTAGGAAAAAAATTATAACCATGCAGCCGTCTACTACAGTATCACATCAGACAGTGCATTGTAGTGTCACTAAGAAAAATTACATTCATTCACTGCTATAGGAGAAGAAGAATTGGCTAAACTCGTTAAATCATCAAAATCAACAACATGTATGCTCGATCCTATACCGACTAAACTACTAAAAGAGATGCTTCCAGAGGTCATAGATCCTCTTCTTAATATCATTAATTCATCCTTGACATTAGGATATGTACCGAAAACTTTTAAGTTGGCTATTATTAAACCATTTATTAAAAAAACGCAACTTGATCCTACAGAATTAGTCAATTACAGGCCAATCTCAAATCTATCCTTTCTGTCAAAAATACTAGAAAAGGCAGTGTCTTCACAATTATGCTCCTTTTTAGAAAGAAATGGTATCTGTGAGTATTTCTAGTCAGGATTTAGACTGTATCATAGTACTGAGACTGCTCTCATTAGAGTTACAAATGATTTACTCTTATCATCCGATCGTGGTTGTATCTCTCTGTTAGTGTTACTCGATCTTAGCGCTGCATTCGATACTATCGACCACAACATTCTTTTGAATAGACTCGAAAATTATGTTGGCATTAGTGGAATTTCATTGGCATGGTTTAAATCATACTTATCTGACCATTATCAGTTTGTAGCAGTAAATGAAGAGATGTCACACCGATCACAAGTTCAGTATGGAGTACCGCAGGGCTCAGTGCTAGGACCGTTGCTTTTCACCCTGTAAATGCTACCACTGGGAGATATTATTAGGAAGCATGGCGTTAGTTTTCATTGTTATGCTGACGATACTCAGCTCTATATTTCTTCACGCCCTGACGAAACTTACCAATTCACAAGATTAATGGAATGCATAGCTGATATAAAAAATTGGATGACTAGTAATTTCATGCAACTTAATTCAGAAAAAACTGAATTTTTAATCATTGGACAAAAAAACTCCACAAGTAGTAACCTAGAATACTGTCTAACACTCGATGGCTGCTCTGTCAAGTCCTCGTCGTCAGTTAGGAACCTGGGTGTGCTCTTTGATACCAATCTCTCATTTGAAAGCCACGTTTTTAGCATCTGTAAAACTGCATTCTACCATCTTAAAAATATATCTAAATTACGGCACATGCTTTCAATGCAAAATGCTGAACAGTTAGTTCATGCGTTCATGACCTCAAGGCTAGATTATTGTAATGCTCTACTGGGTGGTTGCCCTGCTCGCTTAATAAATAAACTCCAGCTGGTCCAAAACGCAGCAGCTCGAGTTCTTACTAGAACCAGGAAGTATGACCAATTTAGCCCGGTTCTGGCAACACTGCACTGGCTCCCTATTAAACATCGTATAAATTTTAAAATCTTGTTAATTACTTAGCACTAAATGGTTTAGCTCCCCAGTACTTGAGCGAGCTCTTAACGTATTATAGTCCTTCACGACTATTGTGGTCTCAAAATTCTGGCAAAATCAACTGCAGGCGGTCGATCCTTTTGCTGTTTAGCGCCTAAACTCTGGAACAGTCTTTCTAGCATTGTTCGGGAAGCAGACACACTCTGTCAGTTTAAATCTAGACTAAAAATACATCTCTTTACTATGGCATACACATAGAACATTATCAATTTCTATTATTCAAATCAGTTAAATGATTGTGTTAGGCTGCATTAACTAGGTCAGCCGGAACCGGGAACACTTCCCATAACACCTGATGTACTCATTACATCATAAGAAGAATGGCATCTATGCTAATATCAGTCTCTCCGTTTATCCCGAGGTTTACTGTAGTCAGCCGGATACAGGTCATATCCAGATCAGATGGTGGAACTGCGCCTAGACACGACTAACGCATTCCTGAAGTGTCTGCAGAGATTGTGTCAACTAGATTCTCCCCTGTGAAGGCCTCATTGACACAACATCCAGTGGCACTGATCCTCAACAAACCCGTCTCCTGCGTGATGACTCCGATCTTCAACCAGATGGAACTGGACAAATATTCTGAATGTTATCAGTTATCAGTTTGTAGCAGTAAATGAAGAGATGTCACACCGATCACAAGTTCAGTATGGAGTACCGCAGGGCTCAGTGCTAGGACCGTTGCAGTGACACTGATCCTCAACAAACCCGTCTCCTGCGTGATGACTCCGATCTTCAACCAGATGGAACTGGACAAATATTCTGAATGTTCCGATCTAATATGACTTTTGACCTGTAATGTTGCCAGAATCATAATCATACACTGTTTGTTTGTTGGCCAGAGGAGAACTGGCACCCCGACTGAGCCTGGTTTCTCCCAAGGTTTTTTCTCCATTATGTCACCTGATGGAGTTTTGGTTCCTTGCCATCGTTGCCTTTGGCTTTTGGCTTGCTCAGTTGGGGACACTAAATATTAAACTATATTACTGATCTGCCCGCATTGACACTATATGATAATTGAAATGAGGTGGATGACATCACTGTTTTCTCCAGAGCGGCTGTACAGCCGAATCAAATTCTGTTGCATTATTTTCCTGTTACCACTGTGAAGCTGCTTTGAAACAATTGCCATTGTAAAAAGCGCTATATAAATAAAGGTGACTTGACAAAGATGTTTACTTAGGGAAAATGTTTTGTTTGAAATTATTTGTCAAATGTAAAAAAGAACAACAGAAATAAAATCTTTATTAAGTTATTTGCATAGGCCATAATGTTATTTGTATTTGAGCATGTTTTATTAATAGAATATATTTTTTCATTTTTGTTTTCAATGTAATGTTTCAGGACAATGTGTTTGGTATTTTAGCCAGTATGGGGCATAACCTCCTCTGTGATCAGCTGTGGAAGCACATGGTTTTTCTAGTAAAGTCACCTTTACTTATATATCTCTTTGTACAGTACAGATATTTCAAAGCAGTGATAACAGGAACTTGTTTCTGTTGTCTTTTTAGACAAGAATAAATCAGTTTTTGGTTTAGGCAAAACAAAGATGTGTGTATATAGTTTACTGTCATTTGCACTAAACGAAGTAATTTACACAGTTAATTTTATTTACATGCAAATATTTTAAGCAGAAATCAATTTATGTAAATTATGTAATATATACACAAGTCCTTTAGTCAAAATAGTAATTATTAAAAAGATTAGTTATATACCCATATATAAAGGGTTTAAGCATAAAGGCTATATACGCCTATATAGCCTATAAAGTGGGAGAATAAGCCTAGGAAAAATGGTCAAATGACATTCTGACTCTAAATAAGATTAAATAAATACTGTCTGTGGATGTCTTAAAGGGATAGTTCACCCAAAAATGAAAATTGGCCCATGATTTACTCACCCTCAAGTCATCCCAGGTGTATATGACATTCTTCTTTCAGACGAATACAATAAGTTATATTAAAAAATGCCCTGGCTCTTCCAAGCTTTATAATGGCAGTGAATGGTGGTTTCGGTTTTAAAGTCCATAAAAGTGCATCTATACATCATAAGTGCTCCACACGGCTCCAGGGGGTTAATAAAGGCCTTCTGAAGCTAAGCGATGCATTTTTGTAAGAAAAATATCCATATTTAAAACTTTACAAACTGTAATCTCTAACTTCCGCTAACTGTCGTATGCACGTTCATGAGAGACTGGCATTCCAGCGTGAGACATAGGATGCTCCGGTGAGAATATGCTAGTTCTCACGAGAATCAAGTTTTGTTTTGCTCAATGCTCTGCTCTGCTCTTCCGCGTTCGTCACCCGAACTTACGCTACGCCTGCGCCCTACGTCATACGCTGGAACGCCAGTCTCTCGTGAACGCGTGTACGACAGCGATTACAGTTTGTAATGTTTTAAATATGGATATTTTTCCTCCACAAACGCATCGCTTTGTTTCAGAAGCCCTTTATTAACCCCCCCGAGCTGTGTGGAGCACTATGATGGAAGATGCACTTCAAAACAGAAACAGCCATTCACTGTCATTATAAAGCTTGGAAGAGCCAGGACACTTAATATAACTCAGATTGTATTCGTCTGAAAGAAGAATGTCATACACCTAGGATGACTTGAGGGTTAGTAAATCATGGGCTAAATTTCATTTTTGGGTGAACTATCCCTTTAACTTGCATAAAAATGTCTAAAGTCTTTACGATCTTTTATAAGACATTCATTTTGAAAAGTGAATTTAAAGCTTTCACTAACAGTGGAAACTCTGTTAAAGCAAAACATTAACAATAAGTGCCCCACCAAACGCAACACATTTAGACATCTGCTAATATTTGGCACCAGAACATGTCAAAAATATGGATCAAGAAATAATTTCATGTCAACCTTCTTTAAACTGAAGATAGCAGCTCGTCTATGGCTCAAATACACTGTTCTCAGTATGTTTTGTGATGCGAAGTCACAAGGGGTGCAAAAGGGGAGACTACAGAAACGCTTGACAGAATTTGGGAGAATAAGGGTTAAGTTCTCACTTTTCACAAACATTATGACAATGATTCAAAGACTCATGTTTCACTAGCTCTTACTTAAATCAAAGACCTGTCACTGCTTTGAATATGTAATGATTTACAGTTATGACTAGTGTACAATATATTTTTGCACCATTTTGATTTCACAGGCCTTTTTAAACACCACTGGGAGTTCTTCTTGCAGCTGAATATTATGTACTTTATGTAGTATAATGTACTCGTCTTAAATTAAACAAACCCCCCCGCCCCCCAAAGAGACAGAAACAAGTACATTAAGATCAAAAGGGTGTTTAATATTTTTTGCAAAAAGAAAAACAAAAGAAACAAGTAAAACAGTTTGTGATTTTTACAAAACAATAAGCATTTCACAAATCACACACTAAATGCCGGACTCAATTCAGGAAATTAAAAAGTAACAAAAATAACATTTGGCCCCACCCCCTTCACCTAGAGCAAAATTATCCTTTAAAGCTGATCTGTGGCCAGTTTTGCCATTTCCTTAAAAGGACTGAAGGTTTACAAAGTGGCGGCTCAGAGATCAAATTCATTCCCTTCCCTACACTCAGCCTTCCTCAGACCCTCACAGTAGATTCAACATTTATGGGAAAAACTGCTTGTTTCAAACAGTATATGCAGGACGCTCATGCAACAGAAAGGTATGCAGACACAAACCTCTCCCCTTACCCTCTCAACCCCCACCCCACAATAAACAATGGTCTGGAACGGCATCCAAAAAGTCTTCAGTATGGCCGGCCACGTCTCTCTTCTCTGTGGTCTCCCCTTTGGGATAGAGGCAAACGTTACACAAACGTCAAAGATTCATGAGAAGATTACGACTGACTGTAGAGTTCAGGTTTTCATTACCTTCCGCCCATTTTGTATCCACCTCCACCACCATAGCCTCCACGGTCTCCACCCCGGAAACCACCACCGCCGCCTCTGCCACCTCTGAAGCCGCCACGGTCCCCGCGGTCACCGCCGTATCCGCCCCGACCGCCACGGTCTAGGAAAAGTGGGTGGCAACATGAATTTCTGCTTGGTATTCACAAGCCATTTCAGAAGAGTTCGGCAAAAATCACATCCTCTATTGGTCAAATTTCATTAAAAACTTACCACCGCCATAACTTTCGCCTTCTGGTTTTGGTGTTCCACACTTGTTGCATTCATATCTTCTAGCAAAGTTCATGTTTCCACAAGAGCTGCAAGGAGAGGTTTATAAATGAATACAATCTGACTACATATTCCTCTCAAACACATGCACTACATGGTCCAAACCTGTTGGGACAAGGCCAGTCTCCTCCCCTGACGTCAAACGAGGGACCGCCACCAAAGCCACCTCTGCCTCGAAAACCTTTGAGCACATGCCAGCAGGAAATGATTTGCATATCCCTTGTTTCAATCCAAATGTGACCAAAAGCTCAGACTGGTTTTATTAGACAGGGAAAAGTCCAGATTGAGAACATACCACCGCGGCCACCACTTCCTCGGCCACCTCCTCTCTGGGTGAACTCCGCCCTTCTGGTAGCAAACGACACCTTGATGGGTTTTCCTTTAAACTCCTTTCCTATATTCCAGGAAAACAAAACCGCATTATAAAGTGATTAGGGGCTATCGAAGTCAAAGAGACAGAAAGGATGTTTCTTTTACCATCAAACCAATCAATGGCAGCTTTGGCTGAGGGTGGGTCATCAAAGGAGACTGTGGCTTCACCCTTCAATCGTCCAGTGGCTTTATCAGAATACAGATTGATCATGGGTAAGCCAGTCTTCTTATTGAGCTGTTAAAGAAATTATTTGTTAGAGATGATTAAGCAACTTCACAACTGTAAATCCGGGTTCTTTAGGTCGCTGAAGCTTTTGATTAGGGATCTATGATTTTCATGATGCAGAAAAGAGAATCCAGGAATCCAAAAATCACAAGTGTAAATTACTGTATAACGTGGAATGTCATGGAATTTGTCAAATTTTGGAATAAATGAGGGCTGTAGAAGGAAAAGGGAAAAAAAAAAAAAAAAAAAAAAAAAAAAAAAAAAAAAAAAAAAAAAACTGGACTAGTGTCTGTGAATATTACACTGCAAAAAGACATTCAATATAACTTTTAAAAATGAAGTCTGCATCTGCGCGTGAACGAACGGTGTGGTTGTGTTTACAACGTTAAATTACGCGAGACACTCGCGTCTGCCGTCTCATGAGAACATGAACTTCATCTGCATTTCACCATTTCATTTGAGAAAATTGTAAATAAAACATACTATGTGTGACCCTGGAGCACAAAACCAGTCATAAGTTGCACGGGTAAATTTGTGGCAATAGCCAACAATGCATTGTATGGGTCAAAATATCGATTTTTTTTTTAATGCCAAAAATCATTAGGATATTAAGTAAAGATCATATTCCATGAAGATATTTTGTAAATTTCCTACTGTTAATATCAAATTTATTATTAGTAGAATGCATTGCTAAGGACTTCATTTGAACAACTTTAAAGGTGTTTCTCAATATTTAGATTTTAGCACCCTCAGATTCCAGATTTTCCAATATTCTGGATATTGTCCTATCCTAACAAACCATACATCAATGGAAAGCTTATTTCAGATGTATAAATCTCAATTTTAAAAATTTGTGGTCCAGGGTCACATCAGTATTTTATAGTAAAAGGTACTGTGTTCTGCTTTGTTTGCCAAAGGAAGAGTTTAATTCATTCAATTACATTTTAAAATATTGAATGCTTTATGACTTATTACTACCACTGATAATAAATTTGTATTTATATAAAAAAAATAAAATAAAAAAATAAAAAATTCATAGGGCCCTATTGTAAAGAAAAAAAAAAAAAACTAAAATTAAGTTAACGTTCTGAATTCAACTGATTAGATTGAATTCAGGCTTGATTAATTTCAATTAAGTTAAACTAAATGGAATCCAGAAAAATGAACAATTTGAGCTGGAAAAAAATAAATAAAAAAAACCTTAAGGCTCTAAAAGTAATGTTAACTTAAGTTTTATGACTTCAATTATTATTTCATTCTTTTTGATTAATACATTTTAATTAAAAAATCTGAGCCCAGAAAATAAAAATGGAAAAGGAATTAAAAAATAAAAACAGACTTTAGGGAAAAAAAAGAAACTAATTTCATAGTCAACTTGCCTTTATGATTCCGATTTGTTTGAAGTAGTCACCCACTTCCTGAGTGGTGACATCTTCTCCAAGACCTTGGACAAAGATGGTATTATTGTCCGAGTTATCCTGATCGCCATCTGGAATTGGGAGACTATATTCATATCGGAGTCATGACACCATTACAATACATCCACACACCAGGGTAACTTTCACTACCTTCATGCCAACTCAAATAAAACCACTACATGCTCACTCCAATGTTCCCCCACTTCTGAATTCAGGGTGAAATGCTCACGAGCACTTACCTCCATCATCCTTTTGACCATAGTCTCTGGGTCCTGAAAAACAACAAGACACGAAAGAGAAACACAACTTTGAGAACTTGCCATGAACCCTTATTTCAATACAAAGTCTATGATTAAAAGAAAATCAAACCAAACTGCTTTGCTATGTAGATTTGACCTTTACAAATGACAGTTTAAGCTATGCACCAGTGTGTCCAAAATTGCTGCACCATTTCCAACACCTTTGTACACCAGGACAAATTTCTGTGAGTCTAGCAAAAATAAATCCAAGTATTCATGTTTCTAAATCATGTTGTTTCTTCACCATGTGCAGGTGGCATCCAGAAGACTGGCATTTAATTCATGCAAAGATACCATTTTAAAAAAAGTAAAGCTGGGTAGTTGTTAGACTTTAGCCCACAAGAGCACTACCAGAGAGGACAGCAATAAAGACAATAAGGTGATGTTCCTTTGGGTTGACATAAAAGGTGGCTCAAGAGTTCATTTGCCAGCTAATCTCTGTATTTCTTATCTCTTTTCCCCCACTGAGACAGTTCTGATGCTCATCACTTACCACCGTAATTTTTGTAGCCACCACGGTCACCACCACTGCAGAGGAAAAATTGAAGATATGATGGCTTTCCTTTGTTGAAACCTGGGAGCGCAAGGCTCCCTCTTTATCAGTATTCATGCCAAGGTTTACTACTGAGGAGGAAACGGCTCCCATTGACAGATGGGTTAAGGATGATGGGCCAAATGTACATGAAACATTTAAATTGAAACCAAAACGCAAGCCTCTTTCCAAATTAGAATGGTTTTGGATGAACTTCAAGATTTGATGCGCTCTGAATTGAGACTGTGACGTAACTAAAAACCAGAGAAGAGCACGGAGGACAACCTCCCTGCTCCCTCTTTCATTTTTCAAGAAACGAAACTAGATTTGCTGTGGCACTCGTGTAGACGAGCACACATTGTCTTCCATTATGAGTGCTTATGAGCTCCAAAGGCTGTGGTCCAACTTTAATTTCACTCACTTTGATACCTGTAGTATAAAATGTAGACCAGTTAACACAAAAAGAAACAACACCGTACAGACAGCGATTAATGTGGAGTGACTGAGAATTGTTCCTTGTAGCTGAACCTTCCAATGTGAACACTCTCCCAAAGGGAAGCAGGAAAAAAAGTTGATTGGAACAAATGGAGACCAGAAGAAATGAGCATTAAATTAATTGAATTCGACTAGTCGTTCCCAATCATCCAATAAGCTTCTGTGGATAACTTCAGATTTTTTTTTTTCCAGAATTAGCATTTAATTCAAGGGAAACGGACCAATCAATTTGGCCTTGAGTGTGTAAGCGGAGTCTCTCCATAATTAGCCATGCTTTCATTTAGGGCTGTCACTAACCATTATTTTGGTAATCAAGTTCTTTTTTTTATTCATTTGAGTAATAAATAAACCTAAGCAAAGACTTAAACCTTTAAAATTATTTATTTAAAATGCATTTATAACAACGAGGCAATATTTGCTTCAAATAAAGTATCAAATGCAAGTAATCATATGGCTTTATAGAATACTGTTAAAATTCATAATATAAAACAATCTTAAGTACATTATGCATTATAAAATGCCTGCAGAGGGCGCCAGCGGCCTGGTGATTGTTACACTTTACAGCAGATCAAATCCTTGTTTGGGTTAATCTCAAGTTAATCTTACATATTTGGCCACTTTACAAAATAAATGCTACAGCCACTAATCTCTTGAACAAGAACATTGGGGACATCAAAACATGCAGACTCAGAGCGAGGGTTTAAACTTATTTTGAAACCGCAAAGAAACAGTTCGCATATTTTGAAAGATATTGATGTATTCTCCTGTGTTGGCATAGCTTTATAAATGATTTACCTTACAAATCTAATGAAATGGAGCACTGGGGTTGGGCGATGTCTACCAAATTGGCATCAGACGATGTCTACAGTGAACCGCGTGGATATGATTTATGGACGATGACACTAGAGGGGGGGGGGGGGGGGGTTGTTTGAGCATTAATCGCCGTTAATGTGCTGTGCGTCTGGAGAAAGAGAACGTGCACAGAGCTGAAAGGGCTTGAATGAAGCGCGTTTGGCTTTAGATGAAACTAGAGGATATAGCGCTGAAATATTACCACAAATGATCCTAAGTGCTTGTGGTGAGATCCGCACCGCTGTTTTGACGCTCTGCTCACTTCAACTAGAAACAGGAAAACGGTGCTACCATTCTGTCTCGCAGTCCAGATGGAAACATGCCGGGGTCCGGATGCGTAACGTGGTCTGCCATTTCAATACCATTGTTTAGTTCGTATAAAACATCTAGTTTATAATTATATAAATGTTTAATTCGTTTAATTTATAATGCATTGTGTTTTTTGCACAATCTTTAGTTTAAATGGTGTTCATTAAACTGAATTGAATGTAATTTGTATTGTGAAGGCATCGTCTATCGACCCAACCCTATGGCGCACATTGCGTTCCCAGATGAATGTTATAAGCAACCCAAACTCACAGCAAATGCACAGATGGAGTTTGAGACGCTTCACACATGCAAATGACAACAGTTCATGTGGTGCAGTATTTACTGTGAACAGAGCCACTCTGAGACGCACGTAACCTACACGCGTGTAAAGCATATATTATTATATCCATCCCACAGGGCATGTATAACTTTGTGAATTCACAAGAGCACTTTGCTATAGTATGGTTTTTAAATTGTTTTAATACATTGTGCAGCCTTAGAAAACGGTCTAAATCCAGTTCAAGGATTCTCATCCGTGGAATGAATCACTTTTCCGGTTACTCGACACGAGTAAATGGCAAACGAGAATTTTTTTAAATGGAGTGCTATAATTTTAAAATCAAGGAATCGTGACAGCCCTACTTTAAAGGGTTAGTTCACCCCCCCCAAAAAAAAAAAAAAAAAAAAAAAAAAAAAAAAAAATTATATTAGCCCATGATTTACTCACCCTCAAGTCATCCTAGGTGTATGACATTCTTTCAGACGAATACAATCAGAGTTATATTAAAAGAGTCCTGGCTAATCCAAGCTTTATAATGGCAGTGATTGTGGCTCTGTTTTTGAAGTCCATAAAAGTGCATCTATCCATCATATAACTGCTCCGGGGGTTAATAAAGGCCTTCTGAAGCGAATCGATGCGTCTGTGAGAAAAATATCCATACTTAAAACTTTATAAAGTAAATTTATCTAGCTTCCGGCCGATCGCCTTCCATATTCAACTTACAGAAAAAGTGTAGTGCCTCTCGCAGTTCAAAATGCTTACGCTACGTCTGACGACACTGCACACCAGTTACACTCGTCAGACGTAGCGTAAGCATTTTGAACTGCAAGGAAGGAAGGAATGAATATGGAAGGCGATCGGCCGGAAGCTAGATAAATTTACTTTACAAAGTTTTAAATATGGATATTTTTCTTACACAGACGCATCGATTCGCTTCAGAAGGCCTTTATTAACCCCCCGGAGGCGTGTGGAGGACGTTATATGATGGATAGATGCACTTTTATGGACTTCAAAAACAGAGCCACAAATCACTGCCATTATAAAGCTTTGAAGAGCCAGGACATTTTTAATATAACTCTGTCTGAATTCGTCAGAAAGAAGAAAAGTCATATACACCTAGGATGACTTGAGGGTGAGTAAATCATGGGCTAATTTTCATTTTTTGGTGAACACTTTATTTCAATTCTCAGCTCAGTCTTAAATTCAGACATTTAAGAACTCACCAATTCTAGAGCAGATGAAACCTTGAGGGAAATATCCATAGATGTACCAGTTATGTACTTTTTTTTGTTTTGAGCTAAAAAATTTCCCATATGTGAATGTGATGCATTTTAATGCATAGATATGTACTGGAAATGGAGAAACCTGGCTACTATAGCCTATAAGCTATTTATAAGCATCCAACAACTAACTGCAATAAGTTGACAACATTCCATTGGGTGGAGTGTCACTTCACAGAAACAAACAGATGGTGGGTCCATTAAGAGTCCAACACTTCAAATAATAAAAGTAGACAAACCACCTTTTGAAGTACAAACTTAATTCTCAAATTAGTTATCCATAGCCAAATTCAAAAATAAATAAAAATCCTATTAATCAACACCTTTCAGGTCTAAGTGCATTTTCTTTTTCAACAGAGTGCTGAAATACCTTCTGGGGTGGGCACACTTACCCCATACCGGAGGGTGGGCCTCCTCGGCCACCTCTGTCAAAGCCTCCGCGGTCATAACCACCCCGATCAAAACCCCCACGTCCTCTGCCCCTGAAACCCTCAGCCCTGTCTGAGCCACCATCGTCGCCATACCTGCGGGGGGTATCACCTGAGGGGAAGGGGGCAGAGTTTAAGGGCGTTTTCACATCTGGCTTGTTTGGAGCTCTCATTTCTGAACCTGCCGCGTCTCTCCTTTAGTTCGGTTCGTTTAGGCATACATGAACACACCAAAAACAATCGCTCCGAGATCGCCTGAATGAGGCGGTCTCAGTCCGATTGAAAAACTCTGGGGCGGTTCGGTAGAGGTGAGAAAGTAATCTGACCCAATGGACGGACCAAGCGGTATCAATTCATAACGGGAAAGGTGTTATGTAAAAAGCGACATTGTATGATTCTTAAAACCAAAGAGTGCCTCTTCATCTTAATGTGTTATTGCTCTCATGCATTGCAAGAATGCCGTCCAGACGAAGCCTTGATTCCAGCTCTACCTGCATTATAACACAATTTTAAGTATAATTAAATGTATATAATTTATCAGTTAGAGTGGAAATGACGGCTACATTCGTAGAAGTGTTTGCGTGTGTCTCGACAGCTACAGATAAAGCCACAAGCTCATGGAGCAAACTTAATCTTGATGGATGACGCAGAGGAAATAAGAGGAGTTTCTCACATGTGACTTATGTGAACACATTTTGGTACGCTCAAATGTTGCCTTGTGAAAGCGAACCGAACCAAGAAAATGCTTCATTGTAACAAATTTAGACACTGTTTCAGAACAAAGTAAACTATATACAGGTCTGAAAACGCCCAAAGACACAAAATGTGATTAAATTTGTACAGAACACACGAAACAATTACCATCATTGCGTCGCACATAGCCACCTTGAGAGCCCCCATAGGAGCCACTGGACTGACCATACGCTCCTCCACCGGCACCTGCCGCAGCCGGCTGCCCGTAAGATCGCGGCTGCCCATACGACTTATCACCATAACTGCAACGAGATAGAAAGGAGGCAAAGAGATTTCACAAGTTGGGGTGGGTAAAAATATGGATTTTACAGTGTATCATGATCCTTGTTGACTGTTCGAGTACGTCCACAGGACCAGCATCTTCGAAGCAGTCAAAAAAAAATGAAATACATCTCTCATAGGTTTGGAGCTAAACTCTGCAGGGGCGAGGCCCATCAGGAGCAGCATCTCAAATCCCTGCACTACAGTAACAATGGAGGCACAAATACTGAAATTCAAGCAAAAAAAAAACAAAAACAAAAAAAACAAAAACAAACTCATGACTGAAAGGTAAATGGTTGGTACTAGAAACCTAAACATTAAGAGATTTTTTTTTTTTTTTAAATGAAAATCCATTTAACTAAATTTAAATAACACCTAAATCACTTTATGAAGCACTAACTTGGCTTTAATGGAGCCAAAAATTGTATAGGTGGAAACAATATCCAGTTTCAGCCAATATTTCTATATTGTGCCTCCTTAAACATTACCATATTTGCAGTGCTAAGACAGCTAAAGTGCCAAACATTTATATATTTAAAAAAAAAAAAAAAAAAAAAGGTTCTTGTTTGATTGACACAAGGACTCAAGAGGTTTGTGACATGCAATTTTCTGAGATGCATGTAAACACTTGCATGTCATCAGCATGCTTGTTTAAGGGTTGAGAGATACAAGGTGTGTCTAATGGAGAAGTAAGATCTCTTACCCAGGTGAGGCGTCGGAAGCCTGTTGTCCATAGCTTTCCAAGCTCGGCTGCGCCTGTGGTTGACTGTAGCCAGCGGAGGAGTATCCCTGAGACGACTGGCCATAACTCTCCCCTTTACGGAAACAAGCCAATTATACACCATCCATCTTTAACTGACAGATTCATTCATATCAAGTTAAAGATCACATACCACCAGACTGTCCATAACCACTGAAGCTCTGTGCACTGTAAGAGCCACTTCCATTCCCCTGACCATATCCCTGCTGGAAAAACAAACAATCATTAAGCTACAACACTATGAAGATGCATATTAACAACAGTAGGGCTGAAACGATTCCTCGAGTAACTCGAATTTATTAAAAAAAAAAAAAAAAAAAAAAAAAAAAAAAAAAACCACACAACACACCTTCGTTTAGTCCATTTAACTACACACGGTCATGTTGCAGAAAGACAATGTGTAAGGACTCAGAGTATGCGCGGATTGCGGTTATATCCGCGGGTCAGGTGGGTAAATAAAAAGTAGGCTAACATTCCAAAAATTGCGGGTGGATGACCAATCAATGTGTTGATTTGAATAAAGACGTAGAACTCATTTCACGGTAAAACGCAATGAATGTGTCACTCTTGAACTTTCGTTTTCAGCTAATTTCAAGATCAAAGACCGCAATGCGAGAGAGCGGCATCAGCACTGGTGATATAGTCTTGCTATTTTTAAATGAAGACAACTGTGTTGAGCTTCAGGATGTGACGCTGAACATTTAAGTTTCATTTGCGGCAGTTCACGCGTCAGCTGAAGAGATACGAGCACTCGAAACATGAACAGCATGAATGGAGTTTGCACATGCATCACCATCATTGTGATGTGTATGTGAAACGTTTAAATGGGACTATATATACACTTGATATCTCCGATATACACCATTAAAATTCTCAAAGCTAAGCGCAACAAATAGCAGAACAAGCTGTAACTTGTGCGTGTGATGTGCAGCACTCCTGCTTTGAGCTGCGTGCTCATTGATTTGGGTACTTTTACAAAAAAAAAAAAAACACTTTATATTTATAGCTTCTAACTTAATAAAATGAGCTGTGTTACTAAGATGAATGATTAGATCAAAATGTAGATCTGTATGTGCGATGCTACTTTATCTGAATTAAATACAAACATCTCTCGCTTTTGCTCATGTTCCAGCGGTTACTCCTCCGTGTGCTGTATAGGTTGTCGACCCTGGTTTAGGTTATTTAAGAAATGTAATTTCGCCCAAGACGATTTTTTTTTTTAAAGCAACCTACTTCAGTGTAGCTATGTTACGATAGCATCGCGCTTAACACTGAGAATTTGAATAATTGTAATGTGACGATCAGGTGCGGATCTAAATCAGAGAAAACCATCCACCCGCACATGATTTTTTTAACAGCGGATTCAGTGACGTTAGAAGTGATCCGTGCATCTCTAGTATGCCCATCTCTACTCTTGTTCCTGTTCCAAGTTACCTTCCTGTCCAATATTTTTTGCTTCTTACAAAAGCCACAAAGCCTTCCAAGAAGACAGTAAAGGCTTATGTCATGCCTGAGCTGAAGCTTGAAAGTTAAGTTGCACAAATGCAATGTTTAGGCATTATTTATATTACTATTATTTTGATTTATAGCTTGTAGGTTTAGTTTTAGGTTGCCTGTTTACCTTTTTAAAGTAATTTGAAATTGATTTTTATATTTTTATTTATGATTTTTTTTTTATATATAGGCAATTGAATGCACTAAATTGGTTTAGTTTTCACAGATATTAATGTATGCAATTTCAGCAATAAAACTTAAATTTTCTAAAAAAGGAAACAATTTAGTTGTTCATTTTAAGATACCTGTCTTATTTTCTCGTGTATATTTAGTATTGCTCTTTAAGAAAGAAAAAGTACTTATCCGATTACTCAATATCAAGGGAATAATCAGTAGAATACTCAATTACTAAAATAATCAATAGCTGTAGCCCTAAACAGTCATAAATCAAGCATTATATATTATATGCTATTCTAATTATATAGGTATTAGTCAATCCTATATTAACCATTTGCAAATAGTCAAATGCAACTGCTCGACTTCTCACTGGCACGTGTAAATATGAGCACATCACCCCCTTCTTGCTCTCTCTGCATTGGTTGCCTGTGTGTTTTAGAATAGCGTTTAAGGTTTTACTCTGTTTTTAAGGTATTAAATGGACTGGCACCTTATTTATCTGAACTTGTGACTTAAATGCTAGATGTTTAAGGTCATCTAATCAGAATCAGTTGAAGGTGCCCAGATCACGGTTAAAAAGAAAGAGACCGGGCTTTTGCCATAGTGGGCCCCAAATTGTGGAATAGCCTACCGTTAACTATTAGATTAATCGCTACAGAATCAGTTTAAAACAAAACTTACAACCAACCTTTTAGAGAAGGCCTGTAATAGACGAGTCTTTCTGAGCTAGTTTCTCTGCATGTATAATTGTATGTACGTTTTTCTTGTTTTGATTGGTGTTTTTTGTTTGTTTTTACAATTTTTGTACAGCACAATAGTCAGCGATTGCTGTTTTATTGTGCTAAATAAATAACACTAAACTAAGCGTTACCTGTCCACTTTGAAAGCCTTGGGATCCACCATAAGAGCCGTAGCTGTACAGTAAAATAGAAACAACAAAAGTTACATCCTGAAACAAACAAATTGGGAGAATCTGATAGCATCAGATCTTACAAAACTAAGATTGTGAAACCTTATCGCCACATTTACATATTAAAACTTACCTGCGCGCGCATATATATATATATATATATATATATATATATATATATATATATATATATATATATATATATATATATATATATGCGCTTTAATTAAAAAAAAAAAAGGTAAGCACCACTTGCCTTTGTTGAGCGCCAGGCTGGCCGTAGCCTGAATCTACGAAAAGAAACAGGAAAAAAAAAAAAAAGCAGAATATATGAAGTGTGAACAGGTAAACAGAACATCGAATAGGTTTAAACGAGTTTCACTCAAACGTCAATCGACCGCTTGTATAATCGTGTATGTAACCATCAGTAAATGCTATGCTAACAATCATACCACGCCACATCATGAGCACGGCGGCTAAACGCCCATCCCCAGCATCCACATAAACCCACCGGCCGACTCGCTGTGTAGAATTAAACATATAAGTGTTTGTTTAAATAGCCTTACATTTTCTGTCGTCAACGTGCTTTTAAATTTAAACAATAGCAAATTCCGCGTCGTCGGTTTAGCCGCTAATGCTAAGCGCGCTGCGTTAATTATCCTTTATGTCTCATAACATCGAACAGCAAACGAATAAAGAACAATTACTACGTTACATGTGCTACTATAGATTATATATATAAGTATTTTTTTACCTGAGGCCATCTTTCTGAAGGAAATAAAATGAAATGATCACCAATCCCAAAATTAAGAAATTAAAAACCCGGCACGAGCGAAACGCGCACTGCAGCTCTTATGAACTTTGACCCGAGAGCGGATTGTACCTTCTACTTAGCGGGAACGCGTGGATGCATCCATGTATTTGGCACATATAACATAAGGAATACTGCAGCGAATATTATAAAGTACAATTTATGGTCAAACTGCTAATAGAGAAAGAGCAAAGCATGACGTAATAAGATATATATTGGCAACGTATTTGGATAAATACCCCCGTTTGTTGGAAAGTGGTATAAACTTTGCGCCTTTTCTGTCACGTGATCTCCACCAGGGTTGACGTCATGAGATGATCGCGCTTATTACTTTAATAATTAGTTTTCACGTGAATACATTTTTACTGTTATCATACATCAGTAGGATCATCCCGTATTTAATGGTGAAATGATCTGACACGTATCAAATCAATACGGGAAGTGATTTGTCCCACATTTTAGCTGCACATAATTGAATAAATACGATGTTTACAGTGTGTAGTATACTAGCAGCAAACATAACCAAAATAAGAAACAGCAGAGAAGCTCATTTGTGTGTAATTGCATTCTAGCGTCTTTGTTTCCCTAGCGACGGACTCTGAGGTCACGTGCCGTCACTTGCGCGCTTTTAAACGTGCCGAGCTCACACAATTTCTCTCCTCACACTTCCTTCATTTGGAAATGCCAATAAATCTTTATTCTTAAGGAATTGGTTTAACAGGGATATTAATCATCTTATGAATATGTTTGATAATTATGGGAATCTTTTAACTTATGAACAATTCATGCGAACCCACAGTTTCCCTGTGCATTTTAAGGAATTTAACCCGGTTATTAAAGCTATTCCCCCTACTCTTGTTCATCTTGTTAAAAGTCATATTCACTATAACTCTATAATAATGACAAAACCAATATTAATATTAAACGGTGTTGAGCTGATTGATAAAAAAATGCAATAACAAACATATTTGTACTATTTTCCAAAAACAAAATAAAATAGCTCCCAGAAGGATTTTTTTTTTTGGAACTCAATTATTGATAATATTAATTGGAAGACTGCTTGGTTAATCCCCTTTAAATATTGTATAAATAATAAAACTAAAGAAATACATTTAAAAATGTTGCATAGCCTACCACCTACCCTGTTAAATCAATCATTTCAAGACACTCTGATATTGATGATTTATGCTCCTTTTGTAAAAATGAGAAAGAGGTGTTGACTCATTTGTTTTTTGATTGTAAAATTACCCAAAAGTTTTGGAGGGAATAATATGAGATGATTTTCAGATCCCCTGTTATTGGCAGCCATATTGCGCCAAAACGCCCACCACACACCAGCTTATGGTGGAGAGGAGACAGAGTGATGAAGCCAATCATATATATATATATATATATATATATATATATATATATATATATGTGTGTGATTAGGAGGCCATGATGATGGACAGAGGACAATGGGCAAATTTGGCCAGGGATTTTTAATGACCACAGAGAGTCAGGACCTCGGTTTAACATCTCATCCGAAGGACAGTGCTTTTTGACAGTACAATGTCCCTGTCACTATACTGGGGCGTTAGGACCCACACAGACCACAGGGTGAGCACCCCCTGCTGGCCTCACCAACACCTCTTCCAGCAGCTACCTAGTTTTCCCAGGAGTCTCCCATCCAGGTACTGACCAGGCTTAACCCTGCTTAGCCTCAGTGGGAAACCAGTCTTGGGCTACAGGGTGATATGGCCAATTTACATATACATAACAATAAAATTACAAATACATAACAATAAAAAATAATAATACATAATATATAATCCTATATCTCTAGACTTTATGCGCCAGAGAAACAAGCGCACAGCCATCTTTAGAATTTTGCAGTAGCTCTGTATATTTCTACGGCATCACTGTTGAAGAGTAATTAGCTAGTGAAGTAGATTTACTTATTGTAGAGTTAATGAAAGGGGCATTGTAATGTTTGAAGCGGATGTCATAACAAATGTCTGTAGACCGGGAAGATTTTAAAACAAGTGGTCATTCATAAATCCGTAAGATCTTACCTTCATGCTGTGGAAATACAAAAACGGAAAAAGGGGCGTGGCTACATAAGGTCTATTCCTTTATGAGGAAGCATAAGGATATAAAAAGACTCTTTTTGATATCAGACCTCTTTGGAATATAATACAAATGCGTCAGTCATTACTTTGGTTTACAGACGATATGAGATGTAAGTAGCGACCTCGTTATGGGGGATGATCAGGTATTTCTTTTAATTTAATTATTAATTTGTGTTTATGTCATGTTCCGGGCCATGAACGGTTTGCAATTGACCTATCGGTAAGCCCCTCCCCTCGAACGCAGATGAGCCAATGGCAGTTGAGTATCAGTTGCACGGGGTATTATGGGTGACAACTTTAGGTTTCAGCGCCATAGAGAAACATTGGAAGCTCTCATCGGTTTGATGGTGTTTATGCTACAAAAATGTATCCTGAGAGGATTTTCTGGTTGTCATACTCTCATTAGGTTACGATTAAAGTTAGTGAGTCCATGCTAGCGTACAAACCTAAATAGCTAACTGTTCTCACATCATGTACAGTAACGTTAGGTCAAAAACATATAAACGAAGGTCTACATTTCAGTGTCTCTCCATATTAAACTAGTTAAATGTAAATTAATTTAATCTTACCCTGCGGTACAGTGTTGATCCTGGATGTTGTCATTTGCGATCATGACGACCGTAACATGAGGCTTCTCGCGCTTGCATTGTGATCTGTAAACCCTCGCTTCCAAATTAATCTTGTTACCCACCATATTTATTTTAAAATCTTTTATATATCCCTCCATAGCATATTTAAGTCCCACTTGAATGCTCCTCGACAAGAGGTGGTCCTTCTGTGTCCAAAAACATCTTGGGACAGGTTTTCATACTGACAGCTGTCATTGTAAGACAGTTAGCAACGCCGTTTGTAACAGTGATGAACTGCATTAATGCCAAGTCCCAGCAGCACAGCAATAACTGCTATGGGACAGCATTACTGTAATGTTGCATGCAGGGAAGATGAAGAATAGTTGAAGAGTGGATCTTTGTGCAGCATGCATCATCCAAAAGGTACCGGCAAACACAAATGCAACAAAGACAATAACCAACAATGAAATGCTACTAAATAAATACAAACCCGATTCCAAAAAAGTTGGGACACTGTACAAATTGTGAATAAAAACAGAATGCAATGATGTGGAAGTTTCAAATTTCAATATTTTATTCAGAATACAACATAGACGACATATTAAATGTTTAAACTGAGAAAATGTATAATTTTAAGGGAAAAATAAGTTGATTTTAAATTTCATGGCATCAACACATCTCAAAAAAGTTGGGACAAGGCCATGTTTACCACTGTGTGGCATCCCCTCTTCTTTTTATAACAGTCTGCAAACGTCTGGGGACTGAGGAGACAAGTTGCTCAAGTTTAGGAATAGGAATGTTGTCCCATTCTTGTCTAATACAGGCTTCTAGTTGCTCAATTGTCTTAGGTCTTTGTCGCATCTTCCTCTTTATGATGCACCAAATGTTTTCTATGGGTGAAAGATCTGGACTGCAGGCTGGCCATTTCAGTACCCGGATCCTTCTTCTACGCAGCCATGATGTTGTAATTGATGCAGTATGTGGTCTGGCATTGTCATGTTGGAAAATGCAAGGTCTTCCCTACAAGAGACGACGTCTGGATGGGAGCATATGTTGTTCTAGAACTTGGATATACCTTTCAGCATTGATGGTGCCTTTCCAGATGTGTAAGCTGCCCATGCCACACGCACTCATGCAACCCCATACCATCAGAGATGCAGGCTTCTGAACTGAGCGCTGATGACAACTTGGGTTGTCCTTGTCCTCTTTAGTCCGGATGACATGGCATCCCAGTTTTCCAAAAAGAACTTCAAATTTTGATTCGTCGGACCACAGAACAGTTTTCCACTTTGCCACAGTCCATTTTAAATGAGCCTTGGCCCAGAGAAAATGCCTGGGCTTCTGGATCATGTTTAGATATGGCTTCTTTTTTGACCTATAGAGTTTTAGCCGGCAACGGCGAATGGCACGGTGCATTGTGTTCACCGACAATGTTTTCTGGAAGTATTCCTGAGCCCATGTTGTGATTTCCATTACAGTAGCATTCCCGTATGTGATGCAGTGCCGTCTAAGGGCCCAAAGATCACGGGCATCCAGTATGGTTTTCCGGCCTTGACCCTTACACACAGAGATTGTTCCAGATTCTCTGAATCTTTGGATGATATTATGCACTGTAGATGATGATAACTTCAAACTCTTTGCAATTTTTCTCTGAGAAACTCCTTTCTGATATTGCTCCACTATTTTTCGCCGCAGCATTGGGGGAATTGGTGATCCTCTGCCCATCTTGACTTCTGAGAGACACTGCCACTCTGAGAGGCTCTTTTTATACCCAATCATGTTGCCAATTGACCTCATAAGTTGCAAATTGGTCCTCCAGCTGTTCCTTATATGTACATTTAACTTTTCCGGCCTCTTATTGCTACCTGTCCCAACTTTTTTGGAATGTGTAGCTCTCATGAAATCCAAAATGAGCCAATATTTGGCATGACATTTCAAAATGTTTCACTTTCAACATTTGATATGTTATCTATATTCTATTGTGAATAAAATATAAGTTTATGAGATTTGTAAATTATTGCATTCCTTTTTTATTCACAATTTGTACAGTGTCCCAACTTTTTTGGAATCGGGTTTGTACAAAGGATAATGATGTATCAAACTAGAAACAGGTGGAGAGCATAATCAGTAACCAAGAGAACACAGGAAACATTACCTAAACACATTTTAAGGCGGGCGTACAGTGTGAGTGGGCTGTGATATCTGCTTGAGAAAAAAAAAAATCGAGCTTGTGAGCCCGGCTTTAAACTAGAACTTAGATACAGCAGGAACATAATAAACTTCTTAACAGAGTCCCAGGAACATAAAGACACTGGAAACATGTGACATTACTCCCCCCTTAAAGGTGCAGTGTGTAGTATTTATGAGGATCTATTGACAGAAATGCAATATAATATACATAACTATGTTTTCAGTGGTGTATAAAGACCTTACATAATGAACCGTTATGTTTTTATTACCTTAGAATGAGCCATTTCTATCTACATACACTGTGGGTCCCCTTACAGTGAAGGACTATAATGCGTTAAGAGCTCGCTCAAGAACTGGGGAGCTAAGCCATTTAGTGCTTTGTAAGTAATCAGCAAGTTTTTAAAATGTATACAATGTTTAATAGGGAGCCAGTGCAGCATTGACAGAACCGGGCTAATATGGTCATACTTCCTGGTTATAGTAAGAACTCTAGCTGCTGCGTTTTGGACCAGCTGGAGTTTGTTTTTTAAGTGTGCAGGGCAACCACCCAGTAGAGCATTACAATAATCTAGCCTTGAGGTCATGAACGCGTGAACTAACTGTTCAGCATTTTGCATTGAATTAATTTAGATATATTTTTAAGATGGAAGAATGCGGTTTTACAGATGCTAGAAACGTGGCTTTCAAATGAAAGATTGGTATCAAAGAGCACACCCAGGTTCCTAACTGACGACGAAGACTTGACAGAGCAGCCATCAAGTGTTAGAAAGTATTCTAGGTTACTACGTGCAGAGGTTTTTTGTCCAATAATTAAATTTTTTTTTTTCAGAATTAAGTTGAAGGAAATTACTAGTCATCCAATTTTTTATATCAGCTATGCATTCCATTAATCTTGTGAATTGGTAAGTTTCGTCAGGGTGCGAAGAAATATAGAGCTGAGTATCGTCAGCATAACAATGAAAACTAACGCCATGCTTCCTAATGATATCTCCCATGACATCTCTTCATTTACTGCTACAAACTGATAGTGGTCAGATAAGTATGATTTAAACCATGCCAATGCAATTCCACTAATGCCAACATAATTTTTGAGTCTATTCAGAAGAATGTTGTGGTCGATAGTATCGAATGCAGCGCTAAGATCGAGTAACACTAATAGAGAGATACAACTACGATCGGATGATAAGAGCAAATCATTTGTAACTCTAATGACAGCAGTCTCAGTACTATGATATGGTCTAAATCCTGACTGGAAATCCTCACAGGAGGAGCCGGCCGGGGAGGCTATGGTGGACTGGCGGAGGGGAATGCCCTGATGGAGCCAGAGGGATGAAGGCCCATGGCAGAGCCTTAGCCTTAAGCTGGGACACAACAAGCTGGTCGGCCGTCGGGCAATGTCAGGCCGTTTTTGAGTGTTGGTCGGCTTAGTTTTTTCGGTGTGTTCTGCACCGTTGGCTCTAGTCGGACGCCATAGGTTTATTTTATTTTTCTAGTTCTGTGACGTCGGCTTGGTGTGTCCCGGGCTTTAAATGTAAGACCGAGGGGGAGTTAGGGAGACTGGAGACCAAGGTGAAGCCGGATGGCTGAAGAACCACAGTGGTCATTGCTGTTAAAATCAGGGGACTGGAGAGGGCCAGCTGAGCAGGAGGACGAGGAAGAGCCAGGGGACTTGGCGGAACCAGTGGAGGAGGTGGAGCCAGGGAGTCGGAAGGACGCTGCAAAGGAGGTGGAGCTAGGAGCCCTGATGAAACCAAGCGTGCCACACGAGTCCTGAGAAGTGAAGCCAAAGCGTCTCGATCACCCCCATGTGTCTGGATGCAGTCTCATAAAGTCTCCATGTAATGGGACATAGACAAACTAAACAAACAATTACACTTCAAATACATTTTTTCCAAAGATGGTTTCTGTCATTTTAGGCAGTTTTTATCACGCTGATGTTAGGGGTGACTTTATGATTGACAGCCTCTCTGAGTGAAGTTGTCACTGAGGCACCAACGGATATTTTCGGGAACTTCAGGAGGAGATTGGAGCTTTAACTTTAATTTCTATATTTCCATAACTGTTTATTTCACAAAAAGTTCAGGGCATGTGATTGATTAGGTAGGACCTTGATATCACGGCTCCACTTCACACTCACTACTGTACAGACTCGAGACCCAAGATGTCAGTGCCATATTTGGACACTGGCAGCTTCACTTACTTTAATGGAAGAGAGTGAAGGTGCGTCGTCCATCTTTTTTTACAGTCTATGGATGGAACCAGTGGAGGAAGCAGAGCCAGAAGGACCCAAGTAGGTATAGCTGCAGACCAGAGATCTCCAAAATGGGGCATGAACTCTAAATGTGGAAAAGGGGGCGGGGTGTCCACGCTCAAAGACTTTCGCCATTGGCTCGAGATACGCAGGGTAGGAGGGGGCAGTGACGCTGGGTGCAACTAAAAAGGTCCCATTGTCCTGTAAGGTCCAGTTGGGGAGTTACGGACAGGCCAGCTCTGCGATCTCATATCGTATGATCTTATTAACTGCTTATACCCTGAACTGCCATTTTCTTTAGCACGCTATTCAGCAGAAATCCTGCCCTGCAGTCAATTTCATTGTTTAAGGTTAGGGTGTAGGGTAGGTTTAGGGGTTTTTGTAGCATTGTGTAGGAAATCAGCACTGTGATTGACATGACCAATTAAATCTTTAGAATCGGCTGCGGGGTGGAGTTTGCGCTGAACTGGTTTGGGGGGGAAAATGATGCATGCGTGTCGTCTGTCAATGGGAGGAGGCCACGCCCCATTTTGGAGTTCCCACCCCCATTTGGAGATCTCCAGGCTGCAGCTATACCCTTCTCAGAGGAAGCTGCAAAGGAGGTGGAGCTAGGAGGCCTGATGGAACCAGTGGAGGAGAAAGGGTCAAGGAACTAGTCAGGACCAGAGTGTCTAACAAGCCGACAGGGAAGGAGAGACCACAGGGGTGGGAGTCCATTCCAGGGTATCGAGGATACTCATAGAACACAGATTTCAGCAGTTCCTTCAGTCCAGCATTCAAAAAAGCTTGACAGAGGAACACAGTCATCCTGGGTGGGAGGATTAGCTGGACATGAGTCTGAGTGTCACAGGTTAACCTGTTGACCATCTAAACTTGGACTTGCAAACATTCACCCATTTCACTTGTACTATGCATTGCCGGCAATATTAACATCTGTGTACACATTAGGAAGGTGTTATGGAGTTTTGTTTTGTTCAGTCTAAAATTTGTTACTGCTGTTTTCTAGTTTTCAATTCTTTATAGTTAGTTTTCTTAAGTTTGTCACTATTTTCCTAACATAAAAAAATACCAGAACACAATAATTCATGTGATAATTACCTTTTATTTTCCCACAAACCTTGTTGCAGTTAAACTTCCCGGTTCACAAACACACTCTGTACAACCAAACCTTTCCTCTAGGTAAAACTGTTTTTTAAAGCAGCAGCCACATCACTTCCTGTGGAAGCTACCATTTTGGGGTGATGTCAGAGGGTGAGAATTTAGGAACAGATGTTTTTGCCATTTAATTTGATGTTAAACTCTTTTTTTGTTGTCGTATTAGCTGTTTGGAAGTTTGTCTTGTTGAGTTGGGTTACTATATTATTTAATTTTATTGTTACAAACTTTTAAGTTTGTTTCTATTAATTGGTATGCCCTGTAGGTGGGGCTTCAGCCTATAAATAGGCTTGCTGGCTGAGAAGATTTCAGTTCTGATTATGGGCTCAGAAAAATAACACTGAGCAGTATTGCAAAATTGGGCCATTTGGTTTAGCTAAAATTAGCACATTGTTGCTGTTTTGTTTTCTTTTTGTACAGTTTTTATTTATTTTTGTTTCCTCCTGCACTGTAAATATTTTTGCACCTTCCAATAAAACACCATTTTTGGATTACGCATTAGCTTTTTGTACAGCACGTCATTTCCTTTTCCACTCCAACTGGTTGGCCTTCCTACAATGATCATATAATTGTGTTATAAATTAGTCTCACTTATCCATTGTATTGCTACCATGATTGTCATTGGCACTGCATGCTCTGATAACTGATCAGGTATCTGTCACTTCTTCTCAGTTTTTAACTCAGTGGTGAATGCAGCCTCCACCTGCCCATGATTCTTTCAAGTATTTATGAATATATCAGTTTTGAAGTAAGTAGTCTACGCTGTAAAAAATGAATCATGGGTCTTAGGTAATAATTAGTATATTTTCTTAAGAAAATTGTGGCTCAGTGTTGTATAGAAAGTATTGAGAACATTTCACTATTAAAACCAAGAGATACATTTTCACATTTTTTAAAAGGAAACAAGCAATTTTGAGGCTTGAATTGAGGAACTGATTAAGCTGATAAAATTAAGGAAAAAAAGGCTGCCTATTTATTTTAAGAGAATTAGTTCAATTATGTAGTTTTATCTAGAGACACCATTGTTAGTTCCCAGCATGCTTTGCATATGGCTGGAAATGGAGAGTTAATATTGAAATTAAGTGTTATTTTATGTTTTTGAGTGAGGGGAAACATCTGTTAATATTTAATGATCAGCTATGTTTGACTTTTGAAAGAGTTTCTGTTATGTTGAAGTTTTGACCGTTACCATTGTGCAGAAGAGTAGAGCTTATGGTTATGTTGTGATGTGAATAACTGCATGTACTAATATTATTAAGCATGTTGCTTTGTTCAATGAGCAATAACTTTGCTAATGCCAGTGCAGTAACAAGTTTGTTTCTGCTTGTGCTGTGCTAGCAGCGTACAGTAGGGATGGGCGATACCACTTATTTTGTTTTCGATACGATACTGATACTTTCAAGGCCAGTATCACCGATACGATACTTCTAAACTGAACTTTTAAATTTATTAAATTATTAAAATTAGTAAGAGTAAAATGGTTAAAGATACCCACTTAACATTATATTTGAAAGGCATTTTAACATTCAATATGCCTTAATTGCAACTTATTAGATCATAGTTTTGTTTACACATGGTTAAAATATGTTTACTTGTTGTGGTAACCATGGAAATCTACAAATACTAGTTGAACTACAGTCACTGTAGTAAAAAATAAACCATGGTTCATTTTCATAAGGGACTGCCAGTGACAGGACGTTGCACCCATAAAATGCAACCTTTTTATTCTGATAGTGTATGATTTATATTAATACTAGTTAGAGAATGTTAACAGAATACAACATTATCTATATCAACTTTTAACATTAAATTTAATGTTTGTGCAATTGCACAAACTAGGCTACAATTTCAATTTGTTTATTGTGAAATAACTCAAATGTATTATGGTTTTCTGTCTTCTGATGAGCATTGTTCTGGGCTGCGTTTCCAAAAGCATCAATGGTTTCTAATGATACTTTTGGGAAACGCAGCTCTGTTTGAATGGCATACAGTGTCAGCAGTGAGCGAACGCCCTCTCTGTGATTGATTGGTTCTTTCTTGCAGCATTTGTGTGCGTTCAGATCAGATGAGCAGGAAAATAGTTATATACTACACAACTATTCGGTGGCATTCGTATTCGTACAGGTTATTCGTATTGTATGCATTAAATATTTTTTTTAAATAAACAAAATTACTGGTAAAAAAAGTATCGATGCTTCATATCGATACACCCATCCCTAGCGTACAGTCTATTAATTGTACATAATGACTCAAAGTCAAATATAAATAGGTCATTTCCATTCACTCTAATCCACACCCTTTTTCAGAGCCAATTTAAAATAAAAAAGCACATTTCATTAAAAATATTAAATTAATTGTTTCATAGACTAAATAATTTAGGTGATTTTACATGATTTATTCAGGTAGATTGCATTAAAGAAATCAAGCCTTAAAAACTAAAAAATATGTGTAATATTGTTACCATAATTTTTTTTTAAAGTAAATAGCACATAACATTTTTTACAGTGTACCCATAATATGAAGCTTTAGCTATAAGTATGAATACATTTCTTTTAAATCATAATTTTGGCCACCCCTGAAATGGGTCATACCATTTTGATGCTAAAGAAACATTAATGTTGAAAACAGTTGTGTACGATTTTTTTTTTTTTCAGGATTCTTTGATCCTGCATTTAGTAGGATCAGCTTTATCTTAAACAGCATTTATCTGAAATAGAACGCTTTTATAACATTACATACTACCGTTCAAGAGTAGTATGGGGTCAGTAATATTTTTTGGGGGAAAGAAATTAAAGAAATGAATACATTTATTCAGCAAGGATGCATTAAATTGATCAAAAGTGACAGTAATGACTTTTATAATGTTACAAAAGATTCTATTTCAAATAAATGCTGTTATTTTGAACTTTCTGTTTTTCAACATTGATAATAATCATAAATGTTTCTTGAGCATCAAATCATCATGAAAATTCAGCTTTACCATCACAAGAATAAATTACATTTTAAAATATATTCAAATAAAAGTTATTTTAAATTTTAATAATATTTCACAATATTACTGTTTGTTTTGTATTTTTAATCAAAGGTTGTCCAAACTTTTCACTGGTCCTTTATAAGAGGCAACAAAACTGTCCTTACATGTAGAGTATCCAGTGGTGTAAAGTATTTGAGTAAATGTAATAAGTTACTGTACTTAAGTATCTTTTTGGATACTTTGTAGTTGTACTGAGTATCAAAGATATTAGCAACTTTTACTCTGTACTTGACTACATTTTTGAACAAGTAAATGTACTTTTTACTCCAATACATTTGTGTTGAGTAATGCAGTTACATTTTACATGGCACCTAACTTTTTCTGCAGCAGTTTGCAGTTTTCTGCTATAAAGAAGTGATATCGCCATCTAAGGGCATTGAAGGTACTATATCTTGTGCGTTTTGCCTTTACTCACCCAAACATGTCATCAAGGCGACTTTACATGAATGCGAGTGCATTAGCAGGTAGTTGATGAATCGCAGGTGTTTGATTTATGAGATGAGCACATGACTGCAGCCGGTGATGAGGCTGAAACCAGCACATACAGTGCAAGAAGGCTTTGACTATTTAATTTTACTTAACATTTTTTTTATTTATCCGCTATATTGACAAGACCTTTTTGAAGGATATTGGTTTACTTATGGCCTTTTTGTGCACTTGAGCTTAACTGAGACTTGAGAGTTTGTAGACGTTTAAGAGGCTGTTGTGTCGACCTTGATTTATTGCAATATTGAGGTGTTCAGTTTTATTTTGATTTTAGAAAATAAACATGATTTCTCATCTTACAAATCAATTGTTTCTTATTTTCACTGGCATGTCTCTCAGGTGTTGAGCACTAGTGCATCTTTGAGCCTACATTCAGTACGAGTAAAATACTTAAGTACTGTTAAAATCAGATACTCAAAGACTTTTACTCAAGTTGTATTGGAATTGGTGATTCGTAACTTGTAATGGAGTCATTTTCGCTGTAAGGTATCTGTACTTTTACTCAAGTATGGTTTTCAGGTACTCTTTACACCTCTGAGAGTATCAAATCAGATGGGTAAAAGTGAACAAAAACTGGTTAAGGACAAAGGTGATGTTAAATTTAAATTTAAATTTAATCATTAAAAAGATATGCCTAAATAGTTGTAATTTACTGGAAACAATAGTTGCATATAAAACTTGATGATGTCCCAACAAACAACAACAACTACTACTACTTTATATAATTCTATCATCTCCCAAAATAGTAAACTTTTCTACAACAATGCGGATCTTCAAGTTCCACTAATGAAAATTCAGACTACACAGTAAATAAGGCACAAGAGCTTTTTCAAATCAGTTCTCCAGACCAGCATTTGTTCCCTTGTCTGTGTCTCAGCATTATATACACACACACTCTTAGAGATACAACGGGTAAGTCTGTTTCAACTAGTATAGTCGCTACCAGGGAAATTATGAGAAAAGAATAGAGCTAAGCATTTCTGAGCACCTAAAGGAAAAATGAAATCGGTTTGAAACGGTTACATTCATATTCAGCCATAATTAAAGACAAGAAATATCTAGAGAACTACAAAAGAGAAATGTGATCCACCTTCACAGGACAACTGCATGTTTGCACTGTTTATGACCTCTGAAGGTTTCCAAAAAGATTTCAGAAATTAACAAGAAAACCATTAGTCAACTTCCCAACATGATACTCCATGAAGAATCACTTTTCAGTGAGTTAAAGTTTCTTCATACTTACAACCCATACCACGTATTTGATTATAAAGTTCCATGCATAACGTGTTTGATTAGTATGTTAAAATCGAGTCTTTTACATTTTTTTTTTTATGTCATTCACTTTAGAATGAGGGAATGTGTCAGTGTTTTCTTTTCTTAGACAAACATGTCAGAATGATAATAGAAAACACATTTAAACTCTTCCTTATAAAAATCACAACATCAGGAATGTAGCCGAGCTGAAAGGTTGTTTAACTCCAGACGTCCTGCGAATAGCGTCCTTTAGTCATCAGTTTTTTGATGTAATCTACAGCTTGAGTGCGGCTCATTCCGCCCAGCTCCTCTGCGATCTCATAGAAGGCGTTCTGCACGTCCCGCGCCATGTTTCGGGCATCTCTGCGGGAGGACAATCATGGGTAACATTAGAAGAGTTTCACGGATGCCTCTATCTCATGATGTCTTAACATGTTTTTGATTTTTCCGACTAGTTCTGAATTGTACGCACCCGCAGATGTAGATGTGGGCATTGTCTGTATGAATTAGTTTCCAAACAGTCTCCTTCTTGTTCTTCAGGAGATGTTGTACATACACCTGGGTGTAAATACAAATAAAGTAAGAAATGCAGAGAATGTTTAAACAAGTTTAAACAGTTTAAACAAATGTTTAAAAAAAATGCAGAGAATGTTTAAACAATGTTTAAACAAAAAAAACAGTTTAAACAAACAGATCATCACAGATGTTGATAGGTCAACACAGCTCTCACTTTTCCTGCGATTCATAGATTCATTAATGCTCATGGCATTACTTTTACAGTTTTTGAGATGGGTACAGGGAGGAAGTGCGGTTTCTCTTTTTATTTGGCTCACAATTACAAGAAATATTACCAAAGTTTTTTGGGAGACGTACACTATATTGCCAAAAGTTTTGGGATGCCTACCTTTACATGTACATGAACTTTAATGACATCCCATTCTTAATCTGTAGGGTTTAATATTGAGTTGCCCCACCCTCTGCAGCTATAACAGCTTCAACTCTTCTGGGAAGGCTTTCCACAAAGTTTAGGAGTGTGTTTGTGGGAATTTTTGACCATTCTTCTAGAAGCGCATTTGTGAGGTCAGGCACTGATGTTGGACGAGAAGGCCTGGCTCACAGTCTCCGCTCTAATTCATCCCAAAGGTGTTCTATCGGGTTGAGGTCAGGACTCTGTGCAGGCCAGTCAAGTTCCTCCACACCAAACACACTCATCCATGTCTTTATGGACTTTGCTTTATGCACTGGTACGCAGTCATGTTGGAACAGGAAGGGACCATCCCCAAACTGTTCCCACAAAGTTGGGAGCATGAAATTGTCCAAAATGTCTTGGTATGCTAAAGCATTAAGAGTTCCTTTCACTGGAACTAAGGGGCCAAGCCGAACCCCTGAAAAACAACCCCACACCATAATCCCCCTCCACCAAACTTTACACTTGGCACAATGCAGTCAGGCAAGTACCGTTCTCCTGGCAACCGCCAAACCCAGACTCGTCCATCGGATTGCCAGACAGAAGTGTGATTCGTCAGTCCCGAGAACACGTCTCCTCTGCTCTAGAGTCCAGTGGTGGCGTGCTTTACACCACTGCATCCGATGCTTTGCATTGCACTTGGTGATGTAAGGCTTGGCTGCAGCTGCTCGGCCATGGAAACCCATTCCATGAAGCTCTCTACGCACTGTTCTTGAGCTAATCTGAAGGCCACATGAAGTTTGGAGGTCTGTAGCTATTGACTCTGCAGAAAATTTGCGAATTCTGCTCACTGTGCGCTAGAGACCTGCACTCCCGCGGGACTCAACGCAATAGAGTGCGGCGCGGGACTAGATTTCATGGCCGAGCGCGGGCGGTAAGGTACTTGTGTGTGTGCGGGTTGCGGGAGAATAAAACTATTCGCAGGACTCCCGCAAAATAATAGAAATATCTAAAAATAAAACATCTAAAAACAAATAAATTGCTATTCATCTATTGCACAAAAGCAACAAGAACTACTAAAACAAAATAAAAATGATCTACAGGCGCAAGCATGGGCAGAGTTTCTGTTTATAACATGTTTTTGAGCGTTGTGCAATGTAGCCAATCACGGACATATGTGTTGATTTCTAAAAAGCAATGGCGAAACGGATGCATTTAAGATTGAATCCACTCACCGCTTAAAACGTCTGAGTTTTTGCTCAGTGCTGAATCCTGTATGCTGGCAAATCCTCTGATTATAACAAAGAAAGTGCAGACATTATGGAATTCATTGTGCAGTCATTTTCATTGATAACAGAGCTTTGTGAGATCACGCTGAACTGAGATGTCAGCTTTTTAGGAATTATTAAGGGAGCGCACTTTGTGCGCATTCTGCCATGCCAAACCATGCATGCGCTTGCTTTTACGTTAAGTTATTTGAAACTGTTTCATGGATGTACAGAAAAAATCATGTTGCGGGCGGGAGAAGGTAACGTATATTTTTGCAGGAGCAGGCGGGAGTGGGACAGAATCCTGCGGGAGCAGGACTGAAAAATCCGTACCGCGCAGGTGTCTACTGTGTGCCTCAGCATGCGCTGACCCCGCTCTGTGAGTTTACTTGGCCTACCACTTCGTGGCTGAGTTGCTGTTGTTCCCAATTGCTTCCACTTTGTTATAATACCACTAACAGTTGACCGTGGAATATTTAGTAGTGAGGAAATTTCACGAATGGACTTATTCCACAGGTGGCAACCTATCACGGTACCACGCTTTAATTCACTGAGCTCCTGAGAGCGACCCATTCTTTCACAAATGTTTGTAGAAGCATCTGCATGCCTAGGTGCTTGATTTTATACACCTGTGGCCATGGACGTGATCGGAACACCTGAATTCAATGATTTGCAGGGGTGTCCCAATACTTTTGGCAATATAGTGTATTTGATTGTTGGCTAAAATAACTACCATCTGAATTCAACTGGAGATGTGTGTGTGGTACTGTACCTTCTGTGCCTGGTCTCTGGAAAAAGCTACATTGAGTGCCGTCAGAACACCAGTCTTTTCAAACTCCTCAAGCTCCTCTTGGTACAGAAAGTCCTCGTTCTTGTGACGACAGCCAAAGTACAACACTGTCTCTCCAACGTCCTTACCTACAAATGGGTAATCATGATATTAATTGATGGTTACAAAAGTAGGCATGTGCATATGTGCAATGCAGATCCTGATACATGCAAGATCCTAATAGTCCCAATCAGTGTTGTGGGTAACGCACTGCAAGTAACGCAATTACTTTTTTCAATAACTAATAATGTAACATTTCTTTTAAATTTATACCAAAATATCTGAGGGTATGTTTACATGACAACGATGTACTAAAAACAGACAATGTTGTCAAAACGATCCCCGTTCACACGAATCTGCGAAAATGACCAACACATAATATGCATGCGTGAACATGTAATACGCACACGCATGACGTCACCGTTTTCACAGATTCACATTTTTGTTGTTTACATGGAGATAGTAAAGGTATCGTTTTCAAAACCTTGCACTTTGAAACCCGTTTTCAGGCCCCCAAAACGCTGTCGTGTAAATGAAAGGCCAAAACGCATAAAGTTTTCAGTTGAAACCGGTGTCGTGTAAACATACCCTGAGTTACTTTTTCAAATAAGTAACGCATGTATTTGTTTTCCCATTTATTGACTGACGGTTCTCCTGTCCCCATGTTGAGAGAAATGGTGAGGTGTTGTGTGTGCTGTGTGAACATGATGGTTATTGTAGTTTTAGACTAAATGTAAGCAGGCATTTACTCATCTCACTTGCACAAAAACAGATTCAATATTCTTTAAAAAGAATAAAAACAGTGATATGCAAACCTGCAAATTAAAGGTTAAGTAATCAAATATGTTAAATTACACAAATATACTTTATGTATTTAATCTTACTTTATTAAACAATTTATTTGCTGCTGACTTTAGATAAACATCACATTTGTGTTTCTTTTTTAAATTGCTTAAGTAAGAGAGTTGAACTTTCTTCACCTGCAATCCAGAATGGCAGCACAGCTGAAAGGTTTGTTTGAGCTGCGCCCTCTACTGTACAGACGTGAATTTGCCTTTCCTTCAGCCTGAGGCTTATTTTGTGTTATTAAAGGGTTAGTTCACCCAAAAATGAAAATTCTGTCATTAATTCCTCACCCTCATGTCGTTCCAAACCTGTAAAACCTTCGTTCATCTTCAGAACACAAATGAAGATATTTTTGATGAAATCCGAGAGCTCTCTGACCCCTCCATAGACAGCAATTTAATTAACACTTTCAAGGCCCAGAAAGGTAGTAAAGAAATCGTTAAAATAGTCCCGTGTGTCATTCTCCTACACTGTTGACATAGTAAACACAGTGCAGAGCTTCCGAGTTCTACAGCAGAACGCCGGCTTACCATTGGCCGGCGCTGTTCACGCGAGCACCACAATGTATGCGTGTGATGCTGACGCAGGAGCTGGCCAATGGTAAGCCGGCGTTCTGCTGTAGAACTCGGAAGCTCTGCACTGTGTTTACTATGTCAACAGTGAAGGAGACTGGCACAGACGAGAAGAAATTGTTGAATAAAGTCGTTATTTTTGTGTACAAAAATTATTCTCGTCGCTTCATAACATTAAGGTTGAACCACTGGAGTCACATGGACTATTTTACTAATGTCTTTACTACCTTTCTGGACCTTGACAGTGGTAATTAAATTGCTGTCTATAGAGGGGTCAGAGAGCTCTTGGATTTCATCAAAAATATCTTCATTTGTGTTCTGAAGATGAACGAAGGTCTTCCGGGTTTGGACCGACATGAGGGAGAGGAATTAATGACAGAATTTTCATTTTTGGGTGAACTAACCCTTTAATAAACAAACAAGCAACAATATGCTTTACATTATATATGCGTCTGGTTTATGCACATAGTAATTAAATCGATTAAAACAAAAGTCAAATGCCATTACTTCATTTATGAGATTATTATTGCCTCCTCTGATTGTAATAAGCACATAACACCAGAACTACATGACCTGCGCGAGACTCCTACCTTGTTCTTTGAGCCAGCCACGCTCCTGAACAAAGCCAATGAAGGGTGCGATACCGGTACCAGGTCCGATCATTATAACTGGGTTTGTGGACTTGAAGGGCAGGCGGAACTGAGATTTGCGGATGTACATGGGCACTGTAGCTTTGTGTCCGTTGTCGGTAGGCATTTTGTTCTTCAGCCAGTTAGTGGCAACTCCTTTATTGACACGGCCAGTCTTAGTCTCATACTCCACCACTACAGCACAGATGTGGATGCTGTTGGGGTGAACCTGTCACATGCAGGAAATGTAAATACACACAACAAAGCAAATTAATTTTAAAGTGCCCCTATTATGCTATTTTAAAGGTCTCCTACAATAGGTTAAAATGCATCCAAGGTCAAAAAACATTTTCTCATAATATACATTGCACATCACCTCATTTCTCAAAGAGTCTGAAAATGGTTTGTTTGTAGATTTAGTCTCTCTAAACCCTGCCTTTCCGAGAGCCTGCTCTGCTCTGATTGGTCAGATGCCTCAGTCTGTTGTGATTGGTCCACGTGTCGTAAACAAAACGGCCATTACCATATCTGAATCTTGATACACAGTGATACGAATGATGGCGTTGATTCCGTATCAATTCCAGCACAAGTCCTCATCCTTTTGAAGTGCAGCAAAGTGAATTTGTAGCTCTGAAAACAGTGTCTTCTCGACATGTCGACACTACGAACGAAACTCTTCCAGTCTCAGCTGCAACTACAGTGTTTGAGGGTCAAAGTAGACATTGTCTGCGGGCAGCCAATGAAGACCATAGGCTGGCATTATGCAAATTTGTTCCCTCATCTTTCCGTTGTCTTCTCTGGTGTTACGATATACCATTAACTCAAATATTACCATTTACCAAGTTCTGGCAACCACCCTGAGTATTGTGGGGGTGGATTTTACACAAGCGAGCACTGCAATTACTTAAGAAAATGTAAAAATCTAGTTTGATTTAATGTTTAAAAGGAGTAATTTTGAGTCTTAGAGCAAGGTTTTCTGCTAGAGTAGTTCTATAATGCCTCCATTTTAATCTTTCTTTAGTGTGTAATGTTGCTGTTTGAGCATGAAAAAGGTCTCTCCAGCGGGAGTTATTCTCTCTATCAGTGTCAGTGTTTCTGAACTCCCTGAAACGCCTCCATTGTAGTCTTGAGTTTTCTTCTGGGAATGAACACATCACATTATTCCTCATTTAAATAACTGCATACGCAGAATAAATGGGCGGGTCTGGTTGAGTTAGTTAGTAGTGTGATGAAACCCAGTTATGGTAAGGGGCAGGACATTTCCCAAACACGCTCGACGTGTTTGACCAATCACAACACACTGATCCAGCCGACCAATCAGAGCACAATGTGCTTTACAGAAGGAGGGGCTTCATACAGGAACTAAACAGAGCGTTACTGACAGACGGGGAAGAGAGGTGCTGCACCAATGGAGAATATCCTCATTAAACCCGTCCCCGGCGTGACGACTTCAATCTTTCGAATAATCCTACGAATATCTATTGATCTAATATGACTTCTGACCTGTAATGTTGCCAGAATCATAATCATACACTATTTGTTCGTCGGCCAGAGGAGAACTGGCACCCCGACTGAGCCTGGTTTCTCCCAAGGTTTTTTTCTCCATTCTGGCCCTGAAGGAGTTTTGGTTCCTTGCCACCGTCGCCTTTGGCTTTTGGCTTGCTCAGTTGGGGACACTTAAATTTCAACTATATTACTGATCTGCCCGCATTGATACTATATGATAATTAAAATGAGCTGGATGACATGACCGTTTTCACCAGAGCCGAATCAAATTCCGTTGCATTATTTTCCTGTTACCACTGTGAAGCTGCTTTGAAACAATTGTCATTGTAAAAAGCGCTATATAAATAAAGGTGATTTGATTTGATTTGATCTAGCTCATTTCAATTGTCATATAGCGACAATGTGGGCAGATCAGTAATTTAGTTGATATAGTTAATTTAGTTTAGTAATTAAATTTATTTGGATATTTAGTTGAAAATTTAGTGTCCCCAACTGAGCAAGCCAAGCCAAAGGCAACAGTGGCAAGGAACCAAAATTCCATCAGGTGGCATAATGGAGAAAAATAAACCTTGGGAGAAACCAGGCTCAGTCGGGGTGCCAGTTCTCCTCTGGCCAATTAACAAACAGTGTATGATTATTATTCTGGCAACCTTACAGGTCAGAAGTCATATTAGATGACAAGTCATATTAAATCTGAATATTCGAAAGTAGTTTATGTATGTTTAAGTATGCTGGAATAAATCACTGAAGCTTAACAAGTGAAACGTAACCCACAAGTTTAATATTACCATTTGTAGAAATGTTAATGCAAACACAAATACAAAAAGTTAAACATTCCATCTTTGACGTTAAGTAAAAATAGCTGACCTTGGAAGATGATGAAATGGAATAGTAGCGGGCCTGCAGTCGTGGCAGGAGCTCACAGAGGTGATCAATGGGTGGCCGCAAAGATGGCAAATCCTCAAGAATAGCCAAAATATTCCTACACGAGTCCAGCACCCAGCTCTGGTACAGCGCCTGTAATATGACAAAGACAATGTCACAAATACTTTTAGCTATTGCACAACAACATAACTGCAAACTAGCCAACCCTGAATTTGCCTCGAACAAAACACAGTACGCATCTTCGATACGCTGAATAAACTGAATTGGTGAGACAACAGTCTATCACTTAATGAATCAACAGCCTACACTGATAAAAGTGATTATGTGGTGAAGTAAATACTACAGAAAAAACGTAATGTAAATGTAAAAATGCAATTTCTACATGAAAAAGTTAGTTCAGGCAAGAATTTAAAAAAAATTAAATTCTATATTAGTACTCAATTCAAGCATAAATTATGAAAGTGTTATAAAATTAAGTAAAACTACTCAACTTTTCTGATACTGGTGTTCCCATCATACACTGGGGCTTGAATAATTAATAAGGTTGATTTTACGCCGTTTTCCAGCTCTATTTACACTGTTTTATCACTGTTTTTGTTGTTAGGTTTAGTAACTTGCCATTTTGTTACATTTGGATTCATTTTCTACTCAAAATGACACAATCATACTCAAAAACGATCCATCGTATGTTACCGTCATTGTGTATTGTGTACCAAGTATTGAGGTCTCTGTGTTCAGGTGCCGCATTACTACTATTATGTAGATGTGTTGTCTACACAATATCTACTGTATTATTTACTTAGACGTTTTTAAGTAAAGTGTACACTTTTAAAAGCATGGTTTATTCAGTGTTATATTGTTTGAGTAAAAAGTATTGCAAAGGAAACTTCAGCTAAGTAGAAATTACTCAAACTTTTACTGGCCAAGTTAAAATTACTTATTTTCTTTGTTGATTTTACTTAACTTAGTTAAGTAGAGTTTACTTAATTCCATATGTGACATTTACTTAAAAAATATGAGTGCAAAAACTTTCAAAAGAAAAATTAAGTACATTTTACTTATTGTTTTTTTCAGTGTTATCTTCTAATCTTCAACATGTGTCTCCCCTGAGTTGTTCAATCACGTCCTCTGTTGAGGCAAAGTCGTGTGAGTTTTTTGTTGCGCATCGAGGGATTTATTCAGTAAATGTGTTTCCATCGTAGTTTATGCGCATGTCTTCTTATCGGGAAAAAAATTATCCATCTCAATTGAGCGCCCAAGCTTTTTTATGCCCATTTCGATTCAGCAGTGGTATTATGCAATATTCCCAAATGCTAGTGAAGCTTGCACCACTTTTGCAACAGCTGTACTGTTATTGGTAACACTACAGCTCTACTATTGTATTTTACCACAATATGTTCATAAACGACTGACGTAAAACTGAGTGCAATTTATATCATGGCTTGCAAGCGAGTGAAATGTTTATTGTCTGGTGAATTGTAAGCCATTTTATTTTTAATAGGGATTCGCTCTTGGTGTGAATTTGGCTCTAGTGACAGTGATGCTTACTTTGCCCTCGGGTGAGGAGGAGGCCATTTTACGCATGTTCTCCTGCTCTTTGGGGTCAGTGGCGTATTGTGCCAGTTCATAAAGAACGTTTGTGCGTGGAGTATTCGTGATGTCCAGATAGTGAGTCAGGGCGGTGCGATACGTGGTGGGGCAGGGGAATGGATGCTTCTTATTGGATTCCTCTGAAAAACAGAATTACACACACACACATATTTCAGCTACAAAGCTTTAGTAATGTTGACAACTGGACAGACATGAATGAACTGTTCAAGTTGAACCTTTTAAGGTTAATGCCATACCATCAAGGTTGTTGAGGGAGATAACAGTGTCAAGGTCCACACCAAGGATATCACCAATCCTGTTCACTATGGCCGTGTCATTGATGGGATACACAGCAACATGGTCTCCTGATTCATATCTACATAGACATTTTAAAATGAGAAATCAGTAAGCAGTTTAAAACTAACTGAAACTCATTTTGCCATTAATAAAATGGCTCCATTTAAAATGAAATACAAAATACTCATTTATACTCAGAATTTGGAAATCAGCTAGTTACCCTCGTACACACTGATTATCAAGCGAATGGACATCCTGTACTATCTTTTCAAAGAAATTACACCAAAGGTCCAAAAGAACAAATATTTGCTAATGGTGAATACATTTTATTTATATGGCATTTGATTACTTGTACTTTATTTATAAAGGTTCTCACATTGTAATGCATCATACCTATTTATAATCACATTTATAATTATGTATTATAAATGTTAATGCATGTTAAATCACCATGTCAGTGACAAATATATTTAACGTCAACTACCCGCTTATTCATGGTTACACATTTAAAGGGTTAGTTCACCCAAAAATGAAGATTCTGTCATTAATTCCTCTTCCTCATGTCGGTCCAAACCCGTAAGACCTTCGTTCATCTTCAGAACACAAATGAAGATATTTTTGATGAAATCCAAGAGCTCTCTGACCCCTCCATAGACAGCAATTTAATGAACACTTTCAAGGTCCAGAAAGGCAGTAAAGACACTGTTAAAATAGTCCATGTGACTCCAGTGGTTCAACCTTAATGTTATGAAGCGACGAGTCTCCGATGCTGTTCATGTAAGCACCACGACGCATGCACTGTGCTTACAATGTGAACAGCGTAGGGGACTGACACGGAAGAGAAGAAATTGTTGAATAAAGTCGTTATTTTTTTATTTATTTTTTTGCGCACAAATAGTATTCTCGTCGCTTCATAACATTAAGGTTGCAGTCTATCAGGGATCAGAGAGCTCTCGGATTTCATCAAAAATATCATTTGTGTTCTGAAGATGAACGAAGGTCTTACGGGTTTGGAACGACATGAGGGTGAGGAATTAATGACAACATGTTTATTTTTGGGTGAACTAACCCTTTAAAGAGTTATGAAACCACACTTTTTTTTTGATGTTTACCCAGATCATTGAGAACAATGAGATCACAAATTATTTGGACTATTAAGGGGAAACTCATCTTATTTAGATTTTTAGAAGTTGAAGCAACGTCACAGATTGAGATGTTAGTGTTAGATTGGTACAAAGTGTATTACAGATTATATGATTAATGTGGATTCTCCAACATTATTCATGAGATGGTATGGCTTACAACTGATTTCCATCCATTGGACACATTTAAGTGTGCATACTCCATTTATACTCCAATATATTTCATTGGAATAACAGCACTGATACATTGATACATCTGATCATGCAATGCGATGACACATTAGAGTACTCATATAAACAGAAGTCAATGATGGAAACTCATTCAAAGAAGAACGGACTATGCCTTTATTCTCTGTAACATATATTATATGCATATAAATACACACAAGAATGTAGCACAGTTAATTATTACTAGTATCAAAGGGGTGATAAATTGAAAAAAATCAAATTTTCCCTGATCTTTTGACATATAAGAGGTCATTGTGCTATGAAAACATAATGTAAGTTTCAGAACTCAAAACTTTCTCATTAGTCCAAAAATGCTTTTATTGAGACCAAGCGGCCAATACAACACGTGTTGTATTTCCTCCTCTTTATTACATATTAGATAAGAATACATCTCAGGACTGCCTGCACAAACACAGATCATTGCCTACATCTTCATCATAGCCTTTTTGGCCCATGCACTGGCTGGGTTAGGGTTAACTGTTGTTTCTTTCATAATGTTTAAAGGTAAAGCTCTGTTCCTGCTGTTTTAGAATAGGCCACAAAGCTCATGCTGAAGAACACACTGTAAGTTCACACAGTACCTGATTTTTGAGCCTGTGATGTCCAGCTCCAGGTGCATCAGATGTCTCTCACCGCCCTTATTGAGCTTGCGGTTCACAGTGACTGCTGCCAAGAAGGGGTTCTTCGAATCGAAAGGCCTGTGAGAACACACAATGAATAACAGACAGAACACCAGGGCTTAGAGCAAAAATGCCACCACAAGTGACACAAATTGACCCCAGACATTTAAAAATGTGGTGGCAAAAATGTCACTTTTTGTGCATTCGTTTTTTCCCCATGATCCATTATGAGTCATGCAGACACTATAGTGGCCTGTAGCAATTAATTACACATCTGTATTAATTGTCTCAGATGCAAGTTATTGAATTATAACCGGCATAAATAAAGAATGCTAATTTACTTTGATGGATTGGTTCAGCAGTTTTTGGTTGGAAAGTAAACATGCCCTCATAAAAGACATGAGACATGCCTCTGAAAATCCATTCCAATGTGCAAATATTGTCCCTTGATCAAAAAAAAGCTTTTTACAGATTACAGTCTACAATCTTAAGCAAATAAAGTCATGTTTTAATTATGAAGTATCTTAAACAAATATGTCTGTATCTGATCAAATTAAGCACATCAGGAGTGTTTATTCTGTCGCAAAGGTTGTGTGAGAGAGTTATTTAAAAATGTGGGAGATAAAGCGTCTGTCTGACTGATGGATGAGAAAATAGCAAGTGAAGAAAGTGCTTTACTCACGGCTTCTGGCTCTCAAAGCTCTTGATCCGCCCCAGCTCTCCAGTGTAGATCTTATTCATGCTCAGATCAGTGTGTACCTTCAGCTCATACTGACGGATGCTGAGAGAGACAGAGGGTGTGTGTGTGTGTGTGAGAGAGAGAGAGAGAGAGAGAGAGAGAGAGAGAAGAGAGAGAGAGAGAGAGAGAGAGAGAGAGAGAGAGAGAGAGAGAGAGAGAGAGAGAGAGAGAGAGAGAGAGAGAGAGAGAGAGAGAGAGAGAGAGAGAGCGCGAGCGAGAGACAGCGTATAACCCAGCAACTGTTTTCTAGTCTGAAAAGGCCTAGAAGTGTTGTTAATAAACAGAGAAGGGCATGTTGGGCTCAGGTCACTGTGACCCACTAACAAAGAAGTGGAACAAAAGGTACTGAAGAGATGGAAAGATCATTGAGATTTCAGACCTGGATTCTTCACCAGTTGCTTCAACTCCAAAGTGTTCACAAACAGCCGGCCAGAACTGCTCTCTCCACGACACAAAGTCCTCCTCAAGACTGAGAGAGAATCAATGACAAAAAAAATTCTCTGCATCACTTGTTCTCTGGGTTTGCTTCAGCACCCAGATGTTATCGGACATCAAGACTGTGTCACTCACTTCCCATCATCGTCTCCCATTCCCAGGTCAAAGATCCTCTGCGCTCCCAGCTCAGCTAGTCTCTTGTCCACATACTTTCCCGTGGCGTTATAGTGCTCATATGTCTTATTGCCCAGTGCAAATACCTTAAAAATAAGTTTTAGAAATGATTTATACAAATAGATCAATATTAATTGTTCTATGCTGTATATTCAGTTACATTCATGACTCCATTTACACCTGGTATTAAGATCACAAGTGGCCAGTGCTAAATACAAGTGTTAACGTTTGAAACAACCTGTATTGTATAAAGCGCTATATAAATAAAGGTAACTTGACTTGAACCTTATGTTTTACCTTAAGAAAGGTCGCAATGTGTTACACATCTGTCAGGACTCTTTCACACTGTTTTTTTCTCAGAGTGCCTATTGTGTCCCCACAATTAGTGGTGTCAATCGATTAAAAAAAAAAATTTAACTAATTAATCACACATTTTTTCTGTAATTAATCGAAATTAATAAAACCTAATATTAAAGTTTTTAATATATTTTTATATTGTAATAATTTCACATTTAATCTCCAAATTAATGTAGAAACGACAAAGACAGTAGCCTATATTTTAAATATTTGTTTAATGGCATCTTTTTATGAAAGAAGGCATCACCGACCACCAATACCGCTACTGATGTCTCTATGAATTTTTTTTCTTCTCAATGTTTTATCCATTAATTATAGCTATTCAGCATTGCAGTATAATTGAAAGCTTTTTTTATTATGCCTTTTTTTATAAAGCTATTTAATAAATTTTGATTCATATTTTTATTAGGCTTTAAATAATATAGCAACTTTTAATTAAGCGAACTTAAAACAATCTTCACATAAACCTATTGTAACACATTTGCCTGCCCTTCAATATATCAGGGCTCAATTTATTTTATTGGCCCAGTCAGACTAGTTCAGAATGTCTGTCAAAATGCACAAAAAGTTATTGTTTTCATTGTTTTTGACCTATGTAACCTTGTAAACACTGCTTTAAGATTTTTAGGTAGGTCTAACAGGTAGGACATATACATAAAGTTATCAAACACTTCAGTCTTCATTGCATAAATTATAAATTAAATATAGATTAATCCTTCTTAAAGCTACAAATGTTATTCAGTCAAGAGCAGTGAGTGATTTTCACTTCAGTCTTTTGTTCTTTGATTAACATTAAATCACAGACATCACAGCAGCAGGTTTAATAAGCTGCTGTCACTTAGAGGAGTAGTTCACTTTAAAATGAAAATTACCCCATGATTTACTCACCCTCAAGTCATCCTAGGTGTATATGACTTTATTCTTTCTGATGAACACAATCGGAGTTATATTAATATATATCCTGACGCTTCCAAGCTTTATAATGGCAGTGACGGGGTCCATTGAGTTTGAAGCTCAAAAAAAGTACATCCATCCCTCATAAACGTACTCCACACGGCTCCGGGGGTTAATAAAGGCCTTCTGAAGTGAATCCATGGGTTTTTTAAGAAAAATATCCATATTTAACACTTTATAAAGTAAAATATCTAGCTTCCGCCAGACCGGCTTCCGTATTCAACTTACGCAGAAAGTGTAACGCCTCTCGCAGTTCTTTTTTGAGCTTCAAACTCAATGGACCCCGTCACTGCCATTATAAAGCTTGGAAGCATCAGGATATTTATTAATATAATTCAGATTGTGTTCATCAGAACATAGAAAGTCATATACACCTAGGATGACTTGAGGGTGAGTAAATCATGGAGTAATTTTCATTTTAAAGTGAACTACTCTTTTGAGACCTGACGCACATGACGCGGATCTGACGCACATCCTATTTTCTCACAACTCTTTGCATTCATTTAACTGTGCTTGTGAGGATACTCTGCAAAATGGGCATTTTGGCATAATTTTGTGTGTTTTTGTCTGTTCAAGCACAGTCTGAAGAGGTTTTCTGTGCGCACGAGTGTGTGTGTGTTCACAGGAGATTCACAGACGCGCGCACCAGTAGTAACGCACTAACTTCTCTTTTGTGTCTTATTGCGCGTGAACGGTTTAAAAGCATTTGCTTGAATAAGAGCGTAATCATATATGTAACACTAGCCAAAGGGTGACGGAACAAAGCGGATACTGCGTTACCTGCGTTAAATATTTTTAACGCGTTAAACTGAAAAAATTAATTGCTTGCGTGTTAATTTTGACAGCACTAATTAATATTATTTTTATTTAATATTATGCATTTAATATTTACTTGTAAAAATTCTTAGCAATACTCAGCTCAGACAAAGCTCTTTTTTCACTAGATAATAATTTGTATAGTGGTTGTATAGGTTTTTTTGTAAGTTACAGCACAAATTATACAGTGACTGCTGAAGAGTAGCAACACATTATCCCAAATAACTTAAGACCTAAACATTGGTATTTCATATAATGCACTAAAACATACATTCATTTAAATTTAAGAAAAAGTTGTATGGACTGTTTCAATAATATGGTGCTATTTCCCCCTTGATTGAGGTCTCCATGAATTATTGTCAAATGAAAATATCTAAATGAAAATTCTTATTTTGCAATGTGGAAGTAAGCTATTTTCTGTGAATGTGCAACTTTAGAGTCCGATTCATTTCTCTGCTATAGGGAAATAACTGGAAGAATAAAGTGCATTAAACAGTAAAACTTATTGTGCTACAAACCAGATTGTGACAATGCATTAAAGACACATAATCTGGTAAGAAATGCCAGTTTGCAATACCAAGCAGCATAACAAGCTAAAAACAACAGTAAGCAAATGACACCGGAAGCCAGACACATTCAATTTACAAATTGCCATGCCCACGTTAAAAATAAGGTGGCTACAACAGAAAAATAACAGTGGGTTTGGAATGATATGAAGGAGAGTAAATGAAAGACTTTTCATTTTGGGTGAACTATTCCTTTAAACCCACTTATGCAGAAGTTGCTCAGTCTTATTTGTAGTTTGTACTTCTGCTATATCTGTGGGCAAATCGCTTTGCTCTGTTTTTTTTTTTTTTTTTAAACCAGTGAATGTTATGTTGAGTCACTGAACTTTGCACAATTTCTGTGTAGTATACATGGAGTAAGCTGTCTGAGACTTTAGCTTGCAGAAGTATGACACAGCATTCCCCAGAATCACTTCTGCTCTGCTGCACTGTGTCATGGGTCCTGTTTGTTCAAGTAAGCATGTGTTGGAAAGTACCCAAAGTATCGGAAACACATTGTTTTTGGAGTTTTTTGTTAAAAAACAAAAGCTTGTGTATAACAAGTGCTTTGACAACTGCTTAAACTAAAAAGCTCTGAGCACACAACTAATAAACTGAACCTGACAGGAGGAAGTCCTTTTTTTTTTTTTTTTTTTTTTTTTTTTTTTAAATTGGTGTGATGAGGAACTCACTGTATATTTAACTCCACTGAGGTCAGCATCTCCCTCCTGTAACCAATCATAAAAGTCTTGAGCATTATCAGTGGGGTCGCCCTCTCCATACGTGGCCATGCAGAAGATCGCTAAAGAGTTGTCAATCTCAGCCAGACGAGAGAGCTCACCCTGGAAATAAAAGCTTGTTGAAGATAAAGGCAATTTTCATTATGAAGTGCTGAATAAATCTAGCACTGACAGAGACATCATATGCATTACCATTTCATATTCCTCTGGGTCCGCTGCCATCGCCTTCATGCCATAGCGATGAGCATCTTTTGCAAGTCTATTGGAAAACTCTTCAGCTGTGCCCGTCTGTGAGCCGTAAAACACGACAATGTTCTTGCCCTAGAAGGTTATATTAAAAGTCATTATGTATTTCAATGACAATACCAAAAGATTCACCAAAGAAACCATGTTCTTGTAACATAATTTGCACTTTATTGACTTAAAAAAAGGATTATTTTTACATCCCGCAAAGTCTATATATTTAGAAAAACTAAACAGACTAACCCTCGGAGGACGTTTGGTTGAGAGTTCAATTCAAAAACATTATCAGGTTAGCCCTTCATCGGTGCCTGTTAGTTTTCTACCCTCCTCATAATGTCCCAGCGTTTTCTTCCATATTGTTATGTTTTTTTGATATTGCACACCTGATATTTTTGGACTTTATTATTTCTTGATTGGTGTTATAATTTTGTGGTTGGTAGTGTGTGTATATGTAGGTGCTTTCCTGAAAAGATATGGGAGGTCCATGTAAATGAAGTGAAACAAATCTTATTTTTTTGCTAATCTGGAATTGCATAAATGATGTCCCTGACAATTATAGTTTATACCAGACATGATTTTGTGTGTCAGTGCATCAACATGAGCAATCATTAATTACATCTATTATTTCAACGTTCACAGTAATTTTTATTATTTATTTATTAATTTTTTTCTTATGTTTAGCTGGCTATTATTCAACCAACCGTGTCAATGCTCTTCGACTTTATACTTACACCTATTGACTGCAAGAAGTTTTTTTGGTAACATTTTATTTCGATGGTCCACTTTAGACAGTCTACTAACAACTTTGAAACTACATGTCAACTAACTCTCTGTGACGAGTCGGGCGAGCGAGAGCCGTGAGAGCGACGCGAGGCCGGTGAGTGATTTGATGAGCGCCAGCTGCGTGTCACACAACACGCAGATCCGGCTCGGATCTCTCACGGAGGGGCTCGGACGCTTAAAAGGAGGAGCGACGACAGTGAAGGAAGAGAGAGGACCAGGACCAAAAATATGGGCATAGTGTCCGTGGCGTCACCTGTAGGTTTCTGAAGAGCATTTTTGAAGCCTAAAGTGGGAGGAACCGGCCGTCACCATCTTGGCAGCGCGTCACTCCCGGATAACTGAAAACGGACAAAGAGGCGGGATGTGGGGGGAGCTGAGGTGCCTGGTTGCTGAGGAAACCACGCCCGCCTAGCTCGACCATAGCGGCAATCCACCAGTCACTCAAGTGGCCACGCCCTTAATTATGCAGAACTTTAAGGCTTAATATAATTTAAACGGATGAGTTATAAAAATTTTTTTTTTTTTTTTTTTTTTAAATCACCCCCCTCACAGTTGTCATGAAGGGCAAAATTAGCTGTATAGACCAAAACCACTTTTTTGTACCAGGCTGTAAACATTTTTTTTTTTCTGTTGTAAAGTTGGGCATTTTAACATGGGGGGTCTATGGGATTGACTCCCTTTTGGAGCCAGTCTCTAGCAGCCAGTCGATGAATTGCAGTTTAAGTCACTTCCGTGTTAGATTCAAGAGAGATCGTGGGAGGTTGCCGCTTGGTCAAGACTGATAATTAGGGGTCCCTATGGAAAGCGCCATATCAGCTGAACAGTGTTATGAAGCCTTGGTGGATGCAGATGTCGGCAAGCTACTGTATGCTGGGTAAAAAGTGCACTCACAACGTTGTAACCTACCCAATGCCCCACGTAAGCCGTGTAGTTCATCATACCACACAAGGACAGATAGACAGTACTTACAATGGTAATAGGTCACTTCAGCCGGACTTTTCTCTTTTTAAAAAAATGTTCACAGCTGTACAAAACAGATGTTAGCGCTGGGGGAAGCGCTCTTCTTCCTAAGTAGGAAAAAGAACACTACAGAGACCACTGAGGGGAGGATAATATATGGAGAATACATCACACAGACATACCAGCCAGGAAGCACCACACGTGGTAAGTCGACGCTGCGGTAAGTCCTACCTGAAAAGTGAGGAACTACTACAAACACAGCGACTGGCAGTAGAGACGGAGCTATGCATAGGGGAAGACACAAGTTTACTGACAGGGAAACCGTACCATGGAAAATACATCATATGGGATTACTAACAGGGAATCACTACATATGGAGCACCTAGCCCAAGTACACGAGCTGACCTGAAAAGGGCATACTACACAAGTACAGGGCCTGGTGTCAAATTCCTCCGCCGAAAAGCATGTCCAGGGTTTGTCGGACAAAAAGTGTACGTTATCATTTTAGGGAGGGGAAAGATGTTGTGTGCAAGCAGTACACCCAGCCAGTTGCCCGCAGTTTACCTGCTCATACCTAACAACACAACACAGGAGAATGCGACACTCCTCGTGGAGTGTGCCAAAAAGGCATATTCCAAAAGGGCACGCGCACCCCGTGCCTGGTATGCCAAGGCAATGGCATCCACAATCCAGTGGGCCAACCTCTGTTTGCAAACAGTCTTCCCTTTTTGCTTTCCCCCAAAACATACAAAGAGCCGCTTGCAAGTTCACCACTTACTCCCTAAAAGGGGTAGTGGGAACTTTGTGTACGTAGCCCGGCCGGGGTCTCAGGATCATGTGAAAGTATGCCGGACCGAACTGAAGGCATGTTTCGCTAACAGAAATCACTTACAGGTCCCCGACCCTCTTGATGGAAGTAAGCGTGGTCAGGAGCACCGTCTTCAAGGAGAGGGCACTTAGTTCAACTGACTCTAGGGGCTCAAAAGGAGCTCTCTGTAGGCCCACTACAGACTACAGAGAGGTCCCATGAGGAAATAAGGGTTCCTAACACTCGCCTGATGAGTGGGCTGCATCACTTTCCTGCGGGCAGCTTGACGATGCGTCTGGGCTGTGGTCTCAGGCTGCGGCAGAGCTGGTGTGGCAGCTGCAGGCGGATGCCTTCAGTAACGAACAGATGACTAGATGACCTCGACGGCCTGTAGGTGGCGGTGGATTAATGCTGAGGTAAGATATGTTTAATAACCTCAATCTGCTTCTTAACTGCAGAAAACTGCTGGGCAAAGTCCTCGACAGTGTCGCTGAAGGCCGCCTTGTGTGATGGTAGCGTCAAGAAAGCGAACTTTGTGGACTTCCCTCATCTCAGAAAGGTTCAGCCCGTGCCATGACTTTAGTTGCTTGGAGAGCGAAATTAGCCACAGAGCGCAGTTCCTGCATCAATCCCGGCTCAGAACTACCCTTGTGCAGCTCTTTTAGTGCCTTGGACTGGTGTACCTGCAGGATGGCCATGGCATGCAGGGTAGAGGCAGCCTGTCCAGCGGCACTGTAAGTCTTAGGCCACAGGATGGAAACCTAGGGCGATTCCACTTGTGCGCTGCAAATCGCAAGCTCCACCTGGGGAACCTCCGTGTACCCCCAGGCCAACTCACCGTTGAGGGTAGTGAGGGTGGAAGAGCTTGTGCTGAGTGACCTGGCAGTAAAAGGTGCATTCCCCGACTTTGTGAGCTCCTCGTGCACTTCCGGGAAGAAAGGCACTGGGGCAGGGCGCAGTGGGGGTCACGCTCTGAACCCAGATATCAATCATCCAGCTCGGGACAGGGTGGAGGATTCCACTCCAGCCAGATGCTCACGGCGGCCCAGGCAAGCATGGCTGCCTACTCTGCATCAAACTCAGATTGAGCTACCGCACCCAAAGGTGGGAGCCCAGCAGAGTTTGGCATCAAAAGGCATAATCTCACCATCCGATGCTGCAATCGACAGCTTGTCCTCATCCAGAGCCCCGAATGAGAAATTAGGCTCACCATAAGATGAGACGCCTAACCCCGTGAGGGGGTTGGCCTGGTGGAAATGCTCCTGTTGTAGCCCTCATATCGCCCTCAATGTTTACCGTCGTGGATGAAGCATCCAGAGGAACTTTCTGGCACTTAACTGTGCACAGAGAGAAAGAGAGACCGCTGATATGCACTGTACGTCCAAACGAACTTGTTCCCAGGTTTCTTACAGAGGCAAATGGGCAGAGCAATTGTTTAACACAACAACTCGGCTCCGAAGAACAAATCTGAACGAGTGGATGCACGCCATCTCCTTTTACACCCGTATGTCCAGGGGAGTGGCGCATGCAAACTCCACTCACCAATTCTAATTGGCCTTTTCTCAAAGTATCAGAAGTGTTTGGGGTTCCCAAGTGACAGACAGGGGACTTTGCAAGTACATGTCAATGTTTACTTTCCCGAACCCTAACACCCAAATTTGAAGAATGTCTAAAGTGGACCATCGAAATAAAGTATAACCATATTTTTTTTTTTACAAACTACTGCTGCTTCACAGTGTGAAGAAAAAGTTGAAGAAAACAATTATTGCACAACAGCCCAGTAGGCAATATGCACTAATAATTTAAATCATCATTAAACAGAGGAAAAATGTATGGTGTGCGACTTCTTAACATCCATTTGAATGGTGATGACTCAGTGCTTTGTTGTCTTTCTGTGTTCACTGCATATAAACTGAGTTTGTAACTCTGAGTTGATTAAACAAAACAGTGTTTCTGTTATTACCATCATATTTATCATTTTTTTTCCCTATAATACGGGACCAATCTGAATTCTATTTTTATGTCTAGGACTGAGCGATATGGCCAAAAAATCATATCTCTGTATTTTTTGGTTGAATGGCGATACACGGTATATATCCCGGTATTTTCTACGTTTTTCTATTTGGATAAAAAAAAATCTGTATAAAAAAATCTTTAATAACAATTTTATTTCACATCCTGCCCAGTGATGTCCTAAAAACAATGTTGATATTGAAGGCTATAAACGAATACAGTGAATGTAATGTAGGCTATGCAATATATTATGTGCAAAAAGGGGGTTTACAATCTAAAAACAAAATTAATCATTTTGTTTTTAAATTCACTAAACTAAAAATGAAAATAAAAACAAAAGCATATTAGCCTACATTTGATTACCCCATTATAATGGTCACTTTCATAAAAAATATACTTACTTGTAGGTTTAAAATTCCACATATGGCACATTTATTGTCCAACAACAAATATTTTAGAAATATGTATACTTTAGTCAGAATTATTGCGTTCCTATTGTGCTCCCTCTGTTTGCCGCGCATGCACGTGGCGGTGCTCATTCACGGAAGCCTGAATTTTAGCGGAGATTCACTTGCAGAAGGCTCGTCCTCTCCTGACAGCAAAATGGACGTATTTGCATGACTTTCTAACATTTACAGATGGAGAATATACCTGTGAAATGTAAGTTATGCACTGAGGAAAGCACCACATTTCAAACGCATTAAACACCGCAAGTATTTATCTGTCTGTCAGCACAAGTAGCCTTTCTCTCAGAGCATCTGACAGGGCAAGCTGCTTTAAACTATACATGTTAACTATATCTTACCAGTTATTTTGAAGCCCTTAATATAAACCATGTGTCATGTTTAGGACAAATTGTATCATGCACTTTCCCTGCATCAGCTCACTCTGCGTACTCTGCTATTTTTCAGATGCGTTCGTATCAATCTACTGTATATCGATATAAACGGTATTGCCTCATTCCATATCGTCTCTAAAAATATATATCGATATATTGTACAAACTCGATATACTGCCTAGCCCTATTTATGTCTATGTATTATTGAATCAATCAATCAATCAATCAATAAATAAGAGACATTAAAGTAGACAGAATACTAGAACCCCTGGTCCCTAAATCGGATTGACAAACTTTATTGCTGTGGAGTATAGGCCATTTTCAATAATACAAAATAACACAATTCAGTACAATTTTTTAATCATTTGACTGCCTTGAAGGGGTCATAAACAGTTTTGGCTGATAATTTTAACATATTAAACTCTACAGGAAAAGAAGAGAGTAAAACTTTTACCGTTTTCTTCATTTTGTCAATAAAACTGGTGTCCCTTGTTGATGGAGTCCTACAAAACACAGACAACCAAAAGTCATACAACAGAACGGATTACAAATTACAAACCCGATTCCAAAAAAGTTGGGACACTGTACAAATTGTGAATAAAAAAGAAATGCAATAATTTACAAATCTCATAAACTTATATTTTATTCACAACAGAATATAGATAACATATCAAATGTTGAAAGTGAGACATTTTGAAATGTCATGCCAAATATTGGCTCATTTTGGATTTCATGAGAGCTACACATTCCAAAAAAGTTGGGACAGGTAGCAATAAGAGGCCGGAAAAGTTAAATGTACATATAAGGAACAGCTGTAGGACCAATTTGCAACTTATTAGGTCAATTGGCAACATGATTGGGTATAAAAAGAGCCTCTCAGAGTGGCAGTGTCTCTCAGAAGTCAAGATGGGCAGAGGATCACCAATTCCCCCAATGCTGCAGCGAAAAATAGTGGAGCAATATCAGAAAGGAGTTTCTCAGAGAAAAATTACAAAGAGTTTGAAGTTATCATCATCTACAGTGCATAATATCATCCAAAGATCCAGAGAATCTGGAACAATCTCTGTGCGTAAGGGTCAAGGCCGGAAAACCATACTGGATGCCCGTGATCTTCGGGCCCTTAGACGGCACTGCATCACATACAGGAATGCTACTGTAATGGAAATCACAACATGGGCTCAGGAATACTTCCAGAAAACATTGTTGGTGAACACAATCCACCGTGCCATTCGCCGTTGCCGGCTAAAACTCTATAGGTCAAAAAAGAAGCCATATCTAAACATGATCCAGAAGCGCAGGCGTTTTCTCTGGGCCAAGGCTCATTTAAAATGGACTGTGGCAAAGTGGAAAACTGTTCTGTGGTCAGACGAATCGAAATTTGAAGTTCTTTTTGGAAAACTGGGACGCCATGTCATCCGGACTAAAGAGGACAAGGACAACAAAAGTTGTTCTCAGCGCTCAGTACAGAAGCCTGCATCTCTGATGGTATGGGGTTGCATGAGTGCGTGTGGCATGGGCAGCTTACACATCTGGAAAGGCACCATCAATGCTGAAAGGTATATCCAAGTTCTAGAACAACATATGCTCCCATCCAGACGTCGTCTCTTTCAGGGAAGACTTTGCATTTTCCAACATGACAATGCCAGACCACATACTGCATCAATTACAACATCATGGCTGCGTAGAAGGATCCGGGTACTGAAATGGCCAGCCTGCAGTCCAGATCTTTCACCCATAGAAAACATTTGGCGCATCATAAAGAGGAAGATGCGACAAAGAAGACCTAAGACAGTTGAGCAACTAGAAGCCTGTATTAGACAAGAATGGGACAACATTCCTATTCCTAAACTTGAGCAACTTGTCTCCTCAGTCCCCAGACGTTTGCAGACTGTTATAAAAAGAAGAGGGGATGCCACACAGTGGTAAACATGGACTTGTCCCAACTTTTTTGAGATGTGTTGATGCCATGAAATTTAAAATCAACTTATTTTTCCCTTAAAATGATACATTTTCTCAGTTTAAACATCTGATATGTCATCTATGTTGTATTCTGAATAAAATATTGAAATTTGAAACTTCCACATCATTGCATTCTGTTTTTATTCACAATTTGTACAGTGTCCCAACTTTTTTGGAATCGGGTTTGTAGGATATTATAAATGATTATGTATACAAACATAGCCAAAAAAATAAATAAAAAGTAAAGGAACAAATATTGTTGAGGTTTCAAGCACTCCTGAAACACTGTGAAACAATGTGTGCCCAGTACCAATAGACAGTGGATCCAAATGTCTGAGACCACATTCATCTGGGATTTATTGTCACTTAAATATACTAACCAGAAGCTGTTGCCGTGCGTATGGGGTCCGGAACGCATTGGGGGTTTTCTGTTTTAATTGAAGATTGAGTTGTTTAAATGGGACCAAATTAAATAACTAATCAGTTTTTACAACAAAAATTAATCAAAAACTTTTCTTCAAAAACAAAATTAATTTCCTATTATCACTGTAAAGCTGCTTTGAAGCAATCTGTGTTGCAAAAAGCGCTATATAAATGAAGGTGACTTGACTTGATTTAAACCTGAGATTTAAGAAATATTTGGGGGCCTATTCAAGATTCTGGACTATTTTTTGGATCTCATTACAGTGGCTAGCTAAGAGTGGGGCCATGAAGCAATGACCCCAGCTGAAATCTGATTGGCCTCTTCAGTGTCCCAGGAAAAGCACTCGTGTATATAAAAAAAATGCTGCTCATTTGCACATCCATGTCATTAGTGAGAAGCGCCAATATCCCAGCAACATCACGTCTGCAGCTACATCCCTGTTTTTTTTACAGCTGCCGTATTAACGAGTTCACATAGCATCATGTTTTAACATCATAAAAATATTTTTTTGGCAGACAGGCAAAACTGAAATGGAAATTCAACCTGTTTGTCTTTTTTTCTTTTTAATGTTGATGTTAAGGAAAAAATGCTATTTTTTTACTATGTTTTACTGCAAATCTTTTAGAGGTTCCCATATTAAGAATATTAGAGCTATTAATATCTTTATAAAACATTTCTATAATATCAATAAAATTATTGCCAAAACCAAAAATTTTCAGCGAGTGGAGTATGAAGCCATGTCCGATGTTGTCAAAGGCTTTACAAAAATCTAACAACACAATAAGAGCCCCTGAATCAATTTGATCAAAATAGTCTAGAAGGTTAATTATAAGGCGAATGTTATTACTAATGTGTCTATTTTTCATGAACCCTGTTTGAGTCTCATTAATGATTTCATTTAATCCAGATTTTAATCTTTTTGCATAAACTAGTGCAAACAATTTATAGTTATTCTATAACTTATCGTAAGCCGTTCTAAAATTGAGTAAGAGTAAAACAAATCAATGTATATATAAGACGAATGTAATATAAAAGAATTAGATAAAAATAATGTTAAAGTATTAATAAAACAATTATACAAAAGTTAAATAATTTTTAAAGAATAAATAAGTATACAGAAGAATAATAGTAATTTCAGATTAATTTCATCCACCTGTATTTACACTTATGCACCTTGACATTGACATTAAAATCCAAGAACAGAGCAGTTTCTGAGAAGTTTACAATCTTCCTCTAGAAACCTTGCCTTCATCTTTCCATCAACACACACACACACACACACACACATACATACTAAAAACAATTGTTCAACAGTTCAAGAGAGTGCAGTGAATAGAGAAAGCGTGAGAGACTTTTCACTGTGTAAAAACTCTGGGCTCATGGCCAACTATTGCACAAGGATGTGAATAGTGTGATTTAATGAGTGAAAACTGCTGTTGAACTCAGCTTTAACTCCAGTGTTTTAAAGATATACTATTGTCCATTCAACATGAGAATGCTTTTGCACTTTTATTAATCCTGGAATAAAATATACAAATATGACATGTGATAAATTTATATCTATGGAGCAATGATGTTATGTTATAAAATCAAAGCTTGAACAAGAATTCATTGTTGTTTTATAGTAAAAATAGTTATTTCAACCAAGCTGCTTTCTGGTTCAACCAAGACATTCAAAATGTGCCTTACTTACTCAGGACCAAGACTGAAATATGCTGCTATGTAGGACAAGATGTGTAAAACACAGACAAAAGCTCAAAAGTTTTAAATGTTACATATGCATCTCTCTGCTCTGGATGTCATGCTGTCCAAACATAAAGGACTTCATGAGACCTGGAGTGACTATCACAGTAAACACTCACCTGTCTATTGCGACCAGCCGGTCCTCCGGTAAGGAAAACACACACCCCATGGTAATAAGAAGCACGTCCAAGAAAGATGACGGCAAGACAAACTCGTTGACAAACCATTAACTATAGAGCACGTTGGAAAAACAAGGCACCGCCATGGGTAAGAAAAAACATCTGTTGTACATGCTGGCTTCCTGTTCACGCCGACAGAGAATCAGAGGTTGACGCCAGCCCAAGAGCCACAAGACAAGAGAGCTGATAAATAGAGTAAAAAAATCCTAATGAGGACCTGAAGGAGAGCTTGAATGTGATTGTATGTGAAGGAGTTGATTCCAGAGTAAAGCAGCATTCCTGACAAAGTCAGAGCTTGTGAGAGGCTTTTCCACCGTCCCTCCTCCATAAAGAAGGTCTGCAGATGGAGACAGCTATTGAAGCTGTGAATTAGCATCATGTCAACAGGGTTCAGAGCTCATATTCTACGCTCTCAAACACGTGCACCAGCAACATCTGGACAACACAAAGCAGGACTCTCTATGATGAAATTCCATGTGTAAGCAGCAAATCTGAAGCATGCAGACATGCCAAAACTCATGTAAACAAAAAGAGAACTTGAGAAAGGTCCGTTGGTTTCTTATTGTTCGTCACCCTCTCATCATCCCAGAGAAAAAGACACACACAATCAGCAAACGCCAGAACAATCCTGTAGCCGTAGCAACAGCTTTGAAAATGACAGTCGTTGGTTTTGAAGACAGCAAATGACTGCGGTCCGCCTCTCCCTCCGGAGAGCAGGATCACCATGGCAACCACATCTATCATAAAAGGATCCTCCTGTGACAGGCCAGGCACTGAGAGCAGCAAGACAAATTGGAAATGGTTTCCACATAAATGGGGAGAAAAAAAATAGGGTGAACATAATGGAGGGCTTGTGTTCTGCCTCAACTTTCCACCTCAGAGAAAAGACTTGGCTGGCCTTGCCAAATACAATCTCCAATGACATAAGGCTCTGAAAAGATATACATACTTTTATAAGCACAACATTAAGTAATATAACAGAGAGAGAGAGAGAGAGACCACAATAGGAAGAACTGGCCATTTAAAACGGGAACATATGGAGGACACACTTTGAAAATTTGTACAAAACTGAAACAAATCCTGCTCGAAATGAAATAAAAAAACAAATTAGAAATCCTGAAAGAGAAAATTAAAGACAATCAGAACCCCCTGGATTTCCCAATCACAGTAAATGAGTTAACAGAGAGACTACATGCTTTAAAACCCAACAAGGCATGTGGCATTGATGGAATATTAAACGAAATGATCAAATACACCAACGACAAATTCAAAACCACGATAATAAAATTATTCAACATGGTTTTGAGTGTAGGATATTTTCCCGACACCTGGAATCAAGGCCTAATTACACCGATCTTTAAACAAGGAGATAAATTTGAGCCAAACAATTACAGAGGCATATGTGTCAATAGCAACCTGGGGAAAATATTCTGTTCGATTATTAATATGAGATTGCAGAACTTTCTCAAAACCCACAAAATTCTGGATAAAAGTCAAATTGGATTTCTGCCCAAACACAGAACATCTGACCACGTCTACACCCTCCACACAATCATTAATAAACATGTATACCAGAACAAATCCAAAGTCTTTGCTTGCTTTGTTGACTTTGAGAAGGCTTTCGATTCGATCTGGCACGAAGGACTCTTCCTAAAACTACTGGAAAATGGGATTGGAGGGAAAACATTTGATTTGATCAGCACCATGTATAAAAACAACACGTGCTATAAAAATAGGGAACAAACAAACAGAATTTTTCTCCCAAAAATGAGGAGTCAGACAAGGTTGTCCATTGAGCCCCACTCTATTTAACATTTATATAAATGAATTAGCCAAAGCATTAAATAATTTGACTGCCCCCGGCCCAACCCTGACTGAATCAGAAATCAAATGTCTCCTCTTTGCAGATGATTTAGTCATTCTGTCAAAAACAAAAGAGGGGCTACAACAGCTCCTCAATGTCATAGAGACATTCAGTCAAACATGGGCTCTTAAAATTAACCTAGCAAAAACTAAAATAATGATTTTTTAAAATACCTCCAGGTGTAGGAAAAATAAATACACCTTCAGAGCAGGAAACCATGTCCTCCAGCACACCCATGAATACACCTATCTGGGACTAAAACTGAGTTCAACAGGGAACTTCAATCTGGCTGTGAAGGAGCTGAAAGCAAAAGCAATGAGGGTCTTCTACATGATTAAAAATACAATTCAACATTAAATTCCAATTCAAACCTGGCTAAAAATCCTAAAAGCTATAATTGAACCAATTGCACTATATGGCAGCGAGATATGGGGACCCCTAAAAACACAAGAATTTTCAAAATGGGAAAAAGAATAAACTGAAACTCTGCATACCCAAATTTATAAAAGTATCCTAAAAGTAAACAGAGCGACACCAAACAACTCATGCAGAGCTGAATTAGGACAATACCCCTTATTAATAAGCATCCAAAAGAGAGCTCTGAAATTCTACCAGCACCTGAAGCGCACTGACCCGAGCTCGTACCAGGCCGAAGCCCTGCGGTGTCAGGAGCAGAACCGGCACCGGAGCGCTCTCTCACAGCTGGTGCTGAAGCTACACCCACACCAGCACAGCACCCAAACTCTCTGGCCCAACCAAATTATTCAATTACAAAAACAAAATTGCATTACCTATTGGAAAGAAGCCAATAAATTACAAAAGAAGATGGAACTCTATTTACACCTGAAAAGAGACTATAAACCAGCAGAATACCTGAGCTGTGTGAAAGAGCATAAAGTGAGAAAGACCCTAACCAAATACAGGCTGAGTGACTACAGTCTGGTCATAGAGAGAGGACAGCACAGACAGAGATGGCAGCTGCGAGAGCAGAGACTGTGTTCCCTGTGCTCTCAGAGAGAGAGAGAGAGAGAGAGAGAGAGAGAGAGAGAGTGTGTGTGTGTGTGTGTGTGTGTGTGTGTGTGTGAGAGAGAGAGAGAAGACAGCACAGACACAGATGGCAGCTGCAAAAGCAGAGACTGTGTTCCCTATGCTCTCAGAGAGAGAGAGAGAGAGTGTGTGTGTGTGTGTGTGTGTGTGTGTGTGTGTGTGTGTGTGTGTGTGTGTGTGTGTGAGAGAGAGAGAGAGAGAAGACAGCACAGACAGAGATGGCAGCCGCGAGAGCAGAGACTGTGTTCCCTGTGCTCTCAGAGAGAGAGAGAGAGTGTGTGTGTGTGTGTGTGTGTGTGTGTGTGTGTGTGAGAGAGAGAGAGAGAAGACAGCACAGACAGAGATGGCAGCTGCGAGAGCAGAGACTGTGTTCCCTGTGCTCTCAGAGAGAGAGAGAGAGAGAGAGTGTGTGTGTGTGTGTGTGTGTGAGAGAGAGAGAGAAGACAGCACAGACAGAGATGGCAGCTGCGAGAGCAGAGACTGTGTTCCCTGTGCTTTCAGAGAGAGAGAGAGTGTGTGTGTGTGTGTGTGTGTGTGTGTGTGTGTGTGTGTGTGTGTGTGTGTGAGAGAGAGAGAGAAGACAGCACAGACAGAGATGGCAGCTGCGAGAGCAGAGACTGTGTTCCCTGTGCTCTCAGAGAGAGGTGGAGACAGAGGAACACTTCCTGCTGTACTGTGATTACTATCACAACATCAGATCGGACTATTTCACTAAATTCCAACAACTAGAACCAAATTTTATGGCATTACCAAAATTCAGAAAAATTCATTCATATTCTGGGAGAAAACTCTAGCTTGATTGCAACAGCAGCAAAATATATAACAGCCTGTCACAAACTAAGAGAGTCAGCCAGCGGACAAAACTAAAGTCAGAAATGTTGTCTGAATGTATGTACAAAATGTACAAAGTTTTATTATATATATATATATATATATATATATATATGTATATATAAATATACACTCACCTAAAGGATTATTAGGAACACCATACTAATACTGTGTTTGACCCCCTTTCGCCTTCAGAACTGCCTTAATTCTACGTGGCATTGATTCAACAAGGTGCTGAAAGCATTCTTTAGAAATGTTGGCCCATATTGATAGGATAGCATCTTGCAGTTGATGGAGATTTGTGGGATGCACATCCAGGGCACGAAGCTCCCGTTCCACCACATCCCAAAGATGCTCTATTGGGTTGAGATCTGGTGACTGTGGGGGCCATTTTAGTACAGTGAACTCATTGTCATGTTCAAGAAACCAATTTGAAATGATTCGAGCTTTGTGACATGGTGCATTATCCTGCTGGAAGTAGCCATCAGAGGATGGGTACATGGTGGTCATAAAGGGATGGACATGGTCAGAAACAATGCTCAGGTAGGCCGTGGCATTTAAACGATGCCCAATTGGCACTAAGGGGCCTAAAGTGTGCCAAGAAAACATCCCCCACACCATTACACCACCACCACCAGCCTGCACAGTGGTAACAAGGCATGATGGATCCATGTTCTCATTCTGTTTACGCCAAATTCTGACTCTACCATCTGAATGTCTCAACAGAAATCGAGACTCATCAGACCAGGCAACATTTTTCCAGTCTTCAACTGTCCAATTTTGGTGAGCTCGTGCAAATTGTAGCCTCTTTTTCCTATTTGTAGTGGAGATGATGTACCCGGTGGGGTCTTCTGCTGTTGTAGCCCATCCGCCTCAAGGTTGTGCGTGTTGTGGCTTCACAAATGCTTTGCTGCATACCTCAGTTGTAACGAGTGGTTATTTCAGTCAAAGTTGCTCTTCTATCAGCTTGAATCAGTCGGCCCATTCTCCTCTGACCTCTAGCATCAACAAGGCATTTTCGCCCACAGGACTGCCGCATACTGGATGTTTTTCCCTTTTCACACCATTCTTTGTTACCACTGTGCAGGCTGGTGGTGGTGGTGTAATGGTGTGGGGGATGTTTTCTTGGCACACTTTAGGCCCCTTAGTGCCAATTGGGCATCGTTTAAATGCCACGGCCTACCTGAGCATTGTTTCTGACCATGTCCATCCCTTTATGACCACCATGTACCTATCCTCTGATGGCTACTTCCAGCAGGATAATGCACCATGTCACAAAGCTTGAATCATTTCAAATTGGTTTCTTGAACATGACAATGAGTTCACTGTACTAAAATGGCCCCCACAGTCACCAGATCTCAACCCAATAGAGCATCTTTGGGATGTGGTGGAACGGGAGCTTCGTGCCCTGGATGTGCATCCCACAAATCTCCATCAACTGCAAGATGCTATCCTATCAATATGGGCCAACATTTCTAAAGAATGCTTTCAGCACCTTGTTGAATCAATGCCACGTAGAATTAAGGCAGTTCTGAAGGCGAAAGGGGGTCAAACACAGTATTAGTATGGTGTTCCTAATAATCCTTTAGGTGAGTGTATATATATATGTATATATACTGTATATACACACATATATACACATACACACATGGCTCTTTGATACCAATCTCTCATTTGAAAGCCACGTTTCTAGCATCTGTAAAACTGCATTCTACCATCTTAAAAATATATCTAAATTACGGCACATGCTTTCAATGCAAAATGCTGAACAGTTAGTTCATGCGTTCATGACCTCAAGGCTAGATTATTGTAATGCTCTACTGGGTGGTTGCCCTGCTCGCTTAATAAATAAACTGCAGCTCGTCCAAAACGCAGCAGCTAGAGTTCTTACTAGAACCAGGAAGTATGACCATATTAGCCCGGTTCTGGCAACACTGCATTGGCTCCCTATTAAACATCGTATACATTTTAAAATCTTGCTGATTACTTACAAAGCACTAAATGGTTTAGTGCCCCAGTACTTGAGCGAGCTCTTAACGCATTATACTCCATCACGTCTATTGCGGTCTCAAAATTCTGGCCAGTTGATAATACCTAGAATATCAAAATCAACTGCAGGCGGTCGATCCTTTTCCTATTTAGCACCTGAACTCTGGAACAATCTTCCTAGCATTGTTCGGGAAGCAGACACACTCTGTCAGTTTAAATCTAGACTAAAAACACATCTCTTTACTATGGCATACACATAAAACATTTTTAATTTCTATTATTCAAATCAGTTAAATGATTGTTTTAGGCTGCATTAACTAGGTCAGCCGGAACCGGGAACACTTCCCATAACACCTGATGTACTCGTTACATCATAAGAAGAATGGCATCTACGCTAATGTTAGTCTCTCTGTTTATCCCAAGGTTTACTGCAGTCGGCCGGATCCGGGCCATATCCAGACCAGATGGTGGACCTTAGCCTGGACATGACGACCATATCCCTGAAGTGTCTGTAGAGACCGTGTCAATTAAACTCCCCCCTGTAAATGCCGCATCGACACGACATCCTCATTAAACCCGTCCCCGGCGTGACGACTCCAATCTTTCGAATAATCCTACGAATATCTATTGATCTAATATGACTTCTGACCTGTAATGTTGCCAGAATCATAATCATACACTATTTGTTCGTCGGCCAGAGGAGAACTGGCACCCCGACTGAGCCTGGTTTCTCCCAAGGTTTTTTTCTCCATTCTGGCCCTGAAGGAGTTTTGGTTCCTTGCCACTGTCGCCTTTGGCTTTTGGCTTGCTCAGTTGGGGACACTTAAATTTCAACTATATTACTGATCTGCCCGCATTGACACTATATGATAATTGAAATGAGCTGGATGACATCACCGTTTTCACCAGAGCCGAATCAAATTCCGTTGCATTATTTTCCTGTTACCACTGTGAAGCTGCTTTGAAACAATTGCCATTGTAAAAAGCGCTATATAAATAAAGGTGATTTGATTTGATTTGATTATAAATTACACTATCCATTTAATTGAAAATGACAACTTAGAACTTTAAAGAATGAAATTATACGTTCATGAACAGTTAAATATATTTTCATAACTTTTTACAATTCAACTTTATTGTCAGTTCAAGTTTTAGTATTTGAAGTGACACAATTGCTGAAATCTGATGAAAACAGTGCTTATTAATAATCATACTTGGGGCCAGATTTACTAACAGCTTGCGCCAGCGCAAACCCTCTTTTGGCGTTAAAAATCTTCTGTCAGGATTTACTAAAGACACGCAGTGACAAATTTGCGCTGAAAAGGTGTGGACAGGGTTATTTTACGGCTGACTTTACTGCACATGCATTTGTAGGAGTTTCCCTTTCAGACGCAAAATCTACAGCAGGAGAGTATTTAAATGAATCACGGAAGGTGATTTACTAAGCTTTGCGCTAGTCAGTTTACTGGTACTTCGCGCAAAAAAGCGCTTGACATGCTGTGATAGCTGCTGTAAGAAGAGGAACCACAGAAAACAGAGAGCACATGATAGAAGGGACAGAATTTTCTCCACCCGTGTTCATTTATTTGGAATGGCAGAGAAAGATGTTATCTGAACATATAATTTGCCAAGCCACATTATTTTTTAATTTGCTGCACCAGCACCTGATTTGCGACCCTACATTAATTTGCGCTGCTCGTGGTAGATTGTGCCATTATGGAAATGAGCTGCAGCATCTGTGTTCTTTCATTTGCTCATTGTCAGTAGATCATCAGCAGAATTTTCCACTCTCATCAGCGCTTTTATGGGATTATGGTCTCATTATAATTTGCCCTGTTTAGTATATCTGGCCCAAAAAAAATGTCTGACATCGAAAAGATAAAAGATAAAATCTGTCAGCTTTTGTTATGTAACATTAGGGGCTGGACTGATGAGTGCTGATATCTGGAAGACAATAACAAACCATTATCAGCTTGATTTATAAGGTCATTCATTATGCATTTTCACATGTATATGTGGTGTGCTATCGGGACAAAAGGCACACTCATTTAGATTCATTATGTCAGTAAAGTTGCAGGTAATGATTCAACAGATTTTTTTATCCAAATTTAAGCTACTTAATGCACAAACACACTACACAACTTGTCAAACCTGAACATATTTTAAAAAGCTAGGCATCATACACTTGCCAACTTTGTAAATGGTTACATACACTAAACCACTGAGGATCACACACACAATACCAGACTTTCAAGTCGTTCCAAACACAACTAACTCGCATAGAAACACATTCCTTGCTGCTAGAAGACGCATGACAAATGAAAGCAATATGTGGTCTAAAATTGTCTCAAAAATAGCATTCTGCCATATCCTGTATCAAAGGCAGTCTCATAGCACAGGATTGTTGTGAATGTATTGATGTACAATTTGTTGTGTTCATGAATTATATTGTGACAACTATTTTAAAGTGTTGTGTTCTGACATAATGTGTGTGAGAACGGAAGTGATGAGTAGGCTTAAACAAGATGGATGAAGTTTGCTACTCCTGTCTCGTGTGCTTTATTGCTGCTTACTAACTCCTAATAGATACCACAATTTGGCAACGAAGATAAGGCATTTTTTCGTTGGTCACAAAGACGGCTGTTGCTAACGTGTCTTGTTCAAGTTTTTTCCTGCCTTGCCCCAAGCTATGCCGTTCAGTACATAGCTGTGGATTTTTAAAAATGATTTGTGGGTTATTGATGCCACAGGTAATGCTTGGCCGGACGAAAGACAGAGAGCTGTACTGTGTCACTGGCTTGGCACAGAGGGACAACGGATTTTCTACTCATTGCCCAGCACAGGTACAACGTATAAGGATGCAGAGGATGCACTGAAAGCCTACTTCGTGCCAAAAGCTAACATAGTAGCTGAACGCCAAGCCTTCGGCAAAATCCTGTCAGGCACCTCACAAGACAGTTTTACAATACGTTGCTGCTTTGTGAGAGCTTGTTGTTTCATGTGAGTTTGGTGCCAGTTAGGGATGCTCATATTGACCGTTTAACCGTTAACCGAAAGTAAGAATTTTGACCGATTAATACTATCAGTTAAACGGTTTAAAAGGTATTTTTTTATTTTTAAGGTATTTTTTTTTTAGTTTGCTGTTGGTTAAAGAAAAATATGCTATATTTGTTAAATCAAATCAAATCACCTTTATTTATATAGCGCTTTTTACAATGGCAATTGTTTCAAAGCAGCTTCACAGTGGTAACAGGAAAATAATGCAACGGAATTTGATTCGGCTGTACAGCCGCTCTGGTGAAAACGGTGATGTCATCCAGCTCATTTCAATTATCATATAGTGTCAATGCAGGCAGATCAGTAATATAGTTGAAATTTAGGTGTCCCCAACTGAGCAAGCCAAAAGCCAAAGGCGACGGTGGCAAGGAACCAAAACTCCTTCAGGGCCAGAATGGAGAAAAAAACCTTGGGAGAAACCAGGCTCAGTCGGGGTGCCAGTTCTCCTCTGGCCGACGAACAAATAGTGTATGATTATGATTCTGGCAACATTACAGGTCAGAAGTCATATTAGATAAATAGATATTCGTAGGATTATTCGAAAGATTGGAGTTGTCGGGGACGGGTTTAATGAGGATGTCGTGTCGATGCGGCATTTACAGGGGGGAGTTTAATTGACACTATTGTCTCTACAGACACTTCAGGGATATGGTCGTCATGTCCAGGCTAAGGTCCACCATCTGGTCTGGATACAGCCCGGATCCGGCCGACTGCAGTAAACCTCGGGATAAACAGAGAAACTAACATTAGCGTAGATGCCATTCTTCTTATGATGTAACGAGTACATCAGGTGTTTTTAGAAGTGTTCCCGGTTCCGGCTGACCTAGTTAATGCAGCCTAAAACAATCATTTAACTGCCCCATGAGTTAACTCATGGGGCACGTCGACACGTGCAACCACACGTGCCTACACAGACATATTTCGCAAAATGAAGCAATGGAAAAGAAGTAGGCCTACTGTGTGGGACCATTTCGACAGAAAAGGCTACAGAAATATGCTACGCGGCATTAAAATACAGCAGTAGTGCAAGCTCTTGACTGGTGGAAAGCAAATGAAAGGCGCTTCCCGAGGCTGGCCACTCTAGCGAGGCATTATCTCTGTATTCCCAGGGCATCAGTGCCATTTGAGAGGGTGTTTTCTGCCGCGGATTCAGTGTATTTTCGTTTTGTCATCTTAATTTGTTAATTATTTAAGTGAAAAATATTTAGTGTAGGCCTATTTATTTTATGCTTTTTATTTATATTATTTAATTCTGTTTTTCTCTGTTGTTTGATAATGTGAATCCAGGTTCTGTTGTTGCTTGTTATGTTTGCACGGTAAAATAAACCCGTGAAAAAAATTTATCTTTTTAACGGGTCACAGGCACTCGTCAATTGTATTTTTATTTAATGCCAATTCAATATTATAATCTTATCAGTTAACGGTTAATATTCAGATAATGAGCGGCGGTTGTCGGTCGGGAAAATTAACCGAAATGAGCATCCCTAGTGCCAGCGCTGACGAAATGATTCGCGATCAGTTAGTAGAGAATGTGCTTAGGCCATGAATACGTGAGACACTTTTACCAGAAACTGGTCTTACATTGGACAGGGCTGTTACGATACACAGCAAAATCCCCCGGTGTTAAATTAACACTGCTCTGTATTTATACGGGAACCACCAGCAGGGTGTTAAAAGTAACACTGAAGCAATGTTAAAGTTAATTAGATATTTAATTGATTAATTGAGTGATGATTGTTTGATTATTGAAGACACCTGATGATAATGAGCAGAATCACTGAAGGAAAGAGAAACACAAGAACTACAGCTGACTTCAGCCACAGCCTTAGATGAAATCAACTGAAGATAATGAAGACATTAAATCTCTCAAGATCTCAGCAGTGGAGGATTAAACAACTCCACAAACAGCATTACCAGCTTCACACATTACTAACCAGACTGACTTTATTTCTGTCATACGTCCAGTTTTTTAAGCGGTTTAGCGGTTGATGTTTTATTGAAAATGTCACCACTGATCACCATTATGGTAATCAGTGTTTTCTTTAGTTGGGAAGTTTTCAAGTCCTGCCTCTTAATGCCCTTCCTGTGCCTGCTTCGCTTGTGCCAGTCTTTCAGTTCAATGTTGCTGAGTCAACTGAGTTTGGATGTGCTAAAAACTAAAAACCATGCAAAGCTGGATGAAACAGTCACACCTGTGCACCAAAAAGTCCACAGACGTGACATGTTAATGCATGACAAAGCACTTCAAGCGGTCTTACAATAACTAGAAGCTGCTGGCTTGCAGCTCAATAAAGACAATTGTCGCTTCCGGCAAACAAGCCTGCTGTTCTTAGGTCATAATGTTTCAGCAGAGGGTCTTCTTCTTGATGAATCGTGTACTGTCATGTTTGCCCTTACCGGCTTCACCTGCAGATAATGCTGTTGCTCCAGCTCCTGTTCATGATGTTGATGCTGCATGTGCTTCCTGCTCTAACCAAACTTCGTACACAGATTTCCAATGTTTGGCTTCCTTCACCCAAGGGACTGGACGTTGAGTTGTTGTCATACTATAGACTGTGCCTGGAACCGTCAAAGGACAACTTTATCTTCCGAGGTTCACGGCTGATTGCACCTGCTGCTCTTCGATCTGTGTCTCCATAGCGCACAAAGGACATCAGGGACAGGTGAGAAACAAAAAATATCCTTTCGTGATATTTATTGGTGGCCAGGGATGGATGCTCAGGTTCATGATGTTGTCCGTTCCTGCCACATGTGTCAGCTCAATGACAAAACTGTCAAACTGTCACATCCTGCTCCTCTCCAGCCGGTCCCACTGCCAGATGGACCATGGCAGAAAGTGGCTGTGGATATAGTCGGGCCATTTGATACTGCTGCATCCAACTACAGGTTTGGTATAACCTTAACTGACTATTACAGAAAAATGGCCTGAGGTCTCCTTTACTCACACTGTCACTATGGATTCTGTCCTAACGTCATGTCCTAACGGTGTCCAGTTTACATCTGCTACTTTTCTGGAAAGAAGGAATATTCATCACACTGTCCAAATGGCCATCCAGCAACATCAGCCATGGAAACCTGTGGTAACTGACTTCTTGCAGGTGTACCGTGCCACTCCACATGCTGCAACTGGTACCTGGCCCTTTCAGCTCCTCTACAGCAGGCAAATGCGCACAAGGCTGTCTATTTTGCCATCTGCTCCTGTGCACCCGCCAACTGACATGACTGTTCGCCGAAGGGTTACGCAACTGCAACACAAAATGAAAAAGTACACTGATGCTAAGTGGGGTTCTCGCACCCCTTGCATGTTCCTAAGGGACACAGAGAGTTTACAGATCCTCTCACGGTTGACAAAACACGGCTCACTACACACACACCTAAACGTGATGTTCGGAAGCCTAGTTGGTTAAAGGACTATGTTACTTTGATCTCATGTGTGGATGTGTCTGTATTGTTAGTGCAACTCCGATGTAATATTCTGTTCTTAAAAAAGGGGAAAATGCTGTGTTTATGTGTGAATTATATTAAGTGTTGTGAACGGAAGTGATGAGTAAACAAGATGGATAAAGTTTGCTACTCCACACAATTCATCACAGATACGTCATCAAAACACACCAACCTGTTTATAATCATTAATCGGGTATGATGAAACAAAGACAGAATTTTGTCATGTTATTCCGATGCATATTTCATGATTTAAAGGGGAGCACACAAGCCTACTATATGTATAAGCGCAATACTACAGAGTCTAACCACCTTTTTATTAACCCTCATATGTTGTTCATTTCCAGTCGACACACATTTAGAGAGAGATTGTATTAAAAATATACATTTTAATAATACAAATGATATGTAATTTTTTTTTCGTTTATGTCTCATCTATACGTTTATGCTGTGTTTTGGGGGATATGAAGTACTTTTTTACCTATTTACCGTAAAATTCCTTAACTACACCATTAGCATGCATATGAAATATGACATTTTTATGAAAAAAAAACACTTTAATGATGATCAAAATTAAATATGAGTTGTTTCTAGATATTGATCTAGGTGTCAGAATTCTGCCATCTGCTGATGGGAGAAAAATCTGTAGGAAATAGTTTTAGAAAAAAAAAAAGTGTAATTACCATATCCAGCAGAGGCCCATTGAGATCCATTAATTTCTCTGGATGTGGCCAACTGCTCTTATAACATCTTTTGTGATGTATATTTTGTGAATATATATATTTAAACATTATAATAATACATTAAATCAGACAAGTTTTGTCAAAGTTTAGAATTCTTTGTTGTTGTTTGAGGTCTTTTGAAGCGTCTTGTTTTTGCAATAATGCCACAAAAATTTGCAATAATGCCACAAAAATTTGCAATAATGCCACATAAGTCGCCACTAAAAGACAAGACTTGATTTGGCTTGATGTGATTAATCACATATTTATTTCAATAATCCAAATGTATAAAAATAATTAACTTTAGAATAAGACTGTGTGTGTGTGCGTATTCATGTTCGTTACACATTGCATTTGGGCTCTAGTGCCAGGCCTTCATGTGTGGAAATTTTCAGATTTATGCTGGATTTATTGATTTTTATTTTATTTTATTTTTTGACAAATGAAAAATACACATACCCACATTTTCAATGTGGGGTCATATTGACCCCAAACGCCTAGAGTATGACCTTTTTTTTTTTTTTTTATATATATATATATATATATATATATACACACACATACATACCTTCAGAAAAACCGCACCGCTTTTGTGTGTGTGTATAGACAGATAATGTAAAAAAAAGTCACAAAATCTTATGCCACTCAGATGAAGGGAACCATGTTTTTAAATAAGGAAATTTAAAATACTGACCAGAATGCAAGAATAGAATACAAACAACATATCACATTAAAGAGCATTAGAATTAGACAAGATTATACATCACATAAACATTAACTATGAGTAAAGACTTTAGAAATTAAACAATAATAGTGTTTGCATTGCTTTCATGCACTTACTTTACCCTTAATTTTCATTCAGCCTTTGATATATAAAAGTTCATCGTGATATAAGAATATCCTGTAAGTTTCGGAGCTGAAAACTTCCTTGTTAGTCAAAGAAAAGCTTTTATTGACACCAGGCCCAGCAAACGCTCGATCTCAGAATGTGCCAGGCTGTGACGTCAGAGTGTGGCGAAACACCGCCTTAACCGAAGAAGACGAACGCCTGATTCTGTAGCCCCGCCCACCGATTTGTGCATGGCATGTTATAGATAAATAACAAAGCAATAAACATGCTGCATAAGCTTCATTCGGATTCCAATATTATGAATGCATGGATGAACTTTATTTTTAATGAATATCCAGCTCACATGGGTAAGACATTGCGTTTGTTCCTTCATTTCACCACGGATTCGTTTGTAAACAAGAGACTGTATTTGCAGACAGGATGAGATTACATGAATGAATGAAGCAACACACTAATGTGAGTAAAACATTTTTTTTATATGTGATAGTATTGCATTGTTACAGATCGTTTGATATCTATTGATTATGTGTACGTGTTTAACTGAACATAAATTAGCACGCTGTCACAGGCTGGAGAATCCTTTGAGGTGTTGTTGGTTCATTGTGCTGCGATTCGTGATCAGACTCGGACATGTAACGTTATGGGCCAGGGCTTGCAAAGCCCAACATCCCGGGGCTATGTGTTTTCCAGACGGGCTACTAAAACGTATCACCGGCCTGCCGACGGGCTATCTTAAATAGTGAAATAACATTCCTTTCTTGATGTGCCTTGTTCACTCTCTTGACTTGATATTTGAAGGAAAAATGCAATCGCAGAAGTTTTGATCATGCTGATTTGTCAGACTCTGCAGTGAGGCTTGTGCATGCGTGTGTGTGTGTGTGTGTTAGTGATGCACAGTCCGCGGTTATATCCACCGATCGGGCGGGCCAAGTAATAAAAAGCATTCCAATTAATTGCGGGTGGATGAGAGATAAATCATTGTGTTTGTTTGATAAAGACATTTTGCAAGCTAGGTGTGCAAATCATTCCGGTTGCCGTTTTCCCACACGCTTTCAAAACAATTCCTCACGTGTACTCACGGGGGAGCAGAAGCTCATTATAATATGCAAAGCTTATCCAATCATAGCAGTGGGCGTTTACTTCCAAGTCTTCAATGCAGCACGCCCATAAAAACTGAGCGTTCCAGGAGCTAGGCTCAAAACCAGGGTAGAAAATAGCCTATTACTTATTCATTATGATGTTTTTGAATGTAAAAACCACGCAAACGTCATAAGTTGACCTCAGACAACAGTATAAAAAAAAAAAAAGCCAGTTCATGACCCCTTTAATCGGCTTGTCAAAACTGGTGAACGTCCATTGACAGTAATGCAGGCAGAAGTTCAATTACACTACTAATCGGAGCCAGATGTGACAACACGCTGACTGTGATCAAGTTTTACTTTGAGTGAGTTTGTTGAATTTTCAGAGAATTCCTTAAGCACGGGGAAATTGTAAGATGGGAGAAGCCAGATATACAGCCTGTTTACATGCATACCAATACGCTGATAACTACCAAAAATCTGTTTATTAAAATAACCTGATTTACTGGTTTACATGCAGATCAATAACCAGGCAATACAAGTAAACCGTGTTAAAAGGTTTTATTAAAAAACAGGTTATTCCCTGGTGGTGACATCAAAACATAAGCATCTATGTAATTTACTTTAGTATTCTATTTATTATGTTAGATGTGATGTGAAAAACTTGCATTCTCCTCTCAAATAGTTTTGGCTGCATGAGATGAGAACACGTTTTTTTATATTTCTTGGGTCAAGAAAAAGAAATTGTAGTTTGAGCTATATTTCTCCTCACATACCGCAAAACACTCGATGTGGCTGGATGTGCTTAAATCTGCCGTATAAGGATGCTTTCCTGTCACATATCACACATGCACACTTATGCGCACAACAAAGCCTAGCAAAATTAGGGTAAATGGCAAAAATCTAACTGTGTCAATTGGTTTATTCTTAAGCTGTTTATGACCATACCTTAAGCATAATCGGTTTAAGAATGTGCATGTAAAAGCACTCATAGACTAGACAAAGTTTCACATGGGAAGAGCCAATACCTTCAGCACACTGTGATTGGCTTATAACGCTATCATTCTGTCAATACGATTATGCCCGTGACAGGTCATATCATAGTTCTGTTTCATTTTGACAGCGTGTTTCATAGGCATTTAACCTGCACATTGTTTAAACATCAAATGGAGTTTGAAGTTACTGCACTTTTGCAGCAACACAACTGTACCAAGACACGACAACCAATGGTGTTCAACATCGACATGGTCTCGTAGACTTTGTGTACCCGCACAAGTGAGGACCTGCTGTTTGGGACAGGGCCAAAGTTCTTAATAAAAAACAAATCTTAGATGAAAAAGGATGATTATTATATTATTAATAAGTATTAATATTGCATGGTATATTTATTAAAGTATATTTAAGAAATCTATAATATCAAATTAAATTAAAATAACATTTTTACATCAGTAACGTTTTCATCAGTTGTTCCTCCAGTGAGTTTGTTTATTTATTAAATTTTTAACGCCATGTTAACATCAAGGTTATTTACATGGCAAACACAAGGTCAATATCACAATCCATAAAATTTTAATTACTATATAAAACATTTGAACTTGACATAAGATAGAAAATCTAAAATACATTCAGGTTATACTTTCTGAAATATTTCCTCCAGTGAGAAGTGAGGTCTAGTCCTCACTATAATGTTTTTAGTAGTTCTGGCATACTACCTTAAAATGGTGCAAGCTAAATATTTTATTTAAACTTTTAATTTATGATTTTGATTTACAGGCAGCCTTTTTTCCATTGGTGACAAGTGGGAATGCTTTGGAGAAATACAAATGTTTGAATTAAAAATGTTCAAGGTTTGCTACAATTTAGTTTGATTGGCTGAATTATTATATGAATTATTAGGCTATTATTTACTGAACCATTTATGGAATTTATTGATTTTTTTTTTTTTTTTTTTTAACTCAAGTAACATTTTCCTTTCCCAACCCTATTCCTGTCTGTCTCTTAAGCCAGGTGATGTATGGGAGAGAGATAAATAAAGCACAACACATGTCCTTCAACCATGAGGAAGTCCTACAGTTTGTTTTCTCTCTTTAAAAACTCAGGAGTGACTATAATGTCTGGCATTGAGTAAGGCCTTTGCCAATGACATTAGTCAAGGCTAAGCAAGCAATAAACACTCCCTGCAACTCCTGCGTCAGCAGTATGAAGTACGGCGTAAGAAAACACTAAATGTTTTTAAAAGAGGATAGTCGAGTTTTAGCAGGAAGACTACAATGATAAACCTGCCAATTTCATTTCTCAAAATACTCCTTTTGTCCGAGTTATACCTCAAATGCTAAGAAAAACAAACTCAAGAAATTATATTTTTTAATCAAGAAAAGCCTATTTTAAGAATTTTTTTTTTTTTTTGCATAAAATTAAGCTCAGTTCTCCTAAAATTCTCAATTCTCAATTCTCAAAGTTTCCAAGCAACAAGTTGCCAGCAGCAAGCAATTTGCCCATTCACACTGAGCACAAAACTGCTGAGTGTCAATACACAATGACAAAAGATATAACAGGGAATTTAATGTCCTGTTATGTGGAGCAGGACTTTGGACCAATCACATTTCATGGTGGGTGAATAAAACCCTCAATATTGTGAGAGAGACAGCAATTGAAAATTACAACTGGATAATATTATACTATCTGAACAGTCTGTATACTGTCTGTTTTTCTCTAAAAATACATTGCATACATTGGCATAACATACTACCATGATATATGCTAATAGTTGCACTTTACAATTTAAATAATTCTCATTACGATAGCTTTACCATAAAACAAAATAAATAAATACAAATTATGTATATGTATGTGTGTATTTTTAAGATAATATATATATATATATATATATATATATATAATTATCTTAAAAATAAGCTTCTACATACGCTTCTAATAAGCTCCTTAATAAAAAAAAAATATTTAAAAATATGACCCAACAATTTCTGGACAGTTTGATTCTCACAGATCACACAATGACCTGTATTTATAAAAAAAAAATAAATAAATAAAAAAAAAAAAAAAGATATCCAAGATTTTTAACAAGTGAAGATTTTTTCAATTTTACATTCTAATGTTCTTTACTCCTCATCTGGACAGTAGTGTGGAGAAACGATACACTGTTAAAAAAAATAAAAAAAATAAAAAAAAGCCAAGAATTTACAGGATTAAAGAGTATTATTTTACAATAAATTACTGTAGTCAGACATTTACAGTGAAATCAATGCATGCTTGGTCATTTTTTTATGAATTGCTGTTAAGCAAGAGGAAAATGATGCTGACATCACATTAATTTACTGCTCTTGTTTTACTGTGAATCCACATGATAAAGTTGTCTTTAACCATGCCACTGTAAGAAATTATATTGTTTAGTACTGTAATTGTTTTGAAGTCACCATGATGGTGATCAGTGTTGCATTTGCTTGGGATCTTGGACCTTGTATATTCATATTCAAATTTCTGATCTAGCCAAGTCAGAAGTGTGACAAATGAAAACATTTGTTAAAACAATGACAAGCTAGAATATAAAATCAGCTAATTGACTGGTTTTAAGTTAGTCAAACTATACTATTATTAGCGTTATTTCAGCATAAAGATTTACCAATATCTCATTTCAAATTCATAGATGTTTGTAGATGGATATTTCACAATAGTAAAGCAGCTGCTGAGCTTTATCTTTGAAAGGTGTGACATCATCTTGCAACATAAGATTTTTCTTTCTTCCAACACCTAATGATGCACAGACATCAATACTCGACATACAAAACACAACAACGGTGACACTCAACAAATACGTTCAGCAGCACAGATAAAACCAACAAGAATCAAGAAACTCCACAGCATAATCTATTCATGCCGCACTGCATGCTGGGTACCTTCATAGTTCATATGCACTGTAGATATTCCAAGAGTGGAGTTAGACACAAGAGAAGTCCTACTGTGGAATTAATGTGAAAGTCATGCAATTATTAAATACATACACATGTCAGGTACTTACGCAGTCTCTAGTTTTTTAAACTCTGGGATGGGTTCAGTTTTTTTGCGAAATATCAGCCAGTAGATGAGCAGGCCAGCGATGAGAGTGAAGAGGAAGAGGTCCAGGTTACTGAAGAAGGGCTCGTCCTCATCCATCAGCTCCGAATGAGTGGAAGGATCGGGCTGTGTGTCTGCCATTGTTACCAGGAGCACACCTGCATTAAGAGAAAAGAGATAACATATACTCTTGTTACAGTGATGCAAATGTTGTGATTTTCTAAAAAGGACATTTTGGCAAACGCATTAACATCTGTACGTCTCATCCATGTAAGGTGTAATCTGCACATTTAGTAACCTTGCATGGGCAGTTTTATCTAAGGCAAACAAAAAAATAAATAAAAGCCAAGGTATGCACTAGTCTTGCCACAATATCATGACATTCATACTGGTATGATATCCACGTTCTAAAAGTCAAAACTATGAATTAAAATTGAAACTGAAAAATAAAGGAAATTCAATTATTGATTTACACACTTAAAGGATTAGTTAATACAAAAATATAGAACCATACCGCCAGTCCAAACTATATGCTAATTGTCAATCATCTCCTTGAGTCCTGACAGAAATTGCCTTATATCATGCAATTTCACTTAACGTGAAATTTAACGTGAAACTTTGCGCATTGCGTTCATATTCTAGGTTCATCTGCTTGCCTGTACATAGTATATTTTATTGAACAATTTATAAAAGTTTAAAGTATACTTAAATATATAAATATAAATAAATACAAAACACAACACATTTACATAAATTCACAATAAAACCTAAGCCACCTAACCCAACTACAATAATTTAACACTAAATAACAGTTACAGTACTAATAACAGCAAAGTAGTCTGTATTCTTGGTATGCTACAAACCAGCTTCAAGTTTCAGCAATTCTTTCGCAGAAATATTACCATATTCTCTGGCTAAATATTTTAGAACGCATTGCCTTATTTCCATGGCGACGGGTCATGCTTTTCACGTGACACTACCCAGCCACAATAGTGCTGTATGACAGATGTATCGGTTTTATTTTGTTTTTCCTTTTTTATTCAAAACATTCACAAACTTGTTAACTATGTCATAGATCTGATATTCCAATTTTCAAATATGTGCAAGTGAACGTGTTTTGTCATTTTAAAAACCTTTATAATGATCATGTTAGTTGATATAATAGTTGATAGTTGATATAATGAGTGATGGGCGCCACCATGTTAGTTTGTGCCACAATTCAGCGAATCGGATCTGTCGTATTTATATCACGTCAATTCATCCACGTGTCACGAAATACATGATACCTAAGTCACCGGTGAACTGGGAGAAGAATGAAGTAAACTATATAGTTAACTATATAATGTGTATTTGATATAAATAAGACACGTAGGCAATTATAACTGAAAGGATTGTTATTGCCGCTTCCATAGACATCAGTGCGTATTTAACACAATATAAATGTATTGTTTTGCTAGTACTTATGTGTATTTAAATGTCTGAAACCTAAAATAAACATTATGTTGAAAACACTGAATAGTTGTCATATATATCAAGCGCTGAGCGCGTCCGTCTCTGGCTCAGTGCCAGCCAAAGCGCAAAAGCACATTTGAATTTAATTGGCACCGAAATGAGGCACTGAAATCTGCGTTCTGATTCGTCATACACCTAGGATGGCTTGAGGGTTAGTAAATCATGGGATAATTTTCATTTTAAAGTGAACTAATCCTTTAATGACTTTGGTATGTAGTGGTCCGTTTACTGAAAAGAAGCAGCCTCTATGACATATGCGGCCAACAAACGCGACTTCCGGACAACGCAGCCTTAGAAATGAGACAGCAGTTTCTTTTTGTCTTCGTTTTTTTGTTTCCATGTCTATATGCTCCTTTTTAGAAAGAAATGGTATCTGTGAGGATTTCCAGTCAGGATTTAGACCGTATCATAGTACTGAGAGTGCTCTCATTAGAGTTACAAATGATTTACTCTTATCATCCGATCGTGGTTGTATCTCTCTGTTAGTGTTACTCGATCTTAGCGCTGCATTCGATACTATCGACCACAACATTCTTTTGAATAGACTCGAAAATTATGTTGGCATTAGTGGAACTTCATTGGCATGGTTTAAATCATACTTATCTGACCACTATCAGTTTGTAGCAGTAAATGAAGAGATGTCACACCGAACACAAGTTCAGTATGGAGTACCGCAGGGCTCAGTGCTAGGACCGTTGCTTTTCACCCTGTACATGCTACCACTGGGAGATATTATTAGGAAGCATGGCGCTAGTTTTCATTGTTATGCTGACGATACTCAGCTCTATATTTCTTCACGCCCTGACGAAACTTACCAATTCACAAGATTAACAGAATGCATATGACGACCAGCCTGGACATGACGACCATATCCCTGAAGTGTCTGTAGAGACCGTGTCAATTAAACTCCCCCCTGTAAATGCCGCATCAACACGACATCCTCTTTAAACCCGTCCCCGGCGTGACGACTCCAATCTTTCGAATAATCCTACGAATATCTATTGATCTAATATGACTTTTGACCTGTAATGTTGCCAGAATCATAATCATACACTATTTGTTCATCGGCCAGAGGAAAACTGGCACCCCGACTGAGCCTGGTTTCTCCCAAGGTTTTTTTCTCCATTCTGGCCCTGAAGGAGTTTTGGTTCCTTGCCACCGTCGCCTTTGGCTTTTGGCTTGCTCAGTTGGGGACACTTAAATTTCAACTATATTACTGATCTGCCTGCATTGACACTATATGATAATTGAAATGAGCTGGATGACATCACTGTTTTCTCCAGAGCGGCTGTACAGCCGAATCAAATTCTGTTGCATTATTTTCCTGTTACCACTGTGAAGCTGCTTTGAAACAATTGCCATTGTAAAAAGCGCTATATAAATAAAGGTGACTTGATTTGATTTGATATATCTGTAATGCATATGTTTTATACTGTTTAATAATAATAATAATAATAATAATAATAATAATAATAACAATAATAATAATTCACTGAATTCACAAGTCTGATTCAAAATGAGCCAAGAACTAGAGATCCTCAGTTAACGCTAAGCTAATGCCAAATTTTAGTATTGATTTATGTGAATGAAAATCATATGTAGGTCACGACTGTCAGTTGTTTGTGAACTAAATCTGCTGTAAAAGGGCGTTTTTATGTTTTATGTAAAAAAAAAAAAGAATCAAAACAATAAAAGGACGCAAATTAATCCTCATGCATCTTCCCCGCTGCCGTAGCAGTTTCAAATGATATAAAACTAGTATAGCAAAGCTTACGTTCTTAAAATGTTATGCATTTTGCCCTATGTGACGTCTGTTTTTATATTGTTTGTCAACACAGATTTTGTTTTTCCTCATTTTTAAATACAATGTTATGTTTTGTTTTTTCACTTGTTTGCACACATGAAGTAACCTAAATTGATATTTTAATATATTTAATGTTTTAATAGTGTATGACAAGTTTTGGCAATAGAATAAAAGTTTTTTTACTTGCAGATCAATACATATTATGTTTCTGCATCCACTAATCTTCCTTTCTGACTAGTGCTGGCTACTTGACAATTCATAATAATTCATGATGTCAGACCCAGCAACCCCCCCATTTTAAAACTTAAGTACATAAAAAAACAAGTACTTTTGTACTTTACTCGAGTAAAACTGAAAAGGAGTACATACTTTTACTGGAGTACTCAATTTGTGTACTTCGTCCACCACTGATCATTCATAATGTTCCCCCTTTTAAACCAGTATAACATTTCATACCAGTATTGCCCCTCATAATCGGTATAACCTTATACCGTGCCAAGCCTATTATGCACAAACAAATTCTCTCTGGTTTCAAGCATTATTCATTCATTTAACTACTCAGCCAAAAAGAAACATTCTCCTATAAAAGGGTCTTGAATATTCTACTTAAATGTTATTTAACTTAAACAAACTGATCCAAATAAGCTAAACCAACAATTACATTTACATACAACCTTCTTTATCACCCGATGGCAAACACTACCATTATCTCACAGCTTTCCTTACAAACATTGCCTTGTTCAGCCTACAAAGTCCATATCACCACCATAGCAACTGGGTTCCTATATCAACCCATCAGAGCAGTAATATTACGAGCAATATAGCATCAGTCACATTAGCATTGTACCTCTAAGTAGAGGAAAACATTGGTATAATTGTACCCTAAGGACCAATTGTGTACCTTTAAAGGTACAGTTATACGTTTTGCTCCCCAAGGAACAAAATTGTACCTCCGCTGTACCTTTTTTTCTGAGAGTGTACTGTAAAAGTCACTAACACAGGAACTTTCTGTGAACTGTGAAGATCCAACTTATTAAATTTGTGACACTGGAAATAGAGCTGTTCAGTCATGATCTCAAAAATAGTAAAATAGGTCTGTGATAACATTACTTCAACAGACCTGTATGGAAGTCAATTTCTGCCAAATAAAAAAAAAACTAAATCATGCTCTGTAAGTCATAATTATGAGATGAAAAAAATTATGGCAAAAAAAAAGAAAATCGACTTTCTCATAATTATGACTTAATTTAAATCATAATTCCAATTTAAATTAGCATGTTTTTTTATGTGGCAGAAATAGGCTTTCATTGACTTGCATGCTTTGTTCTACAACATAAATTACACAATTTTTAGGTTACACTTTATTTTAAGGTGTCATTGTTACAGTGTAATTATATATTTAAGTACTGAGTAATATTAATTAACTACATGTACTTACTATAGGGTTAGGGTAGGATTAGGATTTGGTTGTGGGTTAGTTGCATATAATTATGCATAATTTACTGTTATTACTATGGTAAGTCCATGTAATATATGTAACCATGACACTAAATGTTACCAATATTTAATACTGTATGTTGTTGACATACAAGGAGGACTATAAAGGTTGTCAGATTTATCAAGTACATAAACTCAAATATCAAACCCGTATATAGCACCCATATTTTTACGAAATACAACAGCTTCGAGGTATGACTGTGTATAACGTTGATGTTGTAGAATCTAGAGCAAAATGTAGTTCAAATGTACTTCAAGCAGCTAAAGACCTTTAATTAAAGGTGGATCCAGAGGGAGCCCATGTACGGTGTAAGTCAAGTTCTACACAGAAGAGAACATGACGATTTTCACATTGGTCTGCAGAAAAACAGCAACGGGCCGAATAAAAATTTATTCGACTCTCTAACAGTAGGTGGCGCTTATGGAACAGCGGAAATAAAGCAGTTTCCCCGGTAACCAGTGTTGCCAAGTTGGGCAACTTTTAAGTTGTTGCCACGGGTAAAAAAAAAAATTTGCGGGTTGATTTCCATCCCTGCTTCAGCGCTCCAACACCCCCAAAACATCCCCCAGACGTACAAATTCACTGGAGAATTCGGCCGCCCGATGGAGAAAATCACATTGGGCTATTTTTGGGCTACTTTTGTTGCACAGACCTGGCAACCCTGCCGGTAACCTGTACAAAACACAGTCTCGAAAGATTTCTTTCACGTCAGGATAGTTTGCCAACATACAAGCTTGCTAGTTGCAATGTGTTATTTAGCTAACTTTATAAACATGCAAATAAAACTAGCGAATAATACAAATTTACAAAATAATCCCAGTGGGACATGTTCTACACAACTTAAACATTTAATTAAAGCAGTAAGAAAACCGTGTGCATGTCACGTCACATTGGCTGCGTTTACACTGCAGGTCTTAATGCACAAATCCGATCTTTTGACCATATCTGATTTTTTGGCCCGCCTCACTTCAGACAATACTGGTATCCGATATCAGTGTTAATTCCTGCCTAAAATGATTGTTTGTGATCGCTTTACGATGCACATGGTAGACTCTCTGGTTTTGAATGGCCGTACTATTAAAATTATTTACATAATTCCTGTCGGGTGGAAATGATTATTTGCCATCATGGACAAAATAACAGCTGTCATGGACGTTTTGCAGCACAATATCTGACCGAACAGATATAGACAGGAAAATCAGTTCCTGAATGTTTATGTGTGCACGCAATTTTTTTCCTTTATAAAGTTTCCACCTCAATAAAAAAGCTGCTAGCGAGCGCATACAGGCACATCTGCTTCATAATACGACATTAAAAAGCTATATCGCCCTGGCCTTGTGGTGGCTTGGAATTCAAAGGGGAATCGGATATTCGTGTTTAGACGTAGGTCGGCTGTCCAGATATCGGATATGTATCTGATTAAAAACCACATTTGGAAGTGGTTCAGATCGGATGGATGCGAAAAAAAAAAAAAACGGATCTCGTGCAGATTTTTGTGTTTACACGTGTGTAACAAACTCGGATCTGTGTTCGGACACAGCCATTGAGGAGGGGCAATTCGAAACTTCCACACTTCCTTCGGAGTCCGTTTCGTCCGATGCCTTTATGTCTGAGGCTGTTTTGTCTGATGCCTAATTGTACGAGACTTGACACCTGACGTTGTTTTTTTCCTGAGACCTGAAGCCTTTTAGCTGAGGCATGATGCCTTTTCCTCATAAGACTGAGGTCTGAGGATGTCCTAAAATGTATACCGTACCCAGTGTTGCCAAACATACAATAATTATCGTATTTGTACAATAATTTTGACCTCTGTACAATGTACGATCAATAATGAAAAAAATCCCATAATGTACGATAATTTCAGAATTTTGTGACACTTCAAATAATGGTCGTTGTAATCATAGGGCTTCTATACTCATTGATCTAGCTGTGGATCCTACGTCTACCGTCATTACGCATGTCTTCCATCTCACGTTAGTTCTCGGCCAATCATCGTGGAGAATGACTCTCTCAGGAGCACAAGTTAACATTCCTGCCGCAGGCCCGTGGCGCTTAGGTCAGTTGTTTCCAAGCTGAGGTCGATAGTTTAGCAATAAAGTATTGAAAATGAGTGCTGAAAAGGAAGGTGAAGAGGAAATTCCTGCAAATACGATAATTTTGAGCTTCTGGTATGATACTTGGACATTTCCAGTCTGGCAACACTGACCGTACCCATGGCTCGAAAAAACTGTCTTCCAGATTTTAGAACTACAAATTGAGGAGCTCTTTTGAGGAAAAGCAAACACAGTGAGATTAATAAGAAAGCAGGAGTTTCGTGACTTATGTTAAAATTACTGGCCATAATTCATGCTCCCATCATGAAAATGAAAAGAAAAAAAAGAGAGAGAACCGTGCATTTGACAAATCTGTCAAACCACGTGTTGGAAAAATCTGCTGTGTCAGCATCATGAACATGATGAACATGAACCAGCTCAATTTCACAGTCGACAAGCTTACATGCGACCAAACAACTAATAGTGATAGAAATTAATGGAGTCGACGTGCAAATGATCTCTAGAAGAAAATAAAAAGTGCAGTACACCAAACATCTTTGTGCATACATTTTGTACACATAATAATTATTGTATTTAAGTATATTCATAGTATTTTAAATAAAATTGCAAGTTAATTCATGAACTATGCGAAATTGCACTAAATATACACATTTCTTTTCTTTTTTACATTTAAAATAAGTTCACTTTATGTATCATCAACATAACGTGAATCCATGAGGAGAAATTACTAGCTACTAGTATTATTAGCTACTGCCTACTTTTAACAATGTAGAAATCTACTTATTAAATTACTAAACCAGAGTATATTTTATTTAATTTGTACATGTAAATTAGCATATTATAAAATGTTGAGCAAACATGTGAACTCTAAACTGTAGGATAAAATCTGAATCAATGTGTAGTGTGAGTCTTTTTGATTGTTTACATGTTTGTGTAAAATTGAAGAACAACAAACTGAGAACTAAAGACACAATACTAACAACCCACTGCAAAGCTTCAGCGGCATCTAAATGCATGAATTATCATTGTCCCTTAATATCCAATCGATTTAAGTTGCCTGCTATATTGAAAGCAACTTTAAGAGATAGTTTTAAGACAAGTAAGTTTGAGTAAAGTTCTTACCTGCTCTCTTCAGCACTGACAAGAGATTCACGCGATGCGGAAAACTGATGTCACGCCTCCGTCATACACTCGACTAGTCCATTCCGCTGAGGGGGAGACGAGACATATTTGTAACTGTATGTTTCTTTTCCGTGGGTAAATGCAATCATATTTAGCTGTAGTGATCATTTCTCATATTGTCAAACATGTAGTAGTGTGTCCTTATCTCGCGTTGTGGTAGTATAATGCAGTGTACGTTTTACTTCCATCTGTATCCACCTGATGATACAGTGGACGCTTCTAAAGAGATGTTTTGTAATGGTGCACATGCAACGTGAAATAATCAATTTCAAAGTGCATCGGGTTAAGGGTGATGGTTATGCAATCATTAGGATGGTACAACAGGTCTTCACGTCCCTGAATCCGCAGTAAACTGTCCTCCGTCAGGAGGTTACAAAAATATAACTACGTGAAACAACAAAAAGTTGTCCATGTTTTCCTATAAATAGGCCTACCTGGATTTCATGAATTGTTTTGTCATTAAATAGAAAATTAATTTGTTTAATTGCAAAAGTGAAATCTGTAATGGGCTTAAGTAGTAGCCTACATGCCTACCTATGTTCCAAAAAAGACAACTTTTAATGTAAATTATTCACTTTTTTATTAAACACTCTTGATCATCAACTTCCGATCATCAACCTTTTATCCATGTTTTATTCATGTTTTTTTTTTTTTTTTTTTTTTATCTTTACATTATCACTTTAAGCTGTTATATAGGAATAAATCTACCCCCCACATTATGTCAATCCAAACCCATAAGACTTTGGTTAATATTTGCAATACAAATTAAAATATTTTTAATGACACCTGAGAGGTTACTGTCCCTCTACTGAAAGGCCAGGTAACCAAAACTTAATCTTTAAAGATCCAAAAAGGTTATAAAGAAATCATAAAATTAATCCATATGAATCAAGCGGTTTGATCCAAGACTTGTGAAGAGATACGATCACTTTATATGATGAACATATTTTATTATTTTTATTATTCTGTTTATTATCTCCCTTAGGAGAAATTTGTCTTAGGCAATCAAGAGAGCAGGTCAAACACAATCCACTGTCCAATTACATTTCATCCATACAAAAAAAAAAAAACACACACAACTATTGCACTAACATTACACGTTACCCATCAAATTACCCTCGCCCACACACAATTCATCACTTCTTGTTCAATAATTTAATTGATAATGGAATTAGAGAAAATTTGTACCTATTCAACAAGTTGGTACCCTATATCTTCTGCCTGAGGGCATCAGCTCATACTCCTTATGGAGAATATGGCTTGGGTCACCAATAATTTTAAGGCTCTGCTTCTTTACAGACCTCTCAAAAATCTCCTGAAGAGAAAATGGGGGCAACATACCAAATGTTTTTCCAGCTCTTCTCACCACATTTTGAAGTTGTGACCTAAGTTTAACAGACAGATTACCAAACCATATTGTAAAACTATAACATATTATAGAGTCAATAGCTGATCTGTAAAACAATAACATGACTTTTATCCACCCCATAAACCCTAGGCCTTCGCAAAAAGTGCAAGCGCTGACTAGCTTGTGTACAAACATACTCCACTTGATGACCCCATTGTAGTTGAGAATCCAAGTAGATGCCTAAGTACTCATACACCGATCAGGCATAACATTATGACCTAATATAGTGTTGGTCCCCCTTTTTCATGCTAAAACAGCCCTGACCCGTCGAGGCATGGACTCCACTAGACCCCTGAAGGTGTGCTGTGATATCTGGCACCAAGATGTTAGCAGCAGATCCTTTAAGTCCTGTAAGTTGCGAGGTGGGGCCTCTATGGATCGGACTTGTTTGTTCAGCACATCCCACAGATACTCGATTGGATTGAGATCTGGGGAATTTGGAGGCCAAGTCAACACCTCAAACTCGTTGTTGTGCTCCTCAAACCATTCCTGAACCATTTTTGCTTTGTGGCAGGGCACATTATCCTGCTGAAAGAGGCCACAGCCACCAGGGAATATCGTTTCCATGAAAGGGTGTACATAGTATGTGTAGCGGTTTGTTATCTGCGTTGTGTTATGGTTTGTCAAAATCACTCTCAAACTCTTTAATTCGTCCCATCAAGTCCTCGTTTATTGATCTGGGGTACCACAAACACATACACTCGTACAGCAATTAGAGCAGCGTGCGGCAGCAATGCACGACGTGCTGTGAGATCTCATGCAGACTGGGCAATATACTTTTACAAAAGCACATTTTAAGAACATATAACAATAATTCATGTACCTGGGGTAACACAAACACATATGAGGACTTGTGCAGCAATTAGAGCAGTGCGCGGCAGCAATGCACGACGCTGACAAAGATAAAGATTAAATTAAAGTTAAGAAAACCACTTAAAGAAAGAAAATAAATCAACAAAACATGTTTACACATCACAGAGGGACTTAAAGACAAAGTCACAACCATACATGTATATTGTGTGAAATAATCAATTACACAATATGCGGCCCTTAATAAATCACCACATAAACTTATGTGACCTACCGCTGTGAGATCTCATGCAGACTGGGAAGCAGCAAACTACGCCCACCTCCCAAATCAGCATGGGGGCCGGAAAGATGAAGGAAAGCCCAAAAATGGTCATGGCAAGTGGAATCACAATGTTCTTAATGCACACCTGCTACATCTGCAACAATGCTTAGGAAGGTGGTACGTGTCAAAGTAACATCCACATGGATGGCAGGACCCAAGGTTTCCCAGTAGAACATTGCCCAAAGCATCACACTGCCTCCGCCGGCTTGCTTTCTTCCCATAGTGCATCCTGGTGCGAAGTTTTCCCCAGGTAAGTGACGCACATGCACCCGGCCATCCACGTGATGTAAAAGAAAATGTGATTCATCAGACCAGGCCACCTTCTTCCATTGCTCCGTGGTCCAGTTCTGATGCTCACGTGCCCACTGTTGGTGCTTTTGGCGGTGGACAGGGGTCAGCATGGGCACCCTGACTGGTCTGCGGCTATGCAGCCCCATACGCGACAAACTGAGATGCACAGTGTATTCTGACACCTTTCTATCAGAACCAGCATTAACTTCTTGAGCAATCTGAGCTACAGTAGCTCGTCTGTTTGATCGGACCACACGGGCCAGCCTTCGCTCCCCACGTGCATCAATGAGCCTTGGCCACCCATGACCCTGTCGCCGGTTCACCACTGTTCCTTCCTTGGACCACTTTGATAGATACTGACCACTGCAGACCGGGAACACCCCACAAGAGCTGCAGTTTTGGAGATGCTCTGACCCAGTCGTCTAGCATCACAATTTGGCCCTTGTCAAACTCGCTCAAATCCTTACGCTTGCCCATTTTTCCTGCTTCTAACACATCAACTTTGAGGACAAAATGTTCACTTGCTGCCTAATATACAGTGCATCCGGAAAGTATTCACAGCGCTTCACTTTTTCCATATTTTGTTATGTTACAGCCTTATTCCAAAATGGATTAAATTAATAATTTTTTTCCTCAATTCTACAAACAAAACCCCATAATGACAACGTGAAAGAAGTTTGTTTGAAATCTTTGCAAATTTATAAAAAATAAAAAAAACGTGAAAAATCACATGTACATAAGTATTCATAGCCTTTGCTCAGTACTTTGTTGAAGCACCTTTGGCACCAATTACAGCCTCAAGTCTTTTTGAGTATGATGCTACAAGCTTGGCACACCTATTTTTGGGCAGTTTCTCCCATTCTTCTTTGTAGGACCTCTCAAGCTCCATCAGGTTGGATGGGGAGCGTCAGTGCACAGCCATTTTCAGATCTCTCCAGAGATGTTCAATCGGGTTCAAGTCTGGGCTCTGGCTGGGCCACTCAAGGACATTCACAGAGTTGTCCCGTAGCCACTCCTTTGTTATCTTGGCTGTGTGCTTAGGGTCATTGTCCTGTTGGAAGATAAAACTTTGCCCCAGTCTGAGGTCAAGAGTGCTCTGAAGCAGGTTTTCATCAAGGATGTCTCTGTACATTGCTGCATTCATCTTTCCCTCGATCCTGACTAGTCTTCCAGTTCCTGCCGCTGAAAAACATTCCCACAGCATGATGCTGCCACCACAATGCTTCACTGTACGGATGGTATTGGCCGGGTGATGAGCGGTGCCTGGTTTCCTCCAGACATGACGCTTGCCATTCAGGCCAATCTTTGTTTCATCAGACCAGAGAATTTTGTTTCTCGTGGTCTGAGAGTCCTTTAGGTGCCTTTTGTTAAACTCCAGGCGACCTTTTACTAAGGAGTGGCTTGCGTCTGGCCACTCTACCATACAGGCCTGATTGGTGGAGTGCTGCAGAGATGGTTGTTCTTCTGGAAGGTTCTCCTTTCTCCACAGAGAAATGCTGGAGCTCTGTCAGAGTGACCATCGGGTTCTTGGTCACCTCCCTGACTAAGGTCCTTCTCCCCCGATCGCTCAGTTTGGCCTGGCGGCCAGCTCTAGGAAGAGTCCTGGTGGTTCCAAACTTCTTCCATTCTTCCATGATGGAGGCCACTGTGCTCATTGGGACCTTCAATGCTGCAGAAATATTTCTGTACCCTTCCCCAGATCTGTGCCTCGATACAATCCTGTCTCGAAGGTCTACAGACAATTCCTTGGACTTCATGGCTTGGTTTGTGCTCTGACATGCACTGTTAACTGTGGGACCTTATATAGACAGGTGTGTGCCTTTCCAAATCATGTCCAATCAACTGAATTTACCACAGGTGGACTCCAGTCAAGTTGTAGAAACATCTCAAGGATGATCAGTGGAAACAGGATGCACCTGAGCTCAATTTTGAGTGTCATGGCAAAGGCTGTGAATACTTATGTACATGTGATTTTTTCGTTTTTTATTTTTAATAAATTTGCAAAGATTTCAAACAAACTTCTTTCACATTGTCATAATGGGGTATTGTTTGTAGAACTGAGGAAAAAAAATAATGAATTTAATAAATTTTGGAATAAGGCTGTAACATAACAAAATGTTGAAAAAGTGAAGCGCTGTGAATATTTTCCAGATGCACTGTATCCCACCCATTAACAGGTGCTGTGATGAAGAGATAATCAGTGTTGTTCACTTCACATAATGGTCATAATGTTATGCCTGATCAGTGTATGTTGTTACCTGCTCAACATCCTCCTCGTAAACTGAAATTGAGCTATGATCACCCACAAGCCTCGGGTCAGATCATTTCTTTAGTTTTTTTAACATTTAACATCAAGTTGTGTTGTGGCTTTTATTCACATATAAACACACAATCATAGGCTACATTCATAGAGCACAGCACATAAGGTAAACATGGAAGCTTGTGCGTCGCTTACATGCGTCACACGCTAGAACAAACCTCACTGTTCTTGTGCATGTGTGAGTTGCATGAGTTCTCCTCTGGCCAAGTGAATGAACATGGTGTGATCGGGATATAACACAGCGAAGAGTTGAAGTCTGTCCATCAGGTTGAAACATAAAGGTAGGCCTAGTAGATGACTTGCTTATCAATGGTTGTAAGCACGGCGCTTGTGCTTCTTGTTAAAAACTGTGTTGCACTCCTAGCTGGTCCTGCGTGGTTCATAGTTGGCCATACAGAGGACCTAGTCAACAAGCATCTTTGCTGAGGATCTGTCCCGATGGCTTGTCTAATTGTTGCGGTCTTTGCTGACATTGAGGTCTACGTTGTAGTCATTTCTGGATTATTGTCCTTTATTTAACCATGGTAAAAAATTTCTGAGATTAAAAATTTATTTTTCAGAAGTGACCTGGCCAAGATGAGCAGCCACAGAAGTTCTCGCAATACAAAACATCACAATATCAATACACATTTAAAAACATTTGCAATTTGATTCTTCCTTTAACAGCTCACAGATCAAAGCTTTAAATGTGCTCATTGACACCAAAGTCTGCATCTTCAAATCATTTTGGCATACTGAGAAACTTGTTTTTCTAATTTAGTTCATACAGACGGAACTAGAAGGGTATACATGTTCTATGAATACAAAGAATATACCCCAGCAATTTTCTGCTAAGTAAAGGAACAAAGATAAGCAGGCAAATAAACAATGCTTAAGTCTGCGTATCGAAAGTGAAGACCAACCTACCCTATTACACAGCTCACAATGATGAGTTCTGAAATTACAATTTGTTATAAACCTGAGAGCCCCATGATGATTAAATTGATTTAATAGTTAAACATGACAATTGCAAAGAAATAAGAGATACGGTTCCATCATTATTGGACAGAATTGTTATTGAGGTTGAGGTAGTTAGGAAAACGTTTCAGTCTATTAATACAAAAAAAGCTGTTGGTCCAGATGGATGTAGTGCAGGTCTTTCAAAGAATTTCGCACATGAGTTGGCTCCAGTGTGGCAACCAGTATTTCAAGCTTCAGTTGACACACATACTGTTCCTGTGTTATGGAAGACTGCATACATAAAACCATTACCTAAAATTTCAAGTCCAAGAGAATATAAAGATTTTAGACCAATAGCCCTTACCTCAGTGATTGGGAAATGTCTAGAAAGACTGTTACTTCAGCATTTAGTTCAGATAGTTAAAGATAAACTAGATCCTTGGCAGTTTGCCTATAAGAAAGGTTGTAGCACTGAAGATGCAGTTGCTGCTTTAGTGCATATCATTTCTAAACATTTAGTAATTCAAAACAACTGTAAGAACTTTGTTTCTAGATTTCTCTTCTGCATTCAATACAATACAGGTTGACATATTGGTGTCAAAACTTGTACAGTTGGGTGTAAATCCCTACCTGATTCACTGGTATATCTCATTTCTCACTAATAAAGTTCAGAGAGTCAAACTGTGATAAAACTGTGTCGTCTGCTATCACAACAAATGTCGGAGTACCACAAGGTTGTGTCAGTTCTGCCATACTTTTCACCATGTATACAGATGACTGTCGAACGGACATGTTAAATCAGTATATTTTAAAGGATTCTGATGACACTGTTTTAATATCTGTGTTGAATGACTTGGACAGTCCTGGGTTTCATCAACAGGGTGTGACTAAATTGATAAAGTAGTGCGAGAATAATGCTCTTGTCATTAATACGAGTAAAACTGAGGAGATTATATTTGGGTCTACATCTGATACTCATATAATGCCTGTTTTTATTCATAATGAAAAAATCAGACAGGTTAAAACATACAAGTATTTAGGAGTGATGATAGATGATGTGTTATCCTGGAAAGATCATATTGATACTCTCTGTAAAAAAACAAAGCAGAGAATTTACTTTCTTCGTCATCTTAGGTCATTTGGAGTAAGAAAACAGATTCTTCTGCTGTTCTTTAGGTCTGCGATAATGAGTATACTGCAATATTGCAACTCTATTTGGTATAAGAGTCTGTATGTTATGCTAAAAACAAAGTTGTTTAATCAATGAAAAATCTGCTCGAAGATTGTAGGTCAACCTCTTGAGAAGCTTTATGATTCAGCTTATTTGCTAAGGCTGGCTAATAATATGGTTTCTGACCCTAATCATGTCCTGCATAATGAGTTTGAATTACTACCATCAAACCGGAGGTACAGAGTTACAAGATTCAGCAAAGTGAAGCTGAAACACTCCTTTGTGTATCAGGCTATCTTAGAGTTGAATAAATCACTTAACCAGAAATGAAGAGTATTGTGAAGGTGGATTAAGTGTATGTCAATGTTTAATGTATGTTGGTTGTTGTAAACAGAGATACTGTTATGCAAGAAAAATTTCAGACTTGTCTGACAATAAAGTATTATATCATATCATATCATATCATATATCATATATCATATGATAAAGAGTGTCTAAGGAACATAGACGTTTGGTAGGCACCGATTTATACAAAACATCTCCATAGTCAAGAACTGGCATAAAAGTGGTCTTTTTTGCCTCAAATGAAAAACGGGCTTTGTTTCTAAACAAAGAAACAAAGGGTCCCCTAAACAAAGTTTCTAAACAAAGACACAGGTGTTGTGACACAGGTGTTATGGGAAGTGTTTCCAGTTCTGGTTGAATTATAGAACTCTCAGATTTCATTAAAATATATTTTAATTTGTGTTTCAAAGATTAACCAAAGTTGTATGGGTTTAGGAGGAGATGAGGATGAGTAAATGATGACAGTTCGCCCAAAACTATCTCTCCGATACTGGGTCTAAAGCCCAATTTATACTTCTGTGTCGAGTGTACACCGTAGCTATGTAGTAGGCTGTGTGTGGCTATGGCGTAGCCTGATGTGCACCTCTACAAAAATGTAACAGTGCGTCAATTCTATGCAGATCGCAAGCGCTGTGGTTGGTCTGACAGAACCCCTCCCTCAGGGGTTATCATGCTCGCTCTGCATGTGTAATTGCATGTCAATGCAGAAGTATAAATGTAAATCAATGTGTAGCCTGTGGCATAGAGGCTACGGCACAGGTCCGACGCAGAAGTATAAATCAGCAGAACGTATGGTTGCACATGATTTGTGTGTGAAATTGGCATAAAGACGTTTTCATGAACAAATCATGAATCATCACTAACCTTCGTAAAAAAAAAAAAAAAAAAGAGATGGTTTTTATTGTTATAATATGAAAATGAAATTTTATATGAAAGACTACTAACTTTCAACACCTTTTTGTTTTTAAGATGACTGAAAGGAGGGAAAAAAATCAACAACACAATCATTGCCGAGGGTGGATGTGAGCGTGGGGTTAAAAGGGCATCAAGCCACATTCAAGCTACTCCTCCCAAAATGTTTGAAAAGCAGACAAAGTGGCAGACATCTGATGTCTGCTCAAAAACACTTGACAGGATGATTACAGTGATAATTGCTACAGACAATCAGCCTTTCACCACGTTTGAAAATAAAGGATTCCAGAGACTCATGGCTGCTGCAGAACCAGGATATACACTCAAGAGTGAAAACCCAGTATTCATTCACAGCAGAATAGTTGAAAAGTGCTGTTAAAACAGATTATAATTTGGCTTTTACCACACACTGCTGGTCTGGTGCAGCTGAATCCCTAATGAGTCTAACATGCCATTTCATCAAGTACTTCTAAACACAAAGCAATGATTGAATCACATAGGGGTGAGCGAGGCACAGCCTAACGCGAGGTTAGTTGTAACACACATGCCAGGATGACGAAACTTAGTGTATTTACTAGTTGACTTAATATTATTTAGAGAAAAAATTGTCAAAATTAAAAAATCTTTGGAAGATATCACTGAACATTTATTTAACCATAGCAAAAGTAAATTTCTTAAGTTAATTTTTCATCTGTTTTTTGTGTTTATTTAAAATAAGACAAATCTGATATTATTTTAATCTTATATCTGTTATTTAAGAGTTGAGATAGTTCTTTAATGCTGATCTAACCAGCAGAAGACTCTAGCCGGGTATTGTGCAGGTGGGGCATGTTGTCACACTGCGTTACAATGAGCCCCTATTAGAACTGTGCTATTATATTCTATACTTTTATGAATTCTATTGAGAAACCATAAGAAAAAGGTGAATAAAGACAGAGTCAATGTTCAGAAATTATTTTAATTTTTTTGAACTATGCTGTATAACTGTGTTTTGAGGTGTGTTTGTTGTCAAACTCAAAAATTTGTTTATTTTTAATTATTAAAAAATGCCATTATTTTATTTGAAAAAGATAATTGTATTTTATTGACAAAATATTTTAGTTTGTCTTCAAACAGATAACATTTTAAGCTGTCATTTGGTCATGTTACAATGTACCCCACCTATGGGGCATGTTGTCACATTTCACTTCCATTCTTTCAGGGTAAATCAAGAAAAAAGTATACACTGTATTAATGAAACAAAACCACATAATTATACTAGACGTGTGAAATTAATGTGGGAAAAAATAAATACTCTGAACCACAAGTGGATTTACACAAACTGAGAAAGTCAAAAAGCGTTAGGTTGTGCCCCGCTCTCCCATACTTAGCGAGACATGCTGGAGGAATGGGAAATTGACAAAGATAGAGTGGTTCTTGTTCTCAGGGACAGTGGTGACAGAACTTTTTTAATGACATGAGCTGCAGTGCCCACACATTACAGCTTGTTGTCAATGATGGCCTTAACTGACAAAGAGCTGTTCAAAATATTCTATCAGTGCTGAGAAGCTGTGATACCCATTTTAATAATTCATTACTAACCAAACTAACCCAGCAGGAGCTTGGCCTACCTGTACATGAAATCATTCAGGCTGTGCCAGCTTGATGGAATTCCTCCTTGCTTATGCTTATCAGGATGCAAGAGCAAAAACAGCTTTGAACATATAGTGAGCATGGTGGGTGGGTTCGCCAGCGTAAGTGCTGAGCAGTGGAATAATGTCTGTAATATTGAGATGAGCCACTACAAGAGTTCAGTGTCATTCATCATCCCATTTGACAAAGTTCTGAAGATGTTGCTCAGCAGCCAAGGCTCCTCCTCTCATGGGATTAAAACAATGAAACAAGAGTTCGGTTTGCAAATGTAGAGGAGGTGAAATGTGTGGTCCCTCCTCCTGTCTTTTGGATTTAAGATACAAGGCACATGCATTTTCATTTGACACCACCCTGTCAAATGCTAAAGATTGGCTTAAGGTGGAGGCTGATAGCAAGACAAACAAAGGTGAAGAGAGAATTTGATTGCAGTACCCTTTCAATTAGGCCTCAGATAGAAGAATGCCAGAAGAAACTGATTGATGTATGACACTCTACTTGGTGCTAGTTCGGAAGTTGCTGAGATCCGAGATTCGAGAAGCAATCGTCAGTAAAATGACGTTTGAGGGCTGGTTAAGTTGTTCAAGGGCGGACAATGTACAACATAGGTGGACATTATGCAAATGTATTTTCTAGTGATGTAGAACCATCACGCATTAGGATTCGAAATACAAACGACTCGTTTAGGCGGTTCAGAGTCGATTCTTTCTTTTAGGAGACAATAACTTTATTTATCATGCACTTTCGACTTTACAACTTTGCAGAACGTTTACATTCACAAACAGCTCTATTACACACTGCATGAAAGGGAATATTCGAGAAACCATAATATGGGCACTTTAATAAACATCAAAACACCAATAAGAGCAGAGGTAATTTTTTAAATAAAAACACTAATAATTCCTTGCTGTACTGTACATGCACTTCTCTTATTAAAAATAAAGTGTTTACTACAAGTCCAGTTAAGCTAAGTACCATAGTAAATCCATGGTTAAATTTTGTTACTATGGTTTTACTGCAAATGGTGTAGTAAAGGTTACTAGAAAATTCATAGTTAAATCATAGTTACTGTAGTAAAACAATGGTTAATTTGGTAGTTACTTTGGTTTTGCTACAAAAAACAGTCAAATAATGGTTACTGTATCTTCCTTTTCAGCATATCAGAGGGAATGTTTGTTTATCTGTTTCCAGGCTTTCTTTAGTAATGTCACAATCATTTGAAAATTATTTATAAAACTCAAAATATCATTCTCAAATGTCGGCCTACACTAAAACATGGTAAAACTGGCAACTTTCATATTCAAGTAGCCTATGTCCCGTGTTAGGAAAGTGTCATATACTAAAATAAATAAATGTAAGTCGCTTTGGATAAAAGCGTCTGCTAAATGATTAAATGTAAATGTTAATATATAATTTTAGCATTAGTTCACATGCATTATTTTACACACTGGCAATCAAAAGTTTGAAATAATTAAGACTTTTTAAATGTTTTTGAAAGAAGGAGGCTGCATTTATTTGATCAAAAATACAGTAAAAACACAAATATTAAGAAATATTAATACAATTTCCAGTATCTGTTTTCTATGTGAATATATTGTAAAATGTAATTTATTCCTGTGATCAAAGCTGAATTTTCAGCATCCAGACTTCAGTTCCACATGAACCTTCAGAAATCGTTGTGTTATATGGACTGATTTTATAGTAGGTATTGAACTTTAGTGATATTAAACCTCACTGTATGGAAAAGAGATTTCCAGAAAGTGCAGGGCCAATTTTTTTTGCTGCCCCAGTCCATCGATGATATAGGCTACGTAATTTTACTATAATTCATTCTTCATATATATTTATGTAGCAACGGGCCGGCCCACATTTTGGTTAGATGGATGGTTAAGATCTAGAGCGCCCCCTGTAGTGAATTTCTCTGACACCATACATGTCACAGTTTTATTCTGGATGTCCTGTAAAGAGCACATTCAGGGCTTTTCAGAGATATGTTTGGAGGTTTCATCAGGACAGCAACTTCTCCTTGTTCTTTAAAAATGACTGAATGATCAAATTTATCATTATTATGGAAATATGATAATATTTTTATGATAATTATCATTTAAATCGGACTAATTTTCAAATTGTTTGTCGTAAATTTACATCTCAGGAAAATGTTATAAGGGTTTCTAATCAAAATATGACTTTCTGTTACAAAACAGGGCATTGATTTCATACATGTTCTCAATAGAGGAAATTACATATCAATATTCCTATGAAGTGTTAGAAATTATTATGCAAATGTTGCAGATTATTATTACACTTCTTTTCCCATGTTGCCTCAAAAACACATTAATATGCAAAATAAATACATTGTATTAAATAGGACTACACATTAATGGCCATTTTACCCATATAGCCTATTGCATAAAGTAAAATGATATATCAATTCATCCCCTTATATCTTTTATAACATAGTTGAGAATCATCTTTATACAAAGTTTGGTTAAAAAATCCTGAAACCTAAAAACTGATTGAATGGGGAAATAAAATCCCATTGTTGTTGCCTATACATGCCATTTCATGTCATTTTATTTTTTAAACAACTGAGTCCTGGTGTCACTAATAGCTTAATATAGGAATAAAATATGATTTTTAAAAAGTGTTTTTCCCCCCATTTGTTTCTTATGCTGATGACATGAAAAAGTACCAAATTCAAAAAACTTTTTTTCCGGGTCTCAGTCTCAGTGGGACATTTTGCGTGTCATCATGGCATTACTCCAATCCCCCAGGAGTCGCTGCGGCGGTGATGCGCAGATAATGACCGAGTGTGCGTTCGAGGAAGAGGCAGGCAGGAAGAAACGGGCATTGGCGTAACTGCATTACTGCGCTACTGCGTTGAGCTAAAGAGAACCAACCATGTCAATATTTACACCTACTAACCAGATCAGGTTAACAAATGTTGCCGTCGTGAGGATGAAGAAAGGAGGGAAAAGATTTGAAATAGCCTGCTATAAAAACAAAGTGATGAGTTGGAGATCTGGAGCGTGAGTGTTATGAAATGCTTATTATATGGTTATTTATGTTTATATTGTGTTTATTCTGTTATTATAGCTATTGTAACCGTGTTAAATTACTGATAGAGCACTACTGGAATGATTTTATTGCGTACCTTTGCTTGGTTTTTGTTGATATTAGATAGAAATAGTTTCTTATATAGGGTGCTCACACTTTGGTACACCCTTTACAAGAACCAACTAACGCCAGGTTCACGTGCGTGTTGTAGTGTGTACGCAGCGCGCGCTCTTGCGCGTTCACATATGATGACGCATTTGCAGTGCGCAGCTGATACAAACAGCATTTATTCTTTTATTATTCATTATTTTGGTAACACTTTTCAATAAGATTTCATTAGTTAACATGAACTAATAATGAACAATACTTCTAAAGCGTTTATTAATCTTTGTTAATGTTATTTCAACATTTACTAATAGCCTACATTATTAAAATTAAATGTTTTTGTTAACATTAGTTAATGCACTGTGAACTAACATGAACACACAATGAACAGCTGTATTTTTATTAACTAACATTAACAAAGATTAATAAATACTAGCAAATGTACTGCTCATGGTTAGTTCATGTTTGTTAATACATTAACTAATGTTAACTAATGAAACCTTATTGTAAAGTGTTACCATTATTTTTATTTCAAATCCAGAAGTTGCTACTAATTTTTATTTTTTTTTTTCAGCATTGTGATTCTCTTTTACACTGTACAGATACAGTCTTTCACAGATGTATTTACGTTTAAGGCAAGACACTAACTAATAGATATATCACCATACTTCCCCAGTTGACTGATTACATTAAAAATGGCAAACATTTTTTTGTATTTCAAGTTTTCTGAAATATCACTTTTAAATATGCAAATGAGGCGTTATCTAATTAAATATGCAGTAATTTGCATACATTTCTAGAACAGAAATCTGAACATTGGAAATCGGGTTCAAAATTCTTGTTTCTTTTTTTTGACACATTAGAGTCAAGAGGTTTTTACAGAGGGTATTTTGGATATCTCTATTTATCACTACATAAATCATAAAATACTGAAAACAGCCAGAAGAAGAAGAAAAAAAATCAAATTTCTTTTTAGAAATAAAATGTGCAAAATCCGGCAAATTATAAATGAACAAACCCCTCTGTAAAAACCTTTAGAATATAGATAGTAATAAAACACTAAAGTTTGGTGTTGCTGAAGTGGAGATTTCTGGCTCAGTGCAGGAGAAATAACTGAAAAATAGCCTTTAATACACCGATCAGGCATAACATTATGACAGGTGAAGTGAATAACACTGATTATCTCTTCATCACGGTACCTGTTAGTGGGTGGGATATATTAGGCAGCAAGTGAACATTTTGTCCTCGAAGTTGATGTGTTAGAAGCAGGAAAAATGGGCAAGCGTAAGGATTTAAGCGAGTTTGACAAGGGCCAAATTTGATGGCTAGACGACTGGGTCAGAGCATCTCCAAAACTGCAGCTCTTGTGGGGTGTTCCCGGTCTGCAGTGGTCAGTGTCTATCAAAAGTGGTCCAAGGAAGGAACAGTGGTGAACCGGCGACAGGGTCATGGGCGGCCAAGGCTCATTGATGCACGTGGGGAGCAAAGGCTGGCCCGTGTGGTCCGATCAAACAGACGAGCTACTGTACTCAAATTGCTCAAGAAGTTAATGCTGGTTCTGATAGAACGGTGTCAGTGTAATGCTTTGGGCAATGTTCTGCTGGGAAACCTTGGTTCTTGCCATCCATGTGGATGTTACTTTGACACGTACCACCTACCTTAGCATTGTTGCAGACCATGTACACATGAAAAACATAACATTTATTTAAAACTTTAAACAAGAAATCCTGCGGGTCATAAAGAACTTTGTTTTTCCACCTCCATGAAGAGACGAGTGCCATCATTATTTTGCCTTGTTTATCTAAATGTGAGGTAAGGTGTAGTTTTCCTTGCGTTACCCTGGGCAAAAAGCCATGCGTTGACTGTGAAACAGAGTAGACTTTAAATTATATGCATTTATGTTTTCGTGTCGGGTCTTACGGGTCTTAAAAAGGTCTTAATTTTTTTTTTTTTGTTAAACTTAATAAATTGCTGTTAAATTGTATGTTTCATGATTTAAATTACAGTGGGGAGAACAAGTATTTGATACACTGCCGATTTTGCAGGTTTGCCCACTTACAAAGCATGTAGAAGTCTGTAATTTTTATCATAGGTACTCTTCAACTGTGAGAGACGGAATCTAAAACAAAAATCCAGAAAATCACATTGTATGATTTTTAAGTAATTAATTTGCATTTTATTGCATGACATAAGTATTTGATACATCAGAAAAGCAGAACTTAATATTTAGTACAGAAACCTTTGTTTGCAATTACAGAGATCATACGTTTCCTGTAGTTCTTGACCAGGTTTGCACACACTGCAGCAGGGATTTTGGCCCACTCCTCCATACAGACCTTCTCCAGATCCTTCAGGTTTCGGGGCTGTCGCTGGGCAATACGGACTTTCAGCTCCCTCCAAAGATTTTCTATTGGGTTCAGGTCTGGAGACTGGCTAGGCCACTCCAGGACCTTGAGATGCTTCTTACGGAACCACTCCTTAGTTGCCCTGGCTGTGTGTTTCGGGTCGTTGTCATGCTGGAAGACCCAGCCAAGACCCATCTTCAATGCTCTTACTGAGGGAAGGAGGTTGTTGGCCAAGATCTCGTGATACATGGCCCCATACATCCTCCCCTCAATACTCCCCGGTGCAGTCGTCCTGTCCCCTTTGCAGAAAAGCATCCCCAAAGAATGATGTTTCCACCTCCATGCTTCCTGGTTGGGATGGTGTTCTTGGGGTTGTACTCATCCTTCTTCTTCCTCCAAACACGGCGAGTGGAGTTTAGACCAAAAAGCTCTATTTTTGTCTCATCAGACCACATGACCTTCTCCCATTCGTCCTCTGGATCATCCAGATGGTCATTGGCAAACTTCGGACGGGCCTGGACATGCGCTGGCTTGAGCAGGGGGACCTTGCATGCGCTGCAGGATTTTAATCCATGACGACGTAGTGTGTTACTAATTAGTAGTTTTCTTTGAGACTGTGGTCCCAGCTCTCTTCAGGTCATTGACCAGGTCCTGCTGTGTAGTTCTGGGTTGATCCCTCACCTTCCTCATGATCATTGATGCCCCACGAGGTGAGATCTTGCATGGTGCCCCAGACCGAGGGAGATAAACCGTCATCTTGAACTTCTTCCATTTTCTAATAATTGCGGCAACAGTTGTTGCCTTCTCACCAAGCTGCTTGCCTATTGTCCTGTAGCCCATCCCAGCCTTGTGCAGGTCTACAATTTTATCCCTGATGTCCTTACACCGCTCTCTGGTCTTGGCCATTGTGGAGAGGTTGGAGTCTGTTTGATTGAGTGTGTGGACAGGTGTCTTTTATACAGGTAACGAGTTCAAACAGGTGCAGTTAATACAGGTAATGAGTGGAGAACAGGAGGGCTTCTTAAAGAAAAACTAACAGGTCTGTGAGAGCCGGAATTCTTACTGGTTGGTAGGTGATCAAATACTTATGTCATGCAATAAAATGCAAATTAATTATTTAAAAATCATACAATGTGATTTTCTGGAGTTTTAGATTCCGTCTCTCACAGTTGAAGAGTACCTATGATAAAAATTACAGACTTCTAAATGCTTTGTAAGTAGGAAAACCTGCAAAATTGGCAGTGCATCAAATACTTGTTCTCCCCACTGTAATTAGACATGCTTTTTGACTAATACAATTAATTTTAACCATTAAAACAGAGTAAAACTAAAAAAAATATATATTCCTCAGGACTTTTGTTTTCCAGTACAAATATCTAAACATCCTTAAATCAAGATACATTTACTTGACATGCAAAATGAAGAAATTAAGTCTTGTTTTCTGAGAAATTGAACATAATTAAGTGAGTTTATGCTTGAAACAAGAACAAGTCAGTGTCTGTCAGTGGGTATGAAGATTACTTTTTCAGTTGAATTAAGCTGATTTTTCTGAACCCATTGGCAGATATTTGTTCTTGTTTTAATCATTAAATCACTTTCACAAGATTTCTTATCTTACGTCATTTTGCTTCTTAAGTAAATATATCTTGATTTAAGAATCTTTTTAGATATTTGCGCTAGAAAACAACACAGAACTACTGAAAAAGAACCTCACTTTTTTGTAGTGTGATCAGATGGTTCTGGAAAAGTTATTTCCATATTCTAGTGTAACATGATCATAATCTGTTCACATGGGCACGGAAAAAAATACGCACCACTTACGCACTGCAAACGGAGTATGTGTGAACTTTCAGTGGTTGAATTGAATTGTTTAAAAAAAAAAACACAACAGTCTTTACATTGACTTGTGATAGTGTCTCAGCTCACATCACATTCACACTGGTGTTTTTAGGAACCCAGACAATAATAATAATGAAATTATATGATTTATAAAAAAGTATTTGATATTATTAATATGACCTCATTGTAAAAAAAATTGTGACAAATATATTACTATTGTAATACAATTGTACGGTACAATAATAATAAAAAGAAAATTTAAAACTAAAATTGATGTCTTGAATTCTTCACTGACATGTTAAACCCTCAAGCTGTATGTGTGTAAATAAACAGTGGGCTTTTCGGTCTAAAAACGCAGCGCATTAGACGAAATTGCAGCCTTTTGCTATTTGAAAAGCTATATAGTGATTTCATTTCTACTTTTTATTTATTTTAATTTGACTATTTATGATGCAATTAATTAATAGCTTTGATCAACCCACAACCCCCCATTTGGGAAACTCTGTCTTAAGGGATTTATAACATCATATAATAGAAATTTCATGATCACTTGGTAAAACAATTAATAATTTCCTTAAGTGACATTAATGTAATGTGCACAAATCAACTGTACTTACGTGCGTTTTTTTTTTTAACAGGGAGAAGGATCTTGATGAAGTCCTGCAGACAAACACAGTGTTTGTAAATGTGTCTAAGGGTCAAGTGGCGAAGAAAGATGACCTGTCAAATGCTTTTGGCACAGAGGACTTGACAGAAATATGCAAACAGGTGAATTTGCAGCCTCTGTATGATCTAATCTGGCCTGACTCTGTGGTTCATAAGAAGATTGTTTTTATTATTATAACAGTGTATTCAGTTGACATGTTTTATACAAATCCTTATAGTCTATTATTTTTATTATGGTTAAATGTTTCTACATAAATGGATCGTCGTCACTTTTATTTCCAGATTTTAGCTAAAGGAGAACTACAGGTGTCAGACAGGGAACGACAGAGCCAGTTGGAACAGATGTTTCGTGATATTGCAACTATTGTGGCAGAAAAATGTGTGAATCCTGAGACCAAACGTCCCTACACAGTCAGCCTTATAGAGAGAGCGATGAAGGACATTCACTTCTCCGTCAAGGCAAACAAAAGCACTAAACAGCAGGTCAGTAGACCTTGATCATGTGACGATCTGTGAAATGTTTAGCTACAAACCCGATTCCAAAAAAGTTGGGACACTGTACAAATTGTGAATAAAAACAGAATGCAATGATGTGGAAGTTTCAAATTTCAATATTTTATTCAGAATACAACATAGATGACATATTAAATGTTTAAACTGAGAAAATGTATAATTTTAAGGGAAAAATAAGTTGATTTTAAATTTCATGGTATCAACACATCTCAAAAAAGTTGGGACAAGGCCATGTTTACCACTGTGTGGCATCCCCTCTTCTTTTTATAACAGTCTGCAAACGTCTGGGGACTGAGGAGACAAGTTGCTCAAGTTTAGGAATAGGAATGTTGTCCCATTCTTGTCTAATACAGGCTTCTAGTTGCTCAACTGTCTTAGGTCTTCTTTGTCGCATCTTCCTCTTTATGATGCGCCAAATGTTTTCTATGGGTGAAAGATCTGGACTGCAGGCTGGCCATTTCAGTACCCGGATCCTTCTTCTACGCAGCCATGATGTTGTAATTGATGCAGTATGTGGTCTGGCATTGTCATGTTGGAAAATGCAAGGTCTTCCCTGAAAGAGACGACGTCTGGGTGGGAGCATATGTTGTTCTAGAACTTGGATATACCTTTCAGCATTGATGGTGCCTTTCCAGATGTGTAAGCTGCCCATGCCACACGCACTCATGCAACCCCATACCATCAGAGATGCAGGCTTCTGAACTGAGCGCTGATAACAACTTGGGTTGTCCTTGTCCTCTTTAGTCCGGATGACATGGCGTCCCAGTTTTCCAAAAAGAACTTAAAATTTGGATTTGTCTGACCACAGAACAGTTTTCCACTTTTGCCACAGTCCATTTTAAATGAGCCTTGGCCCAGAGAAAATGCCTGGGCTTCTGGATCATGTTTAGATATGGCTTCTTTTTTGACCTATAGAGTTTTAGCCGGCAGCGGCGAATGGCACGGTGGATTGTGTTCACCGACAGTGTTTTCTGGAAGTATTCCCGAGCCCATGTTGTGATTTCCATTACAGTAGCATTCCTGTATGTGATGCAGTGCCGTCTCAGGGCCCGAAGATCACAGGCATCCAGTATGGTTTTCCGGCCTTGACCCTTACGCACAGAGATTGTTCCAGATTCTCTGAATCTTTGGATGATGTTATGTACTGTAGATGACGATAACTTCAAACTCTTTGTAATTTTTCTCTGAGAAACTCCTTTCTGATATTGCTCCACTATTTTTCGCTGCAGCATTGGGGGAATTGGTGATCCTCTGCCCATCTTGACTTCTGAGAGACACTGCCACTCTGAGAGGCTCTTTTTATACCCAATCATGTTGCCAATTAACCTAATAAGTTGCAAATTGGTCCTCCAGCTGTTCCTTTTATGTACATTTAACTTTTCCGGCCTCTTATTGCTACCTGTCCCAAGTTTTTTGGAATGTGTAGCTCTCATGAAATCCAAAATGAGCCAATATTTGGCATGACATTTCAAAATGTCTCACTTTCAACATTTGATATGTTATCTATATTCTATTGGGAATAAAATATAAGTTTATGAGATTTGTAAATTATTGCATTCCTTTTTTATTCACAATTTGTACAGTGTCCCAACTTTTTTGGAATCGGGTTTGTACATACCAGGTTAATTACACGATCACTGAAGAGGTCACTAACATGAAATATGGTCTCTGAGAGTAGCATACAGTCTGATTAAGGTCAGTGTCACCCCTCCAGGCACTTGAGGTCATTAAGCAGCTGAAGGAGTCCATTCAGATTCAGAGAGCTCACATGCGGCTGCGCTTCGTCTTGCCAGCCAAGGATGGGAAGAGACTGAAAGAAAAGCTCAGACCATTAATAAAGGCAGTGGAGAACGAGGACTTTGATGATCAGCTTGAAATGGTAAGAGTCTTCCAGGTCAATTTATTAATTCATTCATTTTGACCAAATATCACTGGTCTATAAACAAGGGATATGCCAGCATGATCAACTATTCCAACAACAGACTAGTTGATAAGTGAGTTTGACGAGCGAGTTTAAAATATTTAGGAGTAGTGCGTTAAATAGAGTTTTATTATTAAATAAATAAAGTTGATTTAGAATTTAGGATTTCACTGCAGTCTGTTCTCTTTTTTAAGATGTGCTACTGTACTTGCTTCCGGTTGTCAGTCAAAAGTGTTATGCTTTTATAAAATAGTTGCAGTAGGAAAAAAATCATCATATTTTGATGGCATATCACAAACTACTGTAGATGTTGTGCACCCACATAGGGTTGTCATGGCACCAAAACTCCAGTAGTCGGTACAAAATACCAGTAACATTTCATGGTTGTCTGTACCAATTTCAGTATATTAGTCTCTTTCAGTACAACTCTTGGAACTATTTTACTATTTTAATTAACTATTTAAAAATAAATATCTTAACGGTGCACTGTGTAAATTTTAGCGGCATATTTTTTATTTCGCCTCTAGAGGCCACTTTCGTGCTATATAATGCCAGCAGACCTTTCTCAACGCTCTCGTACTATGTAATGACAGCGCACCCTTCTGAGCCGCTCCAGCAACGGACACAACCCGGAAAAACTATCGGTATGGATTTTTGCCGATAACCGATTGTTCCACCAATCAGCTATCAGTGCCGATTAATCGGAAAAAACGATGAATCGGCCGACCTCTAGTAGCTAGCGCCCTGTAGAGCAGTTTGTCCGTTTAGGGCTACTGTAGAAACATGACGGCGTAAAATGGCTTCACTGTAAGGGGACCCGCGGTGTATGTAGATAGAAATGGCTCATTCTAAGGTAATAAAAACATAACGGTTCATTATGTAAGGTCTTTATACACCACTGAAAACATAGTTATGTATATTATATTAATAATATCTCATAAATACTACACACTGTAGTATTTATGAGAGCCTCATAAATACTGCACCTTTAATTAATTTAAAATATAGCTGCAAGCAGCGATGATGGGCCCAAGCCCTGGCACCACCGTCTTTAGGGCAACTGTACACGACGGGCAATATGCATTTAAACTGGGTGAATGTAAAAGGATTATGTCTAGAGCCCTATTCGGACGGTAACTGTTTCTCATGTAGAAGTCCGTAAAAATAAATTTGCATGCCACCTCAGTGATAAAACTCGTGCATTCAGATGGTGATTTATTCACGGTGGAGCAGCGAGTTTTGTGATCCTGTGCACCTGGGAACGCGCTGCTCACGTGGTCAATAACGTGATTGTATGCTGTAAATAAAATGTCATATGCTTGGTATAATAAGAATAAATGCATATTTAATTAAATAATAGGAAAATAACCTAATTATTATTTAATTATTTAAATCTGTTTAAAAATAGGAAGATATATAGATGCACATTATAGTTAAAATGGTTTTCTGTCTTGTATTTTATGTCAAAATAAAGGATGTCATTTTATTCCACATGGAAATGAGCGGAAATAAGTTAATACAGCCTTTTATTTACATGAGGTAAACATAATGCTGCTTGGTTATTTTAACATATACACTCACCTAAAGGATTATTAGGAACACCATACTAATACTGTGTTTGACCCCCTTTCGCCTTCAGAACTGCCTTAATTCTACGTGGCATTGATTCAACAAGGTGATGAAAGCATTCTTTAGAAATGTTGGCCCATATTGATAGGATAGCATCTTGCAGTTGATGGAGATTTGTGGGATGCACATCCAGGGCACGAAGCTCCCGTTCCACCACATCCCAAAGATGCTCTATTGGGTTGAGATCTGGTGACTGTGGGGGCCATTTTAGTACAGTGAACTCATTGTCATGTTCAAGAAACCAATTTGAAATGATTCGAGCTTTGTGACATGGTGCATTATCCTGCTGGAAGTAGCCATCAGAGGATGGGTACATGGTGGTCATAAAGGGATGGACATGGTCAGAAACAATGCTCAGGTAGGCCGTGGCATTTAAACGATGCCCAATTGGCACTAAGGGGCCTAAAGTGTGCCAAGAAAACATCCCCCACACCATTACACCACCACCACCAGCCTGCACAGTGGTAACAAGGCATGATGGATCCATGTTCTCATTCTGTTTATGCCAAATTCTGACTCTACCATCTGAATGTCTCAACAGAAATCGAGACTCATCAGACCAGGCAACATTTTTCCAGTCTTCAACTGTCCAATTTTGGTGAGCTCGTGCAAATTGTAGCCTCTTTTTCCTATTTGTAGTGGAGATGAGTGGTACCCGGTGGGGTCTTCTGCTGTTGTAGCCCATCCGCCTCAAGGTTGTGCGTGTTGTGGCTTCACAAATGCTTTGCTGCATACCTCGGTTGTAACGAGTGGTTATTTCAGTCAAAGTTGCTCTTCTATCAGCTTGAATCAGTCGGCCCATTCTCCTCTGACCTCTAGCATCAACAAGGCATTTTCGCCCACAGGACTGCCGCATACTGGATGTTTTTCCCTTTTCACACCATTCTTTGTAAACTCTAGAAATGGTTGTGCGTGAAAATCCCAGTAGCTGAGCAGATTGTGAAATACTCAGACCGGCCCGTCTGGCACCAACAACCATGCCACGCTCAAAATTGCTTAAATCACCTTTCTTTCCCATTCTGACATTCAGTTTGGAGTTCAGGAGATTGTCTTGACCAGGACCACACCCCTAAATGCATTGAAGCAACTGCCATGTGATTGGTTGATTAGATAATTGCATTAATGAGAAATTGAACAGGTGTTCCTAATAATCCTTTAGGTGAGTGTATAATTGCTGCAGTAATTTCAAATGTTTACGTGCTTTTCTTCTTTTTATTTTTTGAGTGGTGATGAAATATATTGCTCTTGTAAATACTTGCCAGCATTTCAGTAATAAAAGTCTAGATCTTTAAAATGCATCCAAATTACAGCGAAGCGCAACCGTACGGTGCTCTGCAGTGGTCAAAAAGGATATAAACAGTGAATTTTTAAGTGATATATTCTTTAAAACTCAGATGTGGATTCGGACGGCAATTAAATTACCACACGACCTTGGTGTTTGTCAAAAAACAGTAGGTAATTCAGCCGGTGATTTTTACGGGGGTGGTGGGAGAAAAACACTGACATTCTGGATTCTGACGGCAATAAAATCACAGACTAGCCCCGTCAATGATGAAAATACCTTACGACCCCACGAGAAACAATTACCGTCCGAATAGGGCTAAAGTCGCTTGAATATGCCACATTTACTGCAGCCAGTAAATGTCACAAATTTATATCGTGATCAATCCTGAAGACATCCACAATCTACTTTTCAAACGAAACATAGAGATTGTGATCTTTTATGTCTTTGTAATAATGTTAAAACACAGCAATGGCTGTGCTGACTGGCCAAATTATAGCATGTGTCTCTATCATGTGTCTGTCATGCGTGGTGATGCATTTGAAAAACCATTCAACAGCAATAGGGCTTGTGCCATGAATCAAATTTTAGTTTCGGTTTCAATTTTGGCTTCCAACGATTATGAAAACGTGATTTATATACAAAATTAAATATTGGTGTTATATATTTTCTCCTTGTGTTTGAGTTAAGGTAATGGTGTGTTTCCTGCTGTTTTAGGTGTGTTTGATAGATCCAGGTTGCTTCCGTGAGATTGATGAGCTCATCCGCTGTGAGACTAAAGGAAAGGGAACACTGGAGGTGCTCAGTCTCAAAGATGTGGAGGAAGGAGACGAGAAACTAGAATAACCTCTTCACCTGTTTCTCTAACTAACACATTAAACTATTGCTGATTCATTTTATATGGAGAGCCTTTTTTAATGAGTTATATCACTTTATTATAGCCCATTAGCAGTAATTGCATCAGTATTTTCACAACTGGTACAGGCTTTAGTGACAATTCTAAATAATTTAAAACAATATTCCCAAAAAGACATTTTTCCCAGTTGCAATAATTTATTTTCTGTGAAAATGAAAATAATTTGAATTGTTAGATTAATAATAGAATACAATATAGTAAGAGATTCTGTAAGAGAGCATTGTTTACCATGATTAAATGTTTGGTCTTTAAATAGCTTGAATTTGTTGTATCTGTGATGGCACAGCCATATTTTCGGCAGCCATTGATCCAATCTACTAAGAAAGCATTGTCACATAGTCCTTCTGTTGTCATTTTAATGTGCTAATATGGTGCCAGAGAAACCTTATAATCTTGGCTCAGCTGAAAACTGTTCAAGATTATTATTGTGCTATTTAATTAAGTGTGGAAACTGCTATACAAGAAACTCTTTCTCTAGAAACTCATCTATGTGTCAGTGTGTACTTCTGCTATGAAAGAAGAAAGCCAACCAGGACAGATAGAGAAATGAATGGTCCTGCTGTACAACAACACTAAAAAACACATATTTGTGATGTATACAGCAAAATTATTTTTCTTCTAAACTGGATTTCTTTGCTTTCAATGAATGCAATTGTCTAAAATGTCTAATGTACTCGGTCACGTTTATGTAGTCAGAATGTGAACTAATCAAGTTTGTTGAACAGCACTCAAATAACTTTTTGCTGTTATGTGTTCACTTGATAGTGTTTAATGTTCAGTTATGTTTGGGATTTAGACTGGTTCCTGTTACCATTGTGTTGTGTCGCTTCTGCAGACTGAGGACGGGTACATAGCAGCAGACCAACTGCAAAAATGAGTAAAGACATTTGGAGACAATTTTAAGCAAAAAGGTTGAAAACCCATAAATACATAGAGTTGTATAGAGCCAAATTCATGTTTTGTTCAATTATAGCGCCACCAAGTAGTGCAGTCCCACCACGTTTTGTTTGTGTGTCCTCAGAGTGCCCGCATACATAAGCATGTCAAATTTGGTGAAAATATCTCATTTTGTTTAGGAGTTATAGATATTTGTTTTTATGAGCATATAAAAAAATAACCCACACCTGACTTTGATTGCATTTGTTTGCCACTTACTATCAAAATTGACATTTGGCCTTGAGCATTTAATCAACCCCCTAGGATTCCGATTTTCCTATCGGTGGTTTCGTCTCGATCGGACTAATGGTTTCGAAGATATTCGCGAAAGTTGTTTAAATGCTAAATCACAACGTTGAACAAATCATAAGGCGAAACCTAGCATGTTTGGTATCGTTGGACTTGACAAGGATTCAGGAATCTAAAGATATGACTCCCGTGAAAATAATTCAACCAAATACAGTTATAAGCATGTGAATATTTGATTTTACCACTAGGTGGCGCTGGCTCGAAACTTCTCAGGCTCCTTCAGGGCATTGTGCCGATGACCCATACAGAGTTTCGTAATGATACGCTAATGTGTTCATAAAATACAGCATTTTACTACAAAATTGAAAATGGCAGACGCCCAGAATGACCGATATGATATCGGCATGCCACCCCGAGTCTAACGAGACCAATTTTATGGTTTTTGGACAAATCGATTAGAAGTTATAAGCAAAAATAGCCATTTTTTTGTACCTCCGGACCAGTAGGTGGCACTGTGCTAAAACGCAGCATGTAACCTCAGGTCATGCTTGTGATGACATGGACCAAGTTTGGTCTGAAATCGATAAAGCGTTGAGGAGATACAGCCTTATGGTTATTTTCGAATGCCCTACGTAAAATTTGTTTGTGCGTTTTTCGAAAGCAGCTTAACTAATCGACTTCAATTACATAACTTTTTGTCGGCACGGTCAGAAGATGATCTGGTTAAATTTTCATGAAAATCGGAGCAACGGCCTAGGAGGAGTTTGAAAAAGTTTGAGGAGTTTGAATTTTCGCAAAATTCAAAATGGCGGGAAAAGTTTTATGATGGAAAATGACGACATAGGGTGCAATCGAATCGTCATGAGCTAAGGAATTAGAGGAAAATTTTGTATCTAGCCCTTGCGTTTCAAAAGTTATTTGCCCAAACATGAGTGAAACTTTGGACAGGTGGTGGTTCTATAGGGATTGAGTTAGAGACCCCAAAATTGTTGATGTTGGGCCAGTCCTCTATAAAGTGTGCCAAATTTCATTACTTTCCCACAAACGGTTCTATGGGCTGCCATAGACTGAAGAATAGGAACGCCAACGATTACAATAGGCCTAAACCTAATTAATTCTGGTAGGGAACCATATAAAATCACTTTGAGGCTACTTAATTGGATAATTTAAACATAAATCCATGTGATATTGAAGTTGCATTAATAAAATGTTTCCTGGCCGAGAATTATTTAAAAAAAATAATAATAGTTGAAAAAAATAATATATAGATGCAACTAAGGGGGCTTTCACACTGGGCACATTTGATGCATCCCGAGATGGAGTTCATTTAGAGGAGTTGGTTAGGCAGAGGTGGATCTGTTTGTGTCGCAACAGACGACCCACTGCCAGCTCTGGTTCTCCCTCACACATTCAGCTCCTCTGAGACTGGATGCCATGTGCAGACGTGGCCGAGGCTACATCTGTACGATTTCCCCTGATTGCTCTGCTCCCGTTCGCCAGGATGGGATCAGCCTACTCCTAGCCCCGTTCTGGCCCGCCCGAGTGTGGAAACTGTGGGTCTGGCCCTTGAGGAGGATCAGCTACAGAATACTGGGGTGCTTCTCAATATCCCTCCTCGTTTCCTGGCTCCTCCGTCCTCCATCCTATGACCCGGAAACCGATCGAGCTCAGCCATCTTGTAGGACATCCCAACTCTCTAATTGCACCGCGAGGAGGCGAGGATTGAGGGGTGAGGATGCTCCCTGAGGAGTCATGAGCGAGGATACACAGGTATATCCTTTGCGGAAGCGTTTTATCAACTAAACGTGGCGCAGTATACATTCTCCTCCCCCTTCACATCTTGCCACAGTTTATTAATTATTATTATTATTATAATTATCATTATTGTTTACATGTACAAGACACAAATGTATGTCAAATTACAACAACTGTAGTAGGACAGTTGCAAAATTATATCAAAGCACAAGAAAATTAAACAAACTAAAATACTATACAACAAATAAAAAGCAGTTAATAACTGGGAATAATTCATTGTTAACTGGTAATATTAAAAAAAATATGGTATGTGGTATTTTGTGGAGGTTGAAACTATTACAATATAAATGATTATCTCTAATGTTCACGAATCCTGACGTGCAAGCTAAATCCAGCGGTGTAAAGTTATCATTAATTGACAGCGCTTTGAAGTGACGCTAAAGGGAGCGAGGATATATCATTTCACTTGATTCAATTTCTCCGTCCTTGGAGCTAAGACGCGAGGAAAGGAGGCAAGGAAAGGAAACGAGGATGCACAAATAAGAATTGAGAAGCACCTGAGGTCTCTCAACAAGGGTTGTTGAGACCATTCTCAATTCTAGAGCTCCCTCCATGATGAAACTATATATACCTTAAAGTGGAGCGTCATTCACTTTATGGTGCAGAGAACGTTAGTTGGACCCAGTTAACTGCCCGGTGGCTTCAGTGCTGGAGTTCCTTCAGGACCGCTTTCTGCTGGTCCTTCTCCATCCACGCTTAAGGTTTATGTGGAGGCCATTTCTGCCTCTCAAGCACCATTGAGCAAGGGATCTTGGGATCTTGGATTTGCTTCCTATGTGGTGCCTTTCATCCTCCTCATGTGTCAGCGGACCAGGAGAAGCTACATTACTTTGCCCTGTTAGGGCTTTTAGATGTATGTCCATAGGACTGCTCAATGGTGGAAGCTCTCTTAATGGCTTTCAAGGTTTGTTGTCAGGAGTCTCCCTCCACGACGTTTGTGATGCAGCGGGTTGGTCGTCCCCGCACACATTTTTAAGGTTTTCAGCCTGGACCTACGGGTTTTAGGTGCTTTCATCCTGAGGTGTGCCTAAACAGTTTTACACCAGGGCAGGCACTTGTCAGTATGGCGCAGTGGGTATTTCGTTCCCCATAGCGTCATCATTGGACGCATCGCGAGTTCCCCCGAAAGGGAACGTCTCAGGTCACGAATGTACCCACTGTTCCCTGAGAGGGGAACGAGACACTGTGACCTCTTGCCGTATTTCCTGCGACGCTGCTGTGTTGCGGCTTACCTTTGTAGCTTCTGCGGTATGCCGTCACATGTCACGAGTTGACACAGCACCAATCAAGATTGGACTAGTTCATCATTGGACACAGCGTCTCGTTCCCCTCTCAGGGAACAATGGTTACATTCATAACCCAAGATGTTTTTGCTGCTTAAAAGTTTTGTGGAAATGATACTTTTTTCAGGATTCTTTGATGAATAGAAAGTTCAATGAATGGCATTTATAAAAATTATTAAAGGATTTATTATATAGAAACCTTTTTTAACATTATAAATGTCTTCACTGTCACTTGATCAATTTAATGCATCCTTGAATAAAAGTATAGATTTTTTTTTTTTTAAGTCTTACCACAAATGTTTGAATGGTATCATTGAACTAACAGTATATTTAACATTTGTGTTTGTATTTTATCTCCTTAGTTGGACTTTTCAGTTTTGAACATTTTATTCAATCAGTATCATGCATTAAAAATGGACACAAACAATCATATATCATCTTTTAATATATAAAAAGAAACATTTTACATTTTAATTATTCTTATTTACAATTTACAACAGTACATGAAGTAACAGTAAAACATTGTCAATCATAAAAAACGTATAAAATAGCACATTTGTGTTTGTAAAATGAATGAGCTGGGATTCTCAGAATATTAGGACGGCTTTACATTCACTCAGGGAGTAGAGATGTGTTCAACATGATTATGTGGAATACATAGAATGAAACATGACAACCATACTCCTAACAGTATTCAGATACCAGTGAAAAATTACATCTGAAAGCAATGAAGTGAGAGCCCTATAAAATATTTGGAACAAGAGATTTGCTTAGTCGAACACAACTCAGGTTAATTAAGGTCACTGTTTTCTAAAAGAACGGTCTAGAATAAAAAGGCATATTTGATGCTATGTATGTACTGCTTGAGATGGTATTGGTGAGTTTATATAGGGCTGTGTGTGTGCGTGTGCGTGCTATGCATAAAGACAGTCGTATGCTTCATCCACAAGACTACAATGCTTTTCCTTTTTTGTCTATTTCTATTTCCTTAAAATCACAAATTCTGTTCTCTCTTTAGTCAGAAAAATCCGGCAGCCATTTTGGATAAAAATGTCCAGGAGCAGTTTTCAAAACTCATTAGCAGCTCAGATGGCATTGGGTCGTTCTGTTCCTGGTGGCCTTGTATATGGAATCTTTGAAAGGTACAAAAAACATGCAGTCAACATACAGAGAAACTACTTACAAGCAAAGAGCAGAAGTTTTATTTCAACAATTAAAGGTGCGGCATGTAATAATGGCAGCTAGCGGTTGAAATGGACACTGCAGTCCAAATTCAAAATATTGGAGAGAGTTGTTTCCCCGCCAAAGAGAAACAACAAGAACAGAAAGAAGAGAAAAACAGGAACTACAACTGACTTCAGCCACAGCCTTAGATGAAATCAACTGAAGATAAAAGAAAACATTAAATCTCTCAAGATCTTAACTGAGGATTAAACCACTCCACAAACAGCATTACCAGCTTCACGCAACACTGATCACCATAATGGTGACATCAAACCAAACTATTATCTTCAATAAAACATCAACCTAAATCTAAATCTCTGTTAATTCTCAATATGAATTTCTGTAGACTGACAGAAATAAAGTCAATCTGGTTGGTAATAAGTGAAGCTGGTAATGCTGTTTGTGGAGTTGTTTAATCCTCCACTGAGATCTTGAGATCAATTAATCTGGGCTTTCCGCCGAAGCACTGCACTCAAACGAGGCTTTGAACGTCACCAGCAGTGTTGGGAAGGTTACTTTGGAAATGTAATAGGTTACAGATTAAGTTACCCTATTTAAAATGTAATAAGTAGTGTAACTATTTCAATTACTTTATTAAAGTAATGTAACTGATTACATTTCATTACTTTTTGATTACTTTTCTATTTTCCAGAACTGGAACAGATTTTTATCACTCGCCATTGTGGCAACTCTCAGACGGGTTGTAGCCTAAAGCTTTCAGCGGCAATGTGGATTGATGTAAAGATTCAAACGAGAACTAATCAAAAGCATCAGAATAGCATCACTTTACTAAACAGCCTTTAAATGGCAGGAGACACTGTGCACATAATTAACAGGCAAAGCAACAAATTAATATTATTCAACATTTCCTAGCTTTTTACTGAAAATATTTATGTAATCCCCTTTGTAAACATTAACATTACAACTGTAATTTAATTACATATTTTTTCTCAGTAACTGTAACTGATTACAGTTACATTTATTTTGTAATTAAATTACGTAATCTAATTACATGTAACTAGTTACTCCCCAACACGGGTCACCAGTGACGTCATTTCACTAAAACAATACAAGCCTTGATATGGAGCTACCTGGCGTTTTCTTGACACAAGCTTTGAAGCCTCGGTATCAGGCGTACCATCACTACCATTTGGGCCCCACATGGGTGTGCTGGCTGGGGTATATCTGATGCATTTAATCTTTAAAGGTACATTTTTTTGTCTTGCGTCAGAGATCAAGTGTGCTGACCTGCTCATTCATGATGGCGGAGAGCTCGGTGAGCATGTCTTTATAGTGAGCTTTCATCTCCTCCTGATACTCCAACTGATCTTCTTTTATTAGACGCTCATTCACATTCAGGGCCTGCCCACATGCGTCTGCAAACTGCCTGCAGGACAAGAAACAAAAAACAGAATTGCAGTCACAAAGTTTTTGTTATTTTTGCAGTATACCAAATTACTTTTCACAAAACTGTAAAGCAGTGTCTTTATCTTCCAGTACAAATTTAAAACCTCATTAAAACATACTAATACATAATGGGCCCTATTTTGACGATCTGAGCGCATGGTCTGAAGGTGCACTTAGGGCGTGTCTGAATCCACTTTTGCTAGTTTAACAACGGGAAAAATGGTCGTGTGCCAGGCGCATGGTCCAAAAGGGTTGTCCCTAGTCTCTTAATGAGTCATGGGTGTGTTTTGGGCGTAACGTGCAATAAACCAATCAGAGTCTCATCTCCCATTCCCTTTAAAAGCCAGTTGCACTTGCACCATGGCGGATTCGCTATTTACATGGAGGAATTTGTGAGCAGAAAGACTGAACGTTTCTCTAGCGAGGAATCCTTTTATTTTTAATATTTGGCATGTGTGTGTGCTGCTGCGTCCCTGTGTGTGTAATAAGTGTACGTGGGTTGTGGACCCGCCTATAGGCACATATTACTAACGCACCCTTTAAAAAACACAAAAAATACTGCACTATTGACTTTAGACCAGGTTTTTTGTTGGTCAAAGGCGCAGTCGTTTTCAGTACCTCAAAAAAGCAACGTGTCAACAATGCTCCTGAACGCACCTGGTTTTCAGACCAGCACGCCCATGGGCGAACAGATGGGCATGAGTACATTTGCTATTTAAACAAGGTGGCGCTGGACGTGAAAATGATAACTGCGTCGGGCTGAAACTAGCAAAAAACACTTGCGTTGCGCCTGGCATCACATTGTGCTGGGTGTATTATAGGGCTCTTTATCACAAATGTCCAGCTTTAAAACTTTCCAAACAAACCAAAGTTTTGTCATCATTTAAACCTATATCATTATTTTCTAGTGTTATTGTAAGTTACTTAATATATGCAACAGCATGGAGCAAAAGCAAGCACACAGAAAGATGTGCACTCTTCACAAGAGAGTAAAGCATATCTGAGACACTGCACATCTAGATTTGTGCCACAGTGAAGGAAATTAGCTGTTTTTATACATCCTTGATGGGGGGAACAATGAATAAAGAAGTACCTGAAGATCTCTTTCAGGAGTTTGACTTGGTTGTCTGGATATTTCTTGGCATTCTTCTCCTCAAGGAAGGCTCGGGCGTAGGCCATGGGCCCTGCGTTTACCTAAAAAACCCCACAAACTTATGAAATACATTCTTATTTTACAGTCTTAGTAAAGACAATGGTAGTGCTACCGGAGTTATGAAAAAACTGTAATGTCATTAAAGGGATAGTTCACCCAAAAAGGATCATTTAAAAAGGATAATATTTTGAAGAATGCCAGTAACCAAACAGTTGATGGGCCCCATTGACTTCCATAGTATGGAGAAAAAAAATCCTATGGAAGTCAATGGGGCCCATCAACTGTTTGGTTACAGGCATTCTTTAAATATCTTCTTTTGTGTTCAGCAGAAAAAGAAAAAAAAACACAAAACTAAATGAATAAATGAGGACAGAATTTGTATTTTTGGGTGAACTATCCCTTTAACGCAAGGAATCAGAAAAAGGCTAGATGTGCATTAAACAATTTTAACCACCTGACATGCATTTAGAGTATGAGTAATTCAGGATACCATATATAATGTCATCTATACATATATTTAATATCATCTACCATATATCACTGACACTAATGCTGTATGAGCACATATTGTAATTCACCTTAACACTGACACTGCCCTGTAGTTTCAGCTGGAGGCGGATCATGTCCACCTCCTCCATGTTGCACAACTGATTGAGTTCAGACACTTTACGGCTCATCTCGTCTATCGCCACCTCGATAGGGTTCATCTCTGTACTTTGCTGTTCCACCACCTCTATACGCTTCTTCAAGAAGGGAAAACTAGAGCTTGCTGCAGAAGGAGATGTGAGAGGGTTTATAAGAAGGGGTTTCGGAGAGGTGCATGTGAAGCATTTTATGGTGTTGGGTAAGTTACTTTAAAAACCCATCAATTTTACAATTACTAATTAATTACTAGCTACTAATTACATCTTCAACAGTCTAAATTAATTACTGTACTAATTACTCTCTCTAAAAAGTATTCCTAAATACTTTCTAAATCCCATATCAACCTCAACCCGTTGAACAATACAAAGATAGACATGAAACTGCTCTTTTAATTCGGTCAAATAAATCATATAAAACTGCATAAATTATTCTTGAACTGACCAAAGTGTTTAAAGGGAGAAGGTTACATTAAAAGCATGAGACGTTAAATGTTTATGTTAAATCCACTATTGTTTTATATAGAATTGTTCTATAGTCTTTAATACATTTAATGCAATTACATCAGAAGTAACTGTAATTTAAATGACAGAAAAATTAAGATTAAGCCCTTACTTTACTTTTTTAAGGGAAAAATAATTAAATTACTTAGTAATAAATTTTTACCCAACACTGTTTATGGGTCTTTTCAGTCTCTAGCTTAAACATCAACTCTTTATCTGTGACGTTATATTTTTTTGTCTAATTCTGTCAAAAAAATACAAATCAGCTATCATACTGTATTGTAAAAATAAATAACAGTATCGGGCAGTCTTTCTATATTCTATTAAATACAGATTGAGCACACTGCAAAAAAAGATTTTCCTACTCAGTATTTTTGTCTTGTTTTCCAGTAAAAAAATCAAAAAAATAATAAATCAAAATACATTTACAGAAAAAAATATCTGCCAATGGGGTCAGAAAAAGAAACTTCATTCAAAGGGAAAACACATTTATTTTTCTGACCCCATTGGCATTGATATTCTTTTCATGTTTTAAGCATAAACTCACTTAATCATTTTTTTTAAAAACAAGACTTAATTTCTTATGCCATTTTGCGTCTCCGGTAAATGTGTCTTGACGTAAGAATTTGTACTGGAAAACAAGAGTAAGAAAATCCTTTTTTTTGCAGTACACATCATACTTTTTGGTACACTTGGTCTTATGGCCATTATTAGCTCAGTGCTTCTGAGAATATTTTCAAAATATTCATGTATTTACAATGGCCTATTGTGTTATTCACTTATACAATTCACTGGTTCATACTTTAGTCAATGTATCTGTCGTTGCTCTTTTAAGTCAGCTTGAAACGGCATTCGCAACCCATTTCACTTCCGTAATGTATTGTATTCATGAGTTAAAAGTGCTGTAAGAGTTTTTTTCATGAGAAAAATGCAGAAAATAATCCTCCTCCTTAAAAGTTCACTGAAATATCTTCCCTATGATATCACACCAATCTCTGTGGGCTACTGTTAGATTTGTTTTGAGGCACTATCAAAACTTTTGCAGCAGGCAGTCTATACAGTGTATGGGATGCCAGAAGCTGAGAGCCTGACAGATGAAGGGACAAGGAACGGTTTTCGTAAGTTTGAAGGGTGCAAAATGTTTGCAATGACCCAACAACAGCTTGAAACGTCCTAAAAGGAATAGGAAGCTGAGTGCTTGAAAACAAATGCGCTTGCTGAGTTTCTGCTTGACAGAAGGAGAAAGAAGGAGTGTGTATAATTCAGTGGCCAAGTCAGACAGAAGCTCTAGAATGACTAAACAGTTTTGATCAGGATAAAATGGTCTATATACAGGGGTGCACATAACTTTTTCTGGTCTGGTTCTCAAGGGAGCACCTGGAGATGCTGCTTGGTGCTCATACTTTACGTGGCACACTTATCCTACAAGCTGCCAAAAATGTAAAACAACACTATTTGTTTACTGTAGAAATTAAATATAGGTTCATCTTTGTTAAAGCTGTTTTTATTTTATTTTATTAACGTTAATGACACAGACAACAGCAGGAATATTAGCATGCTGTCACTTTAAGACTGAATGCACTGAATATACTGACACATCCGGTTTCTTTCTCAACTGTTCACTTATGACATAACCGAGAGAATACTTGCCGAGACGGGTATTTTTGACATAATTTTGTGTGTATGAGTCCGTTCAAGCGCAGGTAAGCGCGAAAGAGGAATCAATTCAGGGTTCGAAGGCGGTCTGAAACACGCCTCTCTCTCTGCGCTTCGGGGGGGTGCACACAGATAACAGCGTGCAAGTTCTTATTTTCGCCACTTCTTCCACGTTTAAAATCGTTTGAATGTGTAAACTGACGAGACAAAACGCGTCCAAATGATAAACTTTCACTCTATGATGGTTAAACTTAGCAGTTAATCCGCAAATCACATGTGTGCCGAACCGTGGGGCCTGGTACGTACGGATCAACTGCGATCCGTTGCACAATAATTCAATGAACACACTTGTCATCGTTATTGCTATCTTACCAGAGATGGATAAAAATCCAACTCAGTAAGTAAACGTGTCCCTGTCCCCAAAAATGTTGTTACTCAAAAGCACTTTCCTCCACGTTTTCTGGTGCGCATCATTTATTTTTACCGCGCATGCGCACCGGTTATGTGCACCCCTGTGTGGTTTTATTTTGGTTCAATTTTGAGGTTGATTTTAAGTGCCTCACTGGTCAGGATGGTTTTTCTTTTGCACTGTTCCTCCACGTCTCCATGTTTTTTTCCAGAAAGAGTGAAGGGCGTCTCAAAGACAAAGCGACTGATGTTGTGATGGCGCTCAAAGTCGGTCTTCTTCTCCAGCTGCTCCTTTTCATTAAAATAAGGCACTACATAGGTCACCTGAATGTAGGCAAATCTGGGGTCCAGGTCTTTAGGATTCACCTGTGAAGAACACACCTGAACTTTTAAAAAATGGTCCTCCTAGTTACTGTAAAAGAGATTTACTATGATTCTGACAAGATATTATTCATGGGGAGGAAGAAGGTCAGAGAAAGGAAGAAAAGTGGTATTTAGGAGCCAGCAGGACACACCTTGTTGGAGTCTTGGATCATCTTGACGTTATCGGCTCCAAACTTGTCTGAGTAGAGTTTGAGGAGTCTCTGAGAAATCTCTGACAGTCCGGTGAGCTTCGGCTCCTTATAGATAAACTCCTTGCTCTCCTCCTCCTCAAAGAAACCCTGTCGAACACAACACTGCACATGACCTAGAGATCTCGAGGAAGCCCAATTTGAGACCGGTGTTAAAGTTAACACAACACGCTGTTAAAACGACAGCAGTGTTTGACAAAGCACAATGAATTCAACTTTTAATGAAGGTTAACATCACATTTAGATGACTCTGTCTGAAACACAATTGCATTTACCTGAAAGCATTCACTCAGCACTCACAATGTATACATAAATGCTCAGGATTAGAGGTCAGGGTGCATTTCCAGGAGAAGTGTGGTACATGTTTTACCAAACCACATGTGACATATGCCACACACATTATTAGCATGTAGGGAGAGATTAAGGAGTGTTAAACCGTGAAAGGGTGAGAGCAGAACAACTTAAATGAACCAAAGATGAGAAAACTTACCACTGCCTGATATATACAACACACAGGAGAGAATAGAAAAGTGTTTAAATGCACTGATTTCTGAGATAAGGCCTGCGGAAAATAATTTTGGTTCCTTGTATGGACAGTAAATATAAAAGTATAAAATATAAAATATTTGGATTAATAAAACTTGACTCGTACTAGTCATGCTTATATGAATTCCTTTTTCCATGATGTTCCATGTCAATTTGTATTTATTTGCTTATTAAATTTCTCCCCTATGACCATTTTAAAGTCTATTGAGGTTTAAAGGCCTATTCACACCAAGATTTGTTGCAACGTGTGTCCACCGACAAACTGAAAATGTTTGCTATGGAGAGGCTGTTGCTGAACCTTGGTGGCGCTAAAGCTATTTTCCAGAACCAGCAAAGGAATAGAAAATTGGTAGTCTACTAAAATAGTTACGGTTCATGAACCCTTTCTGCACACTTAAAACCAGAAGCATGTTCTTGTTGAAAATCGATTTAGAGTATACAGCATGTACATGCACACTGCAAAAAAAAAATTCAATGTTGTAAATAAAACAAAGATTATTGGTGTGCGTTTCAGTCTTTGTACTTAAAAATATCACGTTTCATTATATCAGTGTTACTTGCCATTATTTGTGACATTTACTACCAATTTCGAAATAAAAATTTTTCAACTTTCAAGTAAATCATTTTGAGCTTGTCCACTTCCAGAGGCAGTCAAAAATGCATTAAACTGGATTGCTTTCGTAGTGTAAACGCTCATGTGGTTGAATACGTTCAAACAGCCAGAAAAAGACCGTCTACTCTCTGCCCACTGATCTAACTTGTGAGTGTTATGGTATCTTTTCCAGTTGCTTCCTTTCCACGAAAGCGATGTTAGAGTGTGACAAAAATAGTAATCTGATGAAATCTGAACACAAGCGGTCACACGAGACACATTTAAAACTGGGGGCTTTGCCTTCTCTCAGGTGACGTTTCCCTATTCATTGTCTTGGCAGTCATGGCCTAATGGTTAGAGAGTCAGACCGGTAACCTGAAGGTTGTGGGTTCAATTCTCAAAACCGGCAGGAAACGACAGACACCTAACCCCCAATCACTCCCCAGGTGCCACAGCAAAAAAAAAAAAAAAAAATTCAAAGTTGTAAATAAAACAAAGATTATTGGAGTGCGTTTTACAAGAAAATGCTATTTTAGTCTTTTAAGGTACTTAAAAGTGTCACGTTTAATTATGTCAATGTTATTTTCCATTATTTGTGAAATAATTTTTGAGCTTGTCCACTTTCAACCACTTTCAGAGGCAGTCAAATATGCATTAAACTGGATTGCTTTCGTAGTGTAAACGCTCATGTGGTTGAATACGTTCAAACAGCCAGAAAAAGACCGTCTACTCTCTGCCCACTGATCTAACTTGTGAGTGTTATGGTATCTTTAACAGTTGCTTCCTTTCCACGAAAGCGATGTAGAGTGTGACAAAAATAAGAGGGTCTAGATGAAATCTGAACACAAACGTTCACACGAGACACATTTAAAACTTATGTTAATACCAGGTGGAAATAGGGTCTAAGTAAGTAAATTATTTACTTTCTTATTCTGTTTAATTCAGGCCGTTTGGCAGATGCAGAACGCTCACAAACATGAGAGGCAGGATTTATGACATGGCATAACAATCAAAGCACAATGGAGGCTTTGCCTCCTCTCAGGCGACGTTTCCCCATTCACTGTCATGGCAGTCGTGGCCTAATGGTTAGAGAGTCAGACCAGTAACCTGAAGGTTGTGTGTGTGTGTGTGTGTGTGTGTTCTCTACTCCTAATGTGTGTACACTAACTTGGATGGGTTAAATGCAGAGGACAAATTCAGAGTATGGGTCACCTACACTTAAAAAAATTCTCAATTACCCACGGCACGCTTTAGAGCGTCTGTTAAAACTCAATGAGCTCATGGGCAAGAGAGATGCTGCCTTTCGCTGAAGCTTTAACCGCTGGTATTGCTGATCTATACACTGTTTAAACCCATATGTTGTAACATTTGCTTTGTTTTATTTTTTGTTCTGTGGATTCTTTTCTGAGGAGGCACTGCCACCATTGCAGAGAGAAAACACCCGTGATGAAAGTAAACAGATTCGGTTTGCAGTTTGTAATGCTGCATTCACACGCTTCTCATTTACTTTGAATGGGTGACGTCATGCGTTGCCGAACTGAATTGTGGGTTCCGTTGCATCGTGTCACTGGCGTTGCTCGTGGCAGAAGTTGAAAACTTTTCAAGCACCAACGCAGGTGTCAGCCAATCAGATCACCTATACAAATACCCTAGTGCAGACACTAGCCAATTGCGTTCATGAAACACCGGAAAAGTAATGTGACTGGCTGTTGTCACTATGACGGTCGCGTCAGCACCAGCTTCAGACACGCCCACCATATATTCGTCTATATTCGTCATTCAAAAGGGAAACCAAAGCTCCAGGCTGCAGATACACAAACCATAAACAAAGCAGCGCGTGCTTACTGTTTTGAATATCAATCCTGCTGATCACTTTTTTTATTTCACTCTGCTCATGTTAATATTAAAATATTCGCCCAGGAACACTCGGTAATAGGACGTAACATTAGAACAGCCGTACCTTTTTGACTTCTTTGCTTGCTGTTTTGCTATTCTTGTGCACTGACTCATTCACTAAGCTGAACAGCCAATCAGAGTTCTCTCTCTCACCGACTGCCCGACGCCGATTCTACATGTTGAATCGGCTTAAAAAACCCAGACAGCATCCGACTAGAGCCAACGGTGCGGAACACACTGAAAATACTAAGTCGGCCGGCTTGGTGTGTCCCGGGCTTTAAGAAGGAGTTGAGGTGAAGGAGGGATGTTGGGAGAGATTTAGGCCAGTTTTAGGCTGTCTGAGTTTCAGAGAAGCTGACTGATTTTCAGGGTGGATTTACACTGGAGTAAGTGCTGGGTAATGGAGGCTCCACCTCATGTCATTGCCAAAACTTTGCTACATCTGAGACATACAAAGTGCATGTGGATCTGTTTGGCTCTTTTGAGGCCACTCACTATGCAGACATAGATGTGCTGATGTGAAAATACCTTTTTTTAAGCATTTTCGCATTTGGTGTGAATAAGTTATAAAGTTAAAATTCCCACATTAAAATAATACTAATACTAATTAAAAGGTCAGCTTCAGGATCGGAATTGGGAACCAGTGGGTTGAGGTAACAACTGCACATTCCCACTTTTTTTTAAATTTTTTATCTTAATATGATTTCAGAAGAGTTTTTGAGTGTCTCACCTGTCCGTAGAAAGCCACACGATAGTACCGACCAAACAGACGTTTCTCTGAGTTCACAACCTCTGTCACCTTCAGGTATGAGCGATGAATGTCATAGTACAGCTCCGATAACCGCTATTGGAAACACACACACACACACACACACAGTTGATAAACATGTTCCCTCATGCTTTATTTTTTAAAGTCAACCCATAAACTGTCTAAGTACCTTGAAATCTCGTCTCTTCTCAAAAACAGCTATAACAGGTTTGTTGATCTCTGCAATGAGCTCGTATCTCTCAGACTTCCAAAGGTAATCCACGCACATCTCTAACTGCTCCACCAGTGTGTCCTACAGAACAGAGAGATCATTTAGTGTCTATGAGAGACATTTGAAACTATTATTCCTGTGAAATGTGTAAAGTGAGAATGCACCTCTGTGTAAGGAGTGTCCTGAGTGCCAGCGTCTTCTTTCATTGCTCCCTCTTCTTTAACATTAGGAGAGATATTCATGAAGGCGGCCCAACCCATACTGAATAATGCTGGAGTTTAATACACAAACACAGGTTATTAATTCATTCATCAGTTCATCCATTAACCCATTAGTCCTTCCCATTAATCAGTTATCTCTCCCTCAGTATTCCCTCATCCATTCATCTTCCATCCAGTATTTACTCATCTATGCATCCATCAGTCCGTGCATTCACATCCAATCATCCACCCGCTTTACTCTCTCTGTTAAATCATACATTAACAATCACACAATAACTTCATTTCAAATAATCAGTGCTACTATTAATTGTAAACAAACACTGTCTTTGCATTGTGATAATATCACGATATGTGGCACATTACAAGGACGTTTGTGTCTTCAATCATGAAAACATTAGGTGAGCTGGAAACAGGAAGTCCTTGTGGACACTTTCATTCACATTCACGTGCACTGTTGTTCACGTTAATATTTTTACAGGGTGACAGGTACCTTGCACAAGCACAAACATTCAAGAAGACCTTTTTAGAAAAAATATAACAAATTAAAAACACTAAAACAAAAACTTTACAAATATACCTGATTATAACTGATTAACATTACCTTTCTGAGAGCAACAAGCCCATTCCAAGAGTTAAACTAATGGAAACAAGTGTCCGAATACTATTTGGAGCTGCTGTATTTTATAAGCACGGGATAAATGTTCCTTTAATAATAATAATAATAATAATAATAATAATAATAAATAAAACAAGCAAATGCTGCCTTTACAGGTTTTTTTTTTGCAGTGTTAGGAGCCTGACTGAAACATTTACCTTCATATACAGCAAAAAGGATGTTTGCCTTGCTTTTTTTCTGTTAAAAATATATAAACATCCTTCGAACAGGATGAATTTAGTTAAGAAGCAACATTACATACAATACAATATTTTTACTTAAAATCTAGCAAATTTAGGTTTATGCTGCAAGGTTTATGTTAGATTTCTCTGAAAATAAGTCTTGTACAGTACTGTGCAAAAGTCTTATAGGCACATTAAATGCTTCATAAGAACATCTGGAAACTTCATATGAATCTTTTGCACAGTGCGGTAGATTTCAGAATATCTCCGAATACCACGGAAAACAAGATACAAATACTGAATAAGAAAATGATATTTGCGATGTACGCAAACACTGCCTGTGAAGTCACTGACTGACTGAGCAGCAAGGATGCAAAGCTTGGGTTTTAAACAGGCATGTAACTAAGATATTTTACCTAAACATTTTAGGGAATTTGTTATTTGCCACAATTGCCTTTGGTTTGCTTATTTTCTGTAAAGCTACTATGAAAGCAAGCCACCATCGAAACAATGTTAAATCAGTGTGAATGTGTCAACGTTAACTGCATTGAATCAACATCATGTTTGCACCCGCAATTAATGTTGAAAAAATGTTGAAATTTCATCCAAAAATCAGTGGTAATGGCATTGAATCAATGTTACAATGTGATGTTGGTTCAACATCATGCTTGCACTCTCAGAAAACTACAACTGACTTAAAGCCACACAGACTGAAATCAACTGAAGATAAAAGAAGACAATAAATCTCTCAAGATCTCAGCAGAAGTTCTTTTTGAGAATTAACAGAGGTTTAGATGTTGATGTTTTATTGAAAATGTTGGGTCACAATTATGGTGATCAGTGTTTCCTTTAGTTGGGCAGTTTGACTCTTGGCTTTTTTATGTGAGTTTGTGGTCTTTGTAACAGTGTTTACCAAATCATTTGTTGCAAAGAAAACCAGAAACAATGAAGATCAGGCGATATAGTTTTCAGCATCATAAAGTAGAATAATTCACTTATCTTATCCTTGACCAAAAGTGGCTATTTGTTATAATCAAGCGTAGCATTAGTTCTGGCAGGTCACGTTAGTCAAGCTCGCATCAGCTGATCACGTCTACCTATAGGGATACGATGTCTATCACAGCATCCATATATAAGCTCCTTCAGTAATATCAGCAGCTATCACGTTTCTCCGGAGCTCATTACCCTCCTCCTCTCGTCCAGTCAGGATTTGGTATTCTTATTCCCCTCGAATCAGACTAAATTGACATTAACGATATCTGCAATACATTATGTTGTTTCTGGTCTGTTTACTGTAAGGGGGGTTATCGCTGCTCTCACTGCTCTTATGCTAGGCTGCATGGATGTGCAGGGAGTTCTTGCCCAGAACAGAACCATACCACCAATCCAAACTGTATGCTAAATGTCAATCATCTTTGATGATAGTGGTCCTGACAGAAAATAGATTATATTCACAATTCTTTCTTGCCACAGATCAGACATTCTGAATTTGGATTTTTAAATGCATTGCAGGATTTTTTTTTTCACACACAGACATTAAGAATCAGCATATGAATCTCAACAATGGTGACATGCTTTATGCCGCAATGCATGCTGGGAGCCATGAGTTTTATACTATGGTGGCTCCCAGCATGCATTGCGCCATGAAGCATGTCACCATTGTTAAGAGTCATATGCTGATTCTTGATGTCTGTGTGTAAAAAAAAATCCTGCAATGCATTTAAAAATCAAAATCCAGAATGTCTGATCTGTGGCAAGAAGGTGTTGTTGGTGAATATCATCTATTAATAACAAATAGCTTTTGGTCAGGTCAAGATTAGTAAATTATTCTACTTTATGATGCTAAAAACTATATCACCTGATCTTCTTTAGATTTCTTTGCAACAAATGATGTGTTTTGGTAAACACTGTTACAAAGACCACAAACTCACATAACAAGCCAAGAGTCAAACTCCCTCAAATAAAGGAAACACTGATCACCATAATGGTGACCCAACATTTTCAATAAAACATCAACATCTAAACCTCTGTTAATTCTCAAAAAGAACTTCTGCTGAGATCTTGAGAGATTTATTGTCTTCTTTTATCTTCAGTTGATTTCAGTCTGTGTGGCTTTAAGTCAGTTGTAGTTTTCTGAGAGTGCAAGCATGATGTTGAACCAACATCACATTGTAACATTGATTCAATGCCATTACCATTGATTTTTGGATGAAACTTCAACATTTTTTCAACATTAATTGCGGGTGCAAACATGATGTTGATTCAATGCAGTTAACGTTGACACATTAACATTGATTTAACATTGTTTTGATGGTGGCTTGCTATCTAGGATAAAATGTACTGTGAAAAGTGCTACACAAACAAAACTGACTTGTCATGTATGGTCAGGCTATAATCAATCAATGTTTTAGTTTAGAGAGTATGACACATTGGGACCCCTGATGGGGTAAAGAATACTGCAGGTCGGGGCAGGCGGAGGTGCACTCACATTCTCCATCTTGGGGAGTTAGTAAGGGGCTACAGTTAATTACACAGGCTCCCTCTTTGCTCACACTTGAGATCCGACCCTTCTCAGACTTCCAGTAACCTGTGATTGCAGAGTGGCATCAGGTTTAACACAGGTTTACTTGCAACCTAGGGCTGGGCAGTATGACAGTATATGCCATGCATGGGTAGAAGTGTGTCAGTTGGAAGAAATTTGCTATACTGTTAAGAATGACGCAATGATAAGGATTAGCATTTGTAAAATTTCCATTAACTGAATTATCTCAACAAAAAAAAAAAGCCATTCACCGAATTTCCAACTATATTGTGATATATGCTGTTACCATTATATTCAATTAGTCATATTGTAATAGGAATTTGGTCATACTGCCCACTCCTATTTCAAACTTACAAACAAAGGCGAGTGCTCCAGCCATGCATCTAATATAAACTCGTGCCAGCATGCACATGCAAGAGCCAGACAATCCGCCAGAACCAGAGCAAAGAGAATGCATTCAATGACAAGGCCACAAAAACTCACAGCATAAGGAATAAAGCAAGTGGCAGGAAGCAGCTAGGAGCATTTTTCATTCATTATGAAGTACAGCACTGAAAAAAACAACAATAACTGAGCAGCAATGGTCAAGGAGCGTGTCAAAAGAAAGCTCAATTATTTATGCTGTTTGCAAACAAACAAAAAATCGAGAAATTGTCACATGGACATTAGCAGGCATCACTTAAATACTGAGGTGCTCACCTCTCCTCCTCAGAGACTCTGCTATAAGGGCTGAGATGTGGATATAGCACATGGCCGCCTGAAGTGGACAAGGAAAAGAGTTTTAATTTCATATGCATAAACTTTCTCATACTAAAGTTCATATAAACTTCGTTTATATCGTTTTGACCTCAGACAGGTCTCCATTTCTAACATGGATCTTGGCCATGCTTTCTAGCCAGGTGCGTCTGAGCTCAGGTGTGCTGGCATAGGAGTTGGCGAGACTGTACTGCAGGTCCACCAACATTTCCGGGTCCTTTTCATGCTCTTTCATTTGAGAGGTGGCCATTAGGACAGTGCGTATCCTCTTGGTTAGGTCCTTCACCTCAGCCGGGAATGTTGTGTTCTGGGAGAAAGCAAAATATCCATGGTTTAATGTTATAATTTTGTAACAATACAGTGCTAGGTAATGTATTTAGGCTGTTCTTGTCTTCTATGACAAAAAAATCTCCTCTGTCGTTGCTCTCAAAGCTTGTGTGAATACATTTAAATAATAAATCAAACTTCATTGACTTCAAACCTGGGGTGACTTGTCTTGAGGTGCCATATTTAAATGAATACAAATACAGAAGACTAAAAGGGAACATTAATATACAGGAATATAGTACATTCATTGTTGGGGAAGCTAGTTTGACAAGCTACAAGCTTCAAGCTACAAGTTACTATTAAAAAGTAGCTAGCTACATTGAAACTACTTTGACATTGTATTTTACAAATAACTGAATAATTATCAATGAAGAATGTTTTAAGTAAAATATTTGGAGTTTTAAACAACGTACTACAACACAACTGTGATTTCAAAGAGTAGCCTATTGTTTTATTTTGTAAACTATCCAAAGATATCCGACACACAATACTCAAATGTATATCTCAAACTGACTGTCAAAGTGCAAAACTGCAACAAATGTAACATCATTGCAAGAACAAAATGTATGCAACTTAAGTGAGATATACACTCACCTAAAAGATTATTAGGAACACCATACTAATACTGTGTTTGACCCCCTTTCGCCTTCAGAACTGCCTTAATTCTACGTGGCATTGATTCAACAAGGTGCTGAAAGCATTCTTTAGAAATGTTGGCCCATATTGATAGGATAGCATCTTGCAGTTGATGGAGATTTGTGGGATGCACATCCAGGGCACGAAGCTCCCGTTCCACCACATCCCAAAGATGCTCTATTGGGTTGAGATCTGGTGACTGTGGGGGCCATTTTAGTACAGTGAACTCATTGTCATGTTCAAGAAACCAATTTGAAATGATTCGAGCTTTGTGACATGGTGCATTATCCTGCTGGAAGTAGCCATCAGAGGATGGGTACATGGTGGTCATAAAGGGATGGACATGGTCAGAAACAATGCTCAGGTAGGCCGTGGCATTTAAACGATGCCCAATTGGCACTAAGGGGCCTAAAGTGTGCCAAGAAAACATCCCCCACACCATTACACCACCACCACCAGCCTGCACAGTGGTAACAAGGCATGATGGATCCATGTTCTCATTCTGTTTACGCCAAATTCTGACTCTACCATCTGAATGTCTCAACAGAAATCGAGACTCATCAGACCAGGCAACATTTTTCCAGTCTTCAACTGTCCAATTTTGGTGAGCTCGTGCAAATTGTAGCCTCTTTTTCCTATTTGTAGTGGAGATGAGTGGTACACGGTGGGGTCTTCTGCTGTTGTAGCCCATCCGCCTCAAGGTTGTGCGTGTTGTGGCTTCACAAATGCTTTGCTGCATACCTCGGTTGTAACGAGTGGTTATTTCAGTCAAAGTTGCTCTTCTATCAGCTTGAATCAGTCGGCCCATTCTCCTCTGACCTCTAGCATCAACAAGGCATTTTCGCCCACAGGACTGCCGCATACTGGATGTTTTTCCCTTTTCACACCATTCTTTGTAAACTCTAGAAATGGTTGTGCGTGAAAATCCCAGTAACTGAGCAGATTGTGAAATACTCAGACCGGCCCGTCTGGCACCAACAACCATGCCACGCTCAAAATTGCTTAAATCACCTTTCTTTCCCATTCTGACATTCAGTTTGGAGTTCAGGAGATTGTCTTGACCAGGACCACACCCCTAAATGCATTGAAGCAACTGCCATGTGATTGGTTGATTAGATAATTGCATTAATGAGAAATTGAACAGGTGTTCCTAACAATCCTTTAGGTGAGTGTATAGGAGTCGTCAAAAAAGCACATTAACAGCACATGCCGTGATGGAGCTCAGCATTTACTGTGACCGGAGCCGCTCTGAGACGCAAATCTTGAGTTGCTTGCGTGAACACAGTGCGCTTCGCTCTGAAACCCGCTGCAACAAACTAAGCTATATACCTATTTAAATAAATCATAGTCTTAGCCATGTGATAAGTATGGAAGCTTGTTTCCGCCACTGAATAAAAAAGGTAATTGCGACTCGCAATTCAGACTTTTTTTCCCCTCAAAATTACGTGGTATAAACTCGCAATTGCGTGCTATAAAGTCAGTCTTTTTTTCCTTAGAAAATGAGAAATGAAGTCAGAATAGTGAGATATAAACTCACAATTGCGAGAAAAAAAGTTATCTTTTGCATTTTTTTATTCCGTTGTGGAAACAAGCTTCCATAGATAAGTGCACTGAGTTATATCACGTAATTAATAATTTGTTTTCTGTTTGATTGACAGATGTGTTGCCAAAGCAATGGCACAAAACACAACGTTAGTGATCTTTTAGGTTACGAATACGAGATGGTGGCAGGACAGATTCGTCTATGTAATTAATGAGAAACACTTTGCTCAAGGGCACCTCAGTTGTGGGTAACAGAGCGCTGTTCATTCACTCATTCACTTACAAGTCTGACTCTCTAACCATTAGGCCACGACTTCCCCCTGCTGCTTCAATACACTGCATGTCAAAACACAAAACGGAAAGTAGCTTTTGGTCGCGCTACTGCTTACTGCTTACACGCTTATGCTTACGCAGTTTTGCAAAGATAAACATTACTTTTCAAATACCCAAAAGTTAATGTTAGGCATCGTTTTTTTTCATAGAATGTCATCTAGTGCTGTCATCGAAAAATAAAATAGCACCATAAAAGTAGTCCACAGGGTTAATGTATTCAGTGTTGTTCCAGTAGCTAACTACGTTTTCCAGCAAGTAGTGTTGTAGCGCGACCAAAAGCTACGTTTCACAAGTCCACAAGAACACAAGTACAGACAAGAACACATATTGAGAAACGGCCCTGCAATGTATTGAAGCAGCAGTGTCTTCTTCTTACTAAATCACAAACTAAAATTGTGCATTACCGCCATCAATTCACTGAGAACTGAGAAGAGATTGTCTGATGATTACATAAAGGACGGCTTGGATGATTTTTCACATGAATCGACTAGTAAAGGTTACAGTTTTGTATGTAATCTATGCAAACTAAAGATAAAACATTGGGTCCTATCATACACCCGGCGCAATGCGACGTCATGCTCGATGCAAGTGTTTTTGTTAATTTCAGCCTGATGCAGTTATCATTTTCACGTCCAGCGCCAAGTTGTTTAAATAGCAAATAGCACTCGCGCCATCTGTTCGCCCATGGGCGTGCTGGTCTGAAAACCAGGTGTGTTCAGGAGCATTGTTGACGCGTTGCTATTTTGAGGAACGGAAAACGACGGCGCCATTGACCAACAAAAACCTGCTCTAAAGTCAATAGTGCAGTATTTTTTGTGTTATTTAAAGGGCCTGTTAGTAATATGCGCCTATAGGTGGGTCCACAACGTGCATACACTCTGCTTATTACACACACAGGGACGCGCAGCAGCACACACACATTTTTAAATATTAAAAATAAAGGATTCCTCTCTGGAGAAGCATTCAGTCTTTCCGCTCGCAAATTCCGCCAGGTAAATAGCGAATCCGCCATTGTGCAAGTGCAACTGGCTTTTAAAGGGAATGGGAGATGAGACTCTGATTGGTTTATTGCACGTTACGCCCAAAACACACCCATGACTCATTAAGAGACTAGGTACAACCCTTTTGGACCATGCGCCTGGCGTGTCGACCGTTTTTTTTTGTCGTTAAACTAGCAAAAGTGGATTCGGACACGCCCTAAGTGCACCTGCGACGTGCTTCAGACCATGTGCTCAGATCGTTAAAATAGGGCCCTCTGTGTACAGTGTCAAATCTGCTACCAGTTAACATTGGCCAGCTTTAAAGCGTTATTTTTGTGAAACTCTCACTTTAAGTGGCGTGTCTCCATTGGCGAAGTTGTTGATGATGGCCAGAGACTGCTGGAAGCGTGAACCACCGATACCTACATCAGCGATCAGCTGACTCACAGCTTTAATCACCTGGATGAGAAGAAAGGAAAGGATCCACATAGGTTTCTTTGTCTGTCTCTCATGTTCAATCCCCAAACCAGCCAGTAAGCCATTTCACATTTTCAGTTGTCTGAACACATTTATCTACACAAATGCACCCACATACCAAAATAACAGAAGATTACCTGCAGGTGTGAGCGGACGATGCACTTGCCCTTTGTAAACTCAAAGTTCCTCCTCATGAGGAAGTAGAGCAGCGCAGCGGCTTCGGTCTGTGTGGAGCTGGAGCGATGGCTACAGCACTTCAGGATCTCATAACACAGGCTGCCGCACAGATCCGCTTTACCCTGGAAAAACGTGGACGGGAACTACAGAGGAAGAGCATGTGAAAAACAGAGATCAGCACGGGTTTAGTTTCAGTATTGTTGCTTTTTAATGAACATGATCAGCTAGTTCAGGTGTGTTCGATTCAGATTATATCTAAAGTAAATTTAGATTTCCAGCAGCAGGATTGAGCACCATGGGTTCAAATCTACAACGTTTGTCTGCAAAATGTGGTCAGTTTTACATTCTGTACACAGTGCACAGGGTCCCAAATGTAGTTTTTGCCAGACCTGCCAATATTTTAAAATAAATAGCCAAGATAATTCTTGCAGGTCATGAAACTGTATTCAGCATTATTTTTATTTAAAGCATATATTTTTGTTTTTATGACAATAGGGTTATTTAGTGATTTGGATTCTATCTAAACTAAATTTAGATTTTGCATTGTTTTTATTTAAAGCAATATTTAAAATATAAATATTTTTTAAATGGACTTTAACTGTTAAGCGCTCCCGCTTAGAGACCGTCTGGGATTCGTTATCCTGTTTCATGCGCCTCAATCCATGCAGAGCTTTTCAGAAAGACAGCATGCACCATTCATCTATTCCAGAGTGACAGTATGAGATTAATACAATGTTTCTGCTCACTCTATTGTGACCTAATGCAGATATTATATATAATAAACTGACACATAAATGTATTATGAGACAGAATGCAGAAGTTTACCGTCACCGTATAAGGTGGGAATTATTATCACGCAATATTGACTGTTGGAATGGCAGAGAATCGTCTTTCTGCGAGTCATCAAGAAATTATGGTTCTGTTCTATCTAGAGAAATATGAGATAAACGTGTGAATACATATTTCTCCAAATGTGCGCACTTTTGGACTAGTTTGTAGCCTATGTTGTGTACCAAAGCACTGTGATCAAAAATAAATGGGAGCAAACGCGATTGAATATGTACAGGTTTGTGTCTCGTTATTCTATTCAAAATATCAATAACTATAGATTGATTTTGCATTCCTATCAGAAATTAAGTATTATTAGTGTCATTGTAAATAGTTGGCAAAAATCGAAGCTATCTAATCTAATACTTAAATCAGAATATTTATTGTAAAAATGTTTCTGTAACAGCTGCCAAAAATAGGCTATATAGATCCACTGTGGTTTGTGATTTATTTTCAAGGGGAAAAAAAAACTTTTCGAAACATCCCCCCCTCTGTTTTTTTTTCACAAATCGCACCCTGCTTATGACAGTAGGGTTATTTAAATAAGTGGTTCCCAACCCTGGTCCTAAAGTTTGCGTTCTTTTATTTCAGCTGAGCGGTCACGGGGTGCTGTATTCATTTTCTCCTGGTCACAAGTCTTCACGTGATGTGAATTTGCAGGGCGGAGCTCACTAAAACTTGAACTTTGGAATGAAGCGAAATTCGCATGAGCTTGTTTAAATGTATGCATGTAAGTAGAATAATTCCTTTTGATGTGATAAATGACACACATTTACATGCATGGAAAAGTAATCGAAATATGTTGTGTGAATAAACTTTGTAAGTAATAGTGTTAAACAGTGGATATGTTAGCTAAATGTGACTACAAGGTCCAGGTAACAGCTATTAAATAAAGAGCAATAAATAAGAGATGGGGTGATGGTGCTGCATTGTCACGCTAACATTCCAGGTGAAGATAATGAAGAAATGACATGTCTATCGTTGCTCCCTTCAATTGTGTCCCAAATGGCTACATTATGGGACACAATTGCTTAACTTTAAGTGCTCTGCCCTTCAGAGTGAGTAGGGCAGAGACATGCTCTACTTTACAACTGGAATGCACCCAATAATTCCTTGTATCTGCCATCAGTGATAAAAAACAAATCCAGGATTTGAACATGTGAAGAGAAAGGGTTTAACCTTCTGAATATAGAGACGCAGGGCAGTGAAAACGTGTCTGAGGGTGGTGGTGGACTGGTTGATCTGGAAGAACAGCAGGTACGTGTCAAACACTTTTTTCATCAAAGAGTTTTGCCCTTCATCGTGCTGCAACTGTTTCTGTAGTAGAAGAGAAGGTAGCAGGAGTTAGTCATCTTAGAGGAAACACACCATGTGTCCACCAGATGGCAACGTCACGCCTTTACAATCAGAATGTACAGTCACAGAATGGCTGCACCACATATTGAATGGGCTGTAAAATCTAACATAAAAATCTGTTTACATAATATTTGTGTGTGTGTATATACAGTATACACACAGAGAAATATATATTTATACAGACACATATATTATGTAAACAGATTTTATGTTAGATGCGATTAATCGATTTTACAACCCATTGATTATACTGGCAAACAAGATTGTGAATTTCTCAGTGATTTTAATGGTCTCGATTTTAGGGCTAAAGACTCAATAGAATAGTTTTGCAATCCATCACATTGCAATAGGACAGTCTTAAGACATTTAGTAGCATCTTTAATTTATATCAAAATTGATATTAAACTTGAGTTATTGTTGGCATATGCAGCTTGACATAATCTTGTGTTATATTTTCTTAAAAACAGTAAGCTGTGAAGTAATTTTGCTTGGAAATATTATTCTTTGGAAAGTATTTAAAAATACTTTTGTCCACCCAATCAAAGTCAGTGCAGGAAGGCAGTTTTTTGTCAGGTGAGAAGAAAAAAAAAAACCTTTAGACTGGTAAGTCATCATTTTTAAATCTTTTTTTTAATATCTGATTTTTGACTAAAACTTTGACTTTTTGACTTTGTTCCGCTCAAACAGGAAAAAAAAAAAATATATTTTCAGCTTGAAAAAATCTTGAAAAATATGTTTGAAAACATTTAGTACTTCAAAAAAGTATTTCTGCTTTATGAGGGTTACATCACCTGGCAATTTTATAGTCTTAAAGGGATAGTTTACCCAGAAATGAAAATTACCCCATGATTTACTCACCCTCAAGCCATCCTAGGTCTTCTTTCAGACGAATACAATCAGAGTTATATTAATAAATGTCCTGATGTTTCCAAGCTTTATAATGGCAGTGAATGGGACCCAAAATTTGAAGCTCAAAAAAGCGCATACGGCTAGGGTTAGGTGTAGGGAAGGGTCAAAAGTGTAATTATAAATGTAACTACAGAAATTAATTACGGATGTAATTACATGCAGGTATTTTTAAAAATGTATGTACAATGTAAAAACATGTATGTACACAATAAGTGCATTGTATCAAATGATTAATTAAAATGTTAGTACATAGTAGTTAAGGCCACCTAATATAAAGTGGGTCCGCTTGGATTAGCCAGGACATTATTAACTCTGATTATGTTCATCTGAAAGAAAAATGTCATATACACCTGGGATGGCTTGAAGGTGAGCAAATCATGGTCTAATTTAAATTTTTGGGTGAACGATCCCTTTAAAATCAAATTTTAAGAAATTTTATTTTTTTTCCAAAAATGTACAAAAACAATATTCATACAAAGATTTAAAAAAAAAAACACCCTGTATTTCAAAAGATTTGAAAAAGATTTTCTCCTTTTTTATCATCTTAGACATCCTCACTTGTCATCGATCCATATGAAAATAATTAAATATTTTATTTTTAATATAATTTCTCCTTGCATTTCTCTTTGTGCATAAATATTAGTATATTAAGTAAGACTAAAAAAATTGTAGTAGTTTTTGAGTTTTATCACCAAGCACAACTCCCAATTCACATACTTCTAGTAAGTATGAAACATAATACTTGCCTGTTGTGGAAAAAAAATATTATGTTCAGAGTGTATTTTGGGATACATTTCCATTATGTCTATGTATATTACCTTATGATGATGAACAAACAGGTCCAGAACGTCCAGCACGGTCAGGGCTACTTCAGTAGAAAGGTTAGCCTCAATGTCTGTCGGGTTGACGTTTTCTCCTTCAGGAGCGTTTCCATCTAAACACACATTACAGTTGTTTTAATTTCCCATTAAGTCTGAAAACATGTCCAGATCATATGCATTGATATCCACTCTGAGCCACGTATTTTTACTCTAGTGTCACCAACAATGATACACAAACTTAAATGTTCAATAAATGTTCATGGTTCAAAAAATTATCAATTCAATGATTCTAAGTTTACCATATTTATCTAAAACTCACAACAGAAATTGAGTGTATTTGTACCTGTCTCCATCATATGCAGCAGTCTGGGGTTTGTGAGGGCGTTCTTCCCCCTGATGATGGGCATGGTCTGACAGCGGGTGTGTCTGTGCCCATCCTGAGCAGACAGAATCCTGGGTACAACAGCAGTGGGGGTTAAACTGATTAGTAACTGCTATAACATAATCTAGAGTTATCATGACAATAGCACAGAAGGAAAAAAATTTAATTCCCCCATTTTCTCCATCTATTTCTATCTTGGCTGTTTCTTTCAGTGTTTACAGACTGTCAAGAGTATCTTGTCAATTTGACTCTTAGTTTTAAAACTGTGCAGTTTTAAAACATTTTAGCTAAAAAATAAACACTAAATAGCCATATACTTTTTTGTAACAACAGAGAAATATCAACGATATCAGGAGGTGAATGAGAGGGGCTCGCTGGATACGGACAAAAATGGTTCCCACACTATGGATGTAACCGTGAAACTTCTGTGAAAAGACATGATGAACTTATGATATTTACACAGGACGGACCCACTTTATATTAAGTGTCTTTAAGTACTATGTACTAACATTTAAAGGAATCATTTCATATAATGCACTTGTTTTTTTTATATAAAGCTGGATATACACCGATCGGGCATAACATTATGACCTAATATTGTGTTGGTCCCTATTTTGCTGCCAAAACAGCCCAGACCCGTCGAGGCATGGACTCCACTGACCCCTGAAGGTGTGCTGTGGTATCTGGCACCAAGACGTTAGCAGCAGATCCTTTAAGTAAGTTGTGATGTCCATGGATCGGACTTTTGTTCAGCACATCCCACTCGATTGGATTGAGATCTGGAGAATTTGGAGGCCAAGTCAACACCTCAAACTCGTTGTTGTGCTCCTCAAACCATTCCTGAACCATTTTTGCTTTGTGGCAGGGCACATTATCCTGCTGAAAGAGGCCACAGCCACCAGGGAATACCGTTTACATGAAAGGGTGTACATGGTCTGCAACAATGCTTAGGCAGGTGGTATGTGTCAAAGTAACATCCACATGGATGGCAGGACCCAAGGTTTCCCAGCAGAACATTGCCCAAAGCATCACACTGCCTCTGCCGGCTTGCCTTTTTCCCATAGTGCGTCCTGGTGCCATGTGTTCCCCAGGTAAGCGATGCACACGCACCCGGCCATCCATGTGATGTAAAAGAAAACGTGATTCACCAGACCAGGCCACTTTCTTCCATTGCTCCGTGGTCCAGTTCTGATGCTCACTGTTGGCGCTTTCGGCGGTGGTCAGGGGTCAGCATGGGCACCCTGACTGGTCTGCGTCTATGCAGCCCCATACACAACAAACTGCGATGCACTGTGTATTCTGACATCTTTCTATCAGAACCAGCATTAACTTCTTGAGCAATTTGAGCTACAGTTGCTCGTCTGTTTCATCGGACCACACGGGCCAGCCTTCGCTCCCCACGTGCATCAATGAGCCTTGGTCGCCGGTTCACCACTGTTCCTTCCTTGGACCACTTTTGATAGACACTGACCACTGCAGACCGGGAACACCCCACAAGAGCTGCAGTTTTGGAGATGCTCTAGCTATCACAATTTGGCCCTCGTCAAACTTGCTCAAATCCTTACGCTTGCCCATTTTTCCTGCTTCTAACACATCAACTTTGAGGACAAAATCTTCACTTGCTGCCTAATATATCCCACCCACTAACAGGTGCCGTGATGAAGAGATAATCAGTGTTATTCATGTCACCTGTCAGTGGTCATAATGTTATGCCTGATCGGTATATATAATATCCAACTTTATTCACAAACATACTATATTATTGCCCAGCTCTTTATATAAAGTTGGATCAACTGCTTGAATGCTTATCATCACAAAATGTAAACTATATTATCTCCCAGCTTTAATCTGCTAAATGTGAATATAAGGCATAAAGATATTAAGATATTATAAACACCAACTTTATGATGTTCTGTAAAGCTGCTTTGAAACAATGTGTATCATTGTCTCTTTAACCTTACTCGTATCCCACCTCAGTAGCAGCAAAAGTGTTTTTGGTAACACTTTATTTTACAGTGTCCTTGTTACACGTTACATGTCGTTACTTTTGTAAATACTATAAATTGTGCATAATTAAATGCAACTAACCCTAAACCACACCCTAATCTTAACCCTAACCCTAAAGTAAGTACATGTAGTTAATTATTATTACTCAGTACTTAATTACACTGTAACACAGACACCTTAAAATAAAGTGTAACCGTGTTTTTCAATACAACATGGACACAATAAGTATTTTTTTTTTTGACAGTTAGATTAGAGTTAAAGACACCTAGTATAAAGTGGGACCCACAGGGACAAATGCTTTGTGAATGTGTGGCTACAGTATATGTTAGAATGTTATAATCAGGATTATAATCCTTTAGCTAAGAAATGCAATTATTAATTCTATGCATTGCATACATCATGTTAAGTCATTTTTGGGAGCTCTGTGTAGACCGGTTAGGTGTTTACCATTGGGGTAGGAGCCCTGAAGACTGGTAGGACACGTTAGACCCCTTCAGGGTGCCATTGTTCTGTGTGGCCTGAGCCAGCTTAACTGCGGCCGCTAGCTTCCTGCGCACACAACCAGCCAATTAGAGCAGGGTTAATGCCAACCTTCATCCTAAAATGACCTTGCTCCCAGCAGGACGGCCACGCCATTATAGACAGGAAAATCAAAGCCAAGCTTCAAGGGGAGAGTGTTTAAGAGCAGGAAAAGTGAAGCTTGTATCGTGACATTAAATGGCAAAAGTTAAACGTCTCATGCTAGTTTTGTTATCTTTGATGGCAGTCTAGAGATTGCTGAATGACTATCTGTGTCTTACAGTGAGAATGTGAATTTATGTGTGGAAGCCAGACAGAGGAAAACATGGAAACGGAGGGCGTGATGAGGGAGACATGTAAGATTAAACATGATACAACAATGGAAATAGCAAGTAGGCATACTCAACACAAACACAGATGTATTGAAATAGTGGGAATCAATTTCATTCATGAGAACAAGGTCAGACACTGCAGGCTGCGGCTCACTCATATACTACAGCAGTCATTATATAGTATTAGTAAGCAATGATTCCCTTAGTTTTTCATTACTGAGTGGACATTCAGACACCTGAGCAATAATATTCCTTATACCAGAGCTGTCCAGCATTCACACAAAAAGTACTTACATCATGCAGTTGTAACTTGTAACTTTATGGTGCTCTTATTGTTTGATTGATGCAAGTGATTTAGTGATATTAAAAATCATGGTCACACTTTAGATTAGGAACCAATTCTTATTATTAACTAACTATTAACTATGACTTTTGCCTCAATAAACTCCTAATTACTGCTTATTAATAGTAAGGGAGTTGGGTAACACTTTATTTTACAGTGTCCTTGTTATATGTTACATGTACTTACCATAGTAATAACAGTAAATTATGCATAATTACATGCAACTAACCCTAAACCAAACCTAATCCTAACCCTATAGTAAGTACATGTTTTAATTAATATTACTTAGTACTTAAATATATAATTACACTGTAACAATGACACCTTAAAATAAAGTGTAACCGGTAGTTGTTCAGTTTAGGTATTGGGTAGGATTAAGGGATGTAGAATATGGTCATGTACATACTATGTACTTATTACAATAACTGGGTACTAACCCTGAACCTACCCCTAAACCTAACCTTAACCCATGTAGTTACCTTATATTACCAGTACTTTCTTAGGTAAGTACACTGTAAGTACACATAAGTGCACGTATTGTAAAATAAAGCGCAAATATAACATTTAGAAAAAGGCTTTATAAGTATCCTAGTAATATGCATGCTAATAAGCAACTAGTTAATAGCAAGAATTGGACCCTAAACTACAGTGTTACCAAAATCATATTAAGCAGTTCCTTCAGAGGGTTATAAATTAAACCAAATTAAGCCAAATTGAAGCGTTTAAACTGAGATCTATTAAATATTTTAGTTGTAGTAAGTGACAGTGACGATCGATCATGAAAACGTTGATCATTTGACTTTAAAATAATGTATATTATTTCAGAAAAAAGAATATACATATTTAGAAAAGTCTGTCACAATTTTAATTTCATACTGACTTTCAGCACCAACACACCTATTAGTATACAATGTGCGTAACACTACTAACTATATATACTATTAACACAACTCTCAACATTATTGTAATCCTCAAAAGTAACACAGCCTGTTTCATTAAGGTAGAGCTATACACAGTTGTGAAAGCACCGTTTGTGTGCACGCTGTACAAAACAAGCTGCTGATCAAGAGTGCAGTGCTGAACTTCAAGCAAGTACTGTCACACTTCAGTCACGCTGTACAGCTGAATAGGATGACATCTCAAAGTTTGATAGTCTGCTGTATTTGCTGTTATTCGTTTATACAAAACGTGCAGAGCAGCGAGTTGCCAGTACCAGGATTGAAAACCACTGCAGTAGGGTAACATTTGAAATCTGGTATTCAAAGTTTAAATTTAAACCTGAAAATGATCAAACTTTCATGATTTTGAAAAGTTTAAAACACTGTGACAAAATGAATCAGAAACATTAAGACTCTGCATTCTAAATGCAATCAGGTTGTGAGTGATCATGTTATGCTAGGATAACATGGCTCATCAGGTTACAAAAGTGAAATTTCATGCATAAAATATGTAGTTAAAGGGTTAGTTCACCCAAAAATGAAGATTCTGTCATTAATTCCTCACCCTCATGTCGGTCCAAACCCGTAAGACCTTCGTTGATCTTCAGAACACAAATGAAGATATTTTTGATGAGATCCGAGAGCTCTCTGACCCCTCCATAGACAGCAATTTAATGAACACTTTCAAGGTCCAGAAAGGCAGTAAAGACATCGTTAAAATAGTCCATGTGACTCCAGTGGTTCAACCTTAATGTTATGAAGTGCCGAGAAACAAACAAAAATATTGACGTTATTTAACAATCTCCTCTTCCGTGCCAGTCTCCAACGCGATTCACGTAAGCACCACAACTCATGCATGTGATCATGTGATCGTGCTCGGTCAATAGTGAGCCGGTGTTTTGCTGTAAAACCCAGAAGCGCTGTA
>CM077174.1:6621464-6746464 GCA_039654105.1 Coreius guichenoti | reverse complement strand
TCTCAGAAGCAGAAGTTGTCGCTGTTGTGTAAACTTCTATAGCTGCCTTCCCATTTGCCTTCCCAATAGCAAAAGACGAAATCTATGATAACAGTTTTTCTATGACTTTCCAAAAGAGATTGATTACGTTGGTCAGAAGAGAGAAAGAAAATTTGCCATCACTCCCTCAGCTGTTGTATTAGACACACTCATGCAGCTGCGTTAACCAGTTTTCTGTCATTTACTCCCAAGGTTATAAAACACAAAGTATAGTGTTTTGAATGTATATTAAATATTTGTAAAAATGAAAACATATAAAAAAAAAAAAACGTTGCTAGATTTACAATGTTAATAACTGTGCAAACACGTCATCACAGTCTGTGAAAAGGGCCCATTCATTGGGAGAAAATGCAATAAAATGTGTGTGTGTCTGCTCTGGTTTATGTTTGGAGCACCTGGTGCACAATTAAAAGATACTTGCATTTTAATTCTCGTATGGAATCTGTGTTTGGCATCAGAGAGACTGCATTAAACTGGTTTAAGTCTTACTTATCAGACCATAGGCAGTTTGTTGCCATGGGTGGACACAATTGTCCAAAAGTCCAAAATTGGCTCCGTCAGATTTGGTGTTCCCCAGGGATCTACTCTGAGTCCTTTACTCTTTAGTATGTATATTTTCCCTCTTGGTCAGTTCCTTAGAACTCTTGGACTCAAGTTTCATTTGTATGCAGATGACACCCAGATTTACATTCACTCAAAACCCAATGACCCTGCGGCTGTTGCTTTTCTGGAACACTGCATTTCCAAGATAAAAATATGGACAATTTTCTTTGCCTTAAAAGTGATAAGACAGAGGATTCATGATTTCATAGTTTTTTTTGTTTTTGTACATTATGTGTATCTTGTATATCCTATGTTTATAGTATGTTTAGTATATTGTTTTGACGTTTTATTTCTCTGTTTTTGTGTATCTATTTTTACTTTTACATTGTGTCCTTTTTGTAAAGCGCTTTGAGAAGTAGCATTTAAAGGCGCTATATAAAATAAAGATTATTATTATTATAACCAAACCTTATCTATACTTTGTTTGTTAGAAGATAAACCAGGTCTTTTCTCCTCTAAGACCAGACCATATTTTTCTTCACTTTATATGATTCCTTTCATAAAGGTGAATAAAAGACTTTTCATAAGACTATATGTAAATTTAATTAAATAATTTACTACATTAACGCTAAAATTACATTACCCATAACATTTTATTTCCGAAACAATCATTAGGAACTCTACGGGTGGACTAGAATAAAATGTGCAAAACTTGTATCTTTACAACTACTTGTCACTGAGTCCATCCGCTGTTATTTTAGCACTCCCTAAGGTGCCAATATAGAGCTTTTAGGGGTTAATGTAATGTAAAACATAATGTAATCTGAGGGTTCAGCCCCAGTGCTTCTGCACACTTTGGTACCATTTTTGCATGTTTTTCACATTGTAGTTACACCTAATATAAGAATACGTTTACATGGATTGCTTCAATCTGAATTAATTCATTCCGATTGATGACTCCGAACGTAGTCTTTACATGAACGCTAAATAAAGTGATCGGGTTGATGAGCACGTTCATATGTCACAAGCTTCTGAGCGGATTTAATCTTTTGACGTGCACACTGCACGAATATACAGAGTTTCCCGCTATTGTACCTCCTTTTATTTGTTTTAAAAAGCAGACTTAATATTTATCTATTTAAGGTCCTAATTAGGAGACGACCAGCACATGAAGCATTGAGCCGTGCTACTTGTATTTATCAAGCAGTAAAAACGCCCATTCCCGCGCCCAAAACAGTCATCTGTAAATGAGAGTCCGAAACAAGGACTGGTGGGACGTTGTCCTGCTCCACTTCACAGACGATGAGTGGAAAGAGAATTTCAGAATGACAGGACACTCATTTATGACACTTTATTCAACAGGAAGAACAGCTCGTTCCACACGTCATATGTCATTACACCATTTCTATGTCATTGCACATGCGCAGTTTACATGTCCTCTCAATCGGATTACAAAAGGAATAAACCACCCCTTACAATCCGAATGAAATTTTACTCAGATCTGGCCAATTCATTCTGATTGACGTGGTAACGTGACTTGGATTATTATTAGGGTCCATGTAAACTCAGACTCTGCAAGATGTATTCACTGTTCAAAATGTAAAGTCATGTACATAAGTCATGGCTTACTCACCTTTTCACATCCATCCATCTTCTCACTGTTGCTGGGGTTCGACTCAATGCTGATGAGAGAACCTCTGGAGTCCGCATTATTAGCTGTTGATACGGCCAGCGAAGAAAAGGCTGCGAAAGCAAAATGTGTATATGTGAGAGGAAGTTTGTATTTTTTTTTAAAAAAAGGATGTACATTTTGTCAAGCTCCAAAAAGGACCAAAAAACCCATTAAAGTAGTCCTTGTGATATCGTCCAAATATTCTGAAAGCATATGATAGCTCTGTGTGAGGGATAGACTCAAATCCTGAAAATGTTCCCTTCTCTGCAGCCTTTAAATCATCATCTCTTGCCTGCATGTTCAAACTGATGTGCCATGTTCTCAGTTTGGCATCAATAATGTCACAAAAAACAACAACATAGAGGGTGAAATGACACAAGCTTGAGTACTGTAAATAATAATAGACCTTTCATTTTTGGGTGAAGTGCTCTATCTAACACAGTCTAACAGCATACCTATACCTGTAATGGAGTTGAGTACTTCCTTGGAGAAGGACGCATCCATTGAGTTCCCGTGGCGTAAGACATGGGTCACCTGACCTGATAAACCTACACCGACACTGAGATCATCTCTGGAACCCTGTGGAAGAAATCTTATTACTAAACAATCACCGCAGGGACATTATTGTGTGGAATGGGAAAGAAGGTACTGAGATTTCATTCTGATTATTGGAGGAGGGTTTGTTTAAACTCTGGGGTGTGAAAGGACAGGTGCATTTTGAAATTTTGGGCTATGGATTTGTATGTGACAGTGTCAAAATTTTACTCAAGAATTTGCCCATAATTGACTTAAATGTGAAAGAAAAAATGATCCACATTTATTTGTACGTAAAAAGTATTTAAAAATGGAATGTAATATTTTTCTTAGTTTTAGGAATAAACTGATGAAATCAAGAGACAAAGGAGATTTTTGCTGAACAAAGTTTATAAAGCAACCTGTTTCATTATTACATTTATTGAAAGCTGGCTGACAATAGTGAAAATAATCAAGACTACAAATGTGAGTTTTACAAATCAAGTCACCTGAAGTGCATGTAGCGCAAAATCATTTAGACCCTTTTTACACCAAATACAAAAACTCAGTGCCAATGTTTAGCACAGATGAAAGAAACAATGGACTCCTAAGGATTTATTCACACCAGAAGCAGACCTGGCCGCCAACAAACTGTCACACGGGCTCTGTTTCCTTCTGGTATTAGATGTGTTTTTGGTGACCGGTCACAAGTGGTCAGCCAAGACGCATTGCTGTTTCAAACTGCTGGGTCTTAAATGCAAAACTACCCAACCACACTAAGCCACCTGTCCGTATTTCTATGCACAAATATGATCGAATGGAGCCATTTTTATGACTTAATAGGAAAAGAGGCAAAAGAAAAGGATTAGGAGGGAGCAGCTGTGCTATCAAACATAATACAAGAGCTTTGTCGCAATCCTTTGATTTGTTGCACTTCTTCTTAACAGGTCCCATATTGCTATGGGAAATTTTGCCCCAGTCTGGCCTTTTTTTGCATTGTATTTGGTGTGAAATCGATTATTAATATGACTAATATTATAAATAATAAATAATACTCAAGTATAGTATAGTTACTCAAACACTTTACACTCCTGTTTAAACTTCAGATCTTGTTCAACTGATATCAGTTATTGATTAAAAAAAGAGCAATGCTTCTATATTATGTTTTATTTCAATGATGAATATCCTCAGTGTGTGTACCTGGTCACTAGCCGTCAGGCAGATTGGAAACAGATCTCTGAGGAAAAAGCGAGGCATGTTGTCAAGGATCAGTCCATAAAGAGGCAGATACAGAGACGCTATCCGTGCCTGTTTCTCCTACACATACACACACACACACAATACAGTTAAAAACACAATTCGCAATTCACAGAAATTGGTCACAACAACTATATATTATATATATTTTAAGTAAATAAATATTTTAATATTGTACATTGTCAAAATTCACCTTTACGGCATAACGAGAGTCCAGTGAATGTTTAGCCATGAGGTTCTTCAGGCAGGCCAGGGCGAGGTGTCTCAGGTCTTGCTCGTCTTGCAAAGCGAGCCCAGCTCTCGCAACAACAATCCTGTGAGGAAATGTTTCCTGCAGAACTCTTCTGTCAAACTATACTCTGGAAAGCCCACTGAGAGGTAAGACAGAGAGAGAAAACACAATATTGTTAATGATTGTCCCCTTCTTAAAGAGATCCCTTACGGAAAGAAAATATATTTCCCTATATATGAATGATCAACATTAAATGATATAACGGTATATTTGAAAATATACCAAATAATATATTGTGTTAACATATTAAAATATATTCATATATTGAAAAACATGTGACTATATATTTACTGATATATCATAATGTATGTAATTTTGTATTCAGTAATACACTTCATAATATATATATACACTCACCTAAAGGATTATTAGGAACACCATACTAATACTGTGTTTGACCCCCTTTCGCCTTCAGAACTGCCTTAATTCTACGTGGCATTGATTCAACAAGGTGCTGAAAGCATTCTTTAGAAATGTTGGCCCATATTGATAGGATAGCATCTTGCAGTTGATGGAGATTTGTGGGATGCACATCCAGGGCACGAAGCTCCCATTCCACCACATCCCAAAGATGCTCTATTGGGTTGAGATCTGGTGACTGTGGGGGCCATTTTAGTACAGTGAACTCATTGTCATGTTCAAGAAACCAATTTGAAATGATTCGAGCTTTGTGACATGGTGCATTATCCTGTTGGAAGTAGCCATCAGAGAATGGGTACATGGTGGTCATAAAGGGATGGACATGGTCAGAAACAATGCTCAGGTAGGCCGTGGCATTTAAACGATGCCCAATTGGCACTAAGGGGCCTAAAGTGTGCCAAGAAAACATCCCCCACACCATTACACCACCACCACCAGCCTGCACAGTGGTAACAAGGCATGATGGATCCATGTTCTCATTCTGTTTACGCCAAATTCTGACTCTACCATCTGAATGTCTCAACAGAAATCGAGACTCATCAGACCAGGCAACATTTTTCCAGTCTTCAACTGTCCAATTTTGGTGAGCTCGTGCAAATTGTAGCCTCTTTTTCCTATTTGTAGTGGAGATGAGTGGTACCCGGTGGGGTCTTCTGCTGTTGTAGCCCATCCGCCTCAAGGTTGTGCGTGTTGTGGCTTCACAAATGCTTTGCTGCATACCTCGGTTGTAACGAGTGGTTATTTCAGTCAAAGTTGCTCTTCTATCAGCTTGAATCAGTCGGCCCATTCTCCTCTGACCTCTAGCATCAACAAGGCATTTTCGCCCACAGGACTGCCGCATACTGGATGTTTTTCCCTTTTCACACCATTCTTTGTAAACTCTAGAAATGGTTGTGCGTGAAAATCCCAGTAACTGAGCAGATTGTGAAATACTCAGACCGGCCCGTCTGGCACCAACAACCATGCCACGCTCAAAATTGCTTAAATCACCTTTCTTTCCCATTCTGACATTCAGTTTGGAGTTCAGGAGATTGTCTTGACCAGGACCACACCCCTAAATGCATTGAAGCAACTGCCATGTGATTGGTTGATTAGATAATTGCATTAATGAGAAATTGAACAGGTGTTCCTAATAATCCTTTAGGTGAGTGTATATATATATATATATATATGTGATCAGATATGCTACTGCATATGTATAATATATTGCAGATATATTTACTCATGCAGTATAAACACACATATATAGAGAAAAACATAATGCAATATATTTCTTATATTTACTTACATTATAAATGTTTCATATTTTCAAGCTAGTTAACAATAGCACAAGCACACCTGCATGTACTTAAGTATTTAGCAAAGAGACTGTGCTGAAGAGAGCACAGCCATTACTTTTTTAATATAGTAACATGGTCTTAATGGTGTTCAGCCAATCATCAACCTAACCACAAGAAACTCAAGACATACCAGAAACCCTTTTAAATTACAAAATAATTAAACTTAGAACACTAACAGATCTGCCCCTATATTACAAAACACATGAAATAACACTTAATTTTAACATTTAACTCTACTTTAACAGTCAGAAGCAAAGCATGCTGGGAACTAGAAATCTGCTGTAACTCATTCCGTGAATGTGTGTATACACCGATCAGGCATAACTATATTATTATTATTATAATATATTAGGCAGCAAGTGAACATTTTGTCCTCAAAGTTGATGTGTTAGAAGCAGGAAAAATTGGCAAGCGTAAGGATTTGAGCGAGTTTGACAAGGGCCAAATTGTGATGCTAGATGACTGGGTCAGAGCATCTTCAAAACTGCAGCACTTGTGGGGTGTTCCCGGTCTGCAGTGGTCAGTATCTATCAAAAGTGGTCCAAGGAAGGAACAGTGGTGAACCGGCGACAGGGTCATGGGTGGCCAAGGCTCATTGATGCACGTGGGGAGCGAAGGCTGGCCTGTGTGGTCCGATCAAACAGACGAGCAACTGTAGCTCAAATTGCTCAAGAAGTTAATACTGGTTCTGATAGAAAGGTGTCAGAATACACAGTGCATCGCAGTTTGTTGCGTATGGGGCTGCATAGCCACGGACCAGTCAGGGTGCCCATGCTGACCCCTGTCCACCGCCGAAAGCACCAACAGTGGGCACGTGAGCTTCGCTTACCTCGGGAACACATGGCATCAGGACGCACTATGGGAAAAAGGGAATGTGCTGAACTAAGTCTGATCCATGGAGGCCCCACCTCACAACTTACAGGACTTAAAGGATCTGCTGCTAACATCTTGATGCCAGATACCACAGGACACCTTCAGGGGTCTAGTGGAGTCCATGCCTCGACGAGTCAAGGATGTTTTGACAGCAAAATGGGGACCAACAAAGAGAATGAATCTCATTGGTTCTTGCTGAAGCTCAAATGGCTGCGTAACACGAAATTGAATCTCATTGGTTCTTGCTGAAGCTCAAACGGCTGCGTAACACGAGAATGAATCTCATTGGTTCTTGCTGAAGCTCAAACGGCTGCGTAACACGAGAATGAATCTCATTGGTTCTTGCTGAAGCTCAAACGGCTGCGTAACACGAGAATGAACCTCATTGGTTCTTGCTGAAGCTCAAACGGCTGCGTAACACGAGAATTAACCTCATTGGTTCTTGCTGAAGCTCAAACGGCTGCGTAACACGAGAATGAACCTCATTGGTTCTTGCTGAAGCTCAAACGGCTGCGTAACACGAGAATGAGCCTCATTGGTTCTTGCTGAAGCTCAAACGGCTGCGTAACACGAGAATGAACCTCATTGGTTCTTGCTGAAGCTCAAATGGCTGCGTAACACGAGAATGAGCCTCATTGGTTCTTGCTGAAGCTCAAACGGCTGCGTAACACGAGAATGAGCCTCATTGGTTCTTGCTGAAGCTCAAACGGCTGCGTAACACGAGAATGAACCTCACTGGTTCTTGCTGAAGCTCAAATGGCTGCGTAACACGAGAATGAACCTCATTGGTTCTTGCTGAAGCTCAAATGGCTGCGTAACACGAGAATGAATCTCATTGGTTCTTGCTGAAGCTCAAACGGCTGCGTAACACGAGAATGAACCTCACTGGTTCTTGCTGAAGCTCAAATGGCTGCGTAACACGAGAATGAACCTCATTGGTTCTTGCTGAAGCTCAAATGGCTGCGTAACACGAGAATGAGCCTCATTGGTTCTTGCTGAAGCTCAAACGGCTGCGTAACACGAGAATGAACCTCATTGGTTCTTGCTGAAGCTCAAACGGCTGCGTAACACGAGAATGAACCTCACTGGTTCTTGCTGAAGCTCAAATGGCTGCGTAACACGAGAATGAATCTCATTGGTTCTTGCTGAAGCTCAAACGGCTGCGTAACACGAGAATGAACCTCATTGGTTCTTGCTGAAGCTCAAACGTGCCGCGTAACACGAGAATGAACCTCATTGGTTCTTGCTGAAGCTCAAATGGCTGCGTAACACGAGAATGAACCTCATTGGTTCTTGCTGAAGCTCAAATGGCTGCGTAACACGAGAATGAACCTCATTGGTTCTTGCTGAAGCTCAAATGGCTGCGTAACACGAGAATGAATCTCATTGGTTCTTGCTGAAGCTCAAATGGCTGCGTAACACGAGAATGAACCTCATTGGTTCTTGCTGAAGCTCAAACGGCTGCGTAAATTCAATCTGGTCATCATATAACACGACCGCGTTTCTTCAGAAATTTTTGACTAAACCGCTCAATTTGTATGGATTAGTTTTACGATCTCTTTATGAACTTTTTGAAGCGTCAAACTGGTAGTTGCGTAGCTGTCAATGGAGGGACACAAATTGCTCAGATTTCATCAAAAATATCTTCATTTGTGTTCCAAAGATGAACGAAAGTCTTAGGGGTTTGAGACATAAGGGTGAGTAAATAATGACTGAATTTTCATTTTGCCAATATATAATGTCATGTCCCTTCACATCTGTGTATTGACGGCAAAGGTTTCTCATTAAAAGCAATGGCGTTCCTAGTTAGTCGCTATATAGACGTCAAGAGGTGCATTTAGCATCTTAATAGTGACATGCAAGGCGCTTGACCATGCTTCAGTTTTTCACGCCTTTGGAGTGAGAATGGGTTGGATTTTTTTAACAATCAGACTGCTTTAACTTTTTTATTATAGGCTTTTAGCATTTATTTAATTTATTTTATATTTAATTATATCAAGTTCAATAAAACACACGTAATAGTTACCCTGTGCACTTTGGGTTTCCGGTGATTCCTTGTCTGACAGAGGGAGAAACAAGACAGAGAGAATGTTAGGTGGAGTCTACAGTATGTTAATTAGAACTAAGATAAGCATGAAGTTATGTGAATGAGACACAAAGAGGTGGAGATTGTGGTGCTCTCTGACCTGTGATTCGTGCAGACGGGATGGGAAGACTCAGAGGGACATAGTGCTCATAATTACACACTTCCCTTATGAACTCAAACTTCAGCTCAAACAGCGTCTGCGAAAATAACATTTGCATCCAAAAACATTGGATGATAAAGTGATAATCTTCGCAACATAGAGCTTCATGAACAGAGACAGTCAATGAATTAAACAGCCAGACAAAAACACACATAAATGATACACAAATATTACATAACAAAAGTTCTTTCTTTTTCTTTCTTTTAATGTGTCGTGTCTTTATGTTAATGCTAAAGCTGTGCTCACACTAGACTTTGTACTGAGCCAAGAGGTCAGTCTGTCATGATTAGAATCTCTATTGCTTACACATCCTCTTGTCATACAAATTTGCAGGTCATTGTTCAACGAACTTTCGTTTGCAGCTAGATGCAAAACTTCTTCACATGAGTTTGCGTTTACATGCATTTGAATGGAAGTCAATGGTTACTGCTGTGTTACTGCGGTGAGAATGTTTAAAATGTTGCGTACCTTATTGTCACTGGCTGTGATCATGTTTATGTAGTTGCTGATCAGTTTAAAGGTGAAACCTCTGTCCATGAATGTGAAGCACCGCTGAGGATGGAAAATACACATTTAAATCAAAACTGCGATGATAGCAAACTAATTACAAGTTTATAACAAGCTGTTATGAAAAGGTAGGCTCTCTACTCAGACCAATAAGCTGTGCGAATCACAACATTTAAAAATGCACTGATCTGACTGATCTCAGTTGTAGTGTGCTGCTGTTCCTGACCTTCACGAAGGCTGCTATGGCCATATTAGCGGTGCGTGTCTCCTCTGTAAACTCCTTATTCTTCCAGAAGATGTGATCGGACATTGTCATGATCAGGGTCTCTAATCGACTTTGGAAAGTTCCAGGAAATCGTTGTGGTCGAGGGAGCTGAGCAAACACATTTGTTACACATTTCTTATAAATCACAAGTTTGACTGAGTGAAAGACACAGAAGACACACATTTTTTTCAGTTTTAGCATTTACTATGAATTGCTGGTGTTATGGAGTAGATCACAGCTGCATAAAATTGTGAACTTAGGTCTAATATATTACAGCAGAACTGGACTGTCTGCTTTACATCCGAAATACGTTCTTCGGAAAGTAAGGTCTGAGTATTTACTGCGATTCCCAAGTTTAGGACTGTACTGAGCTTCCAAAACATTTATAGTAAATACTATTTTAGTTGTAAATACTTAACTAAAGAACTGGAAGGCAAGTCAATACTACTAACTGTGTATTTGCGTGTAATTTTGCATTTTATTTTATGTAAATTTTTTGTATTTTTTTGTATTTTTTGTATAAGAGTAGAGTTTTTCTTGATGCTGCAAGAGAATTGCCTTTCAAAGTAGAATTACTACTACTATATTTCATGCAACAATATTACACTACAGTGATAGTGATAATGTATTATCAATAATTTATAATATTATTTATAATAAATAAATAAATAAAGAAAGAATAATAAAAAAATTCAAAAATTCAAAATGAATAAAAAGTAACTTGATAAAAAATAATAAATATAAATAAATAAATAAAAATGAAATGGTAAATAAAATAAAAATTAAATGGTGTGCTGCTGAAATGTGACTAGCATTTAACTGTAATATTAGGAAAACAGGAGGTTATAGAGACTGTACTTGCTTGTGAGTGTGTGTGTGTGTGTGAGAGAGTGTGTGTGTGTGTGTGTGTGTGTGTGTGTGTAAGAGAGCGTGTGAGAATGTGTGTGTGTGTGCATGTGTGTGTGTGTGTGTGTGAGAGTGTGTGTAAGAGAGTGTGTGAGAATGTGTGTGTGTGAGTGTGTGTTCATGTTTTTCTATGCCGGGGGGGGACTTCAACCTGAATGCACACTCATGGGGACTCGTGTCACCGTGGGGACCTAAACTGAGGGTTAAATTGAGTTTTTTTGAAAATGTAAAAATATTTTTTATATTTAAAATAGTTTTGTAGTTTTGTGTGATGGGTAGGTTTAGGGGTAGGGTTAGTGTGTGTGTGTGTGTGTGGGTGTGTGTGTGTGTGAGTGTGATGGGTAGGTTTAGGGGTAGGGTTAGTGTGTGTGTGTGTGTGTGGGTGTGTGTGTGTGTGTGAGTGTGATGGGTAGGTTTAGGGGTAGGGTTAGTGTAAGGGGAGAGAATATACAGTTTGTACAGTATAAAAACCATTACGCCTATGGAGAGTCCCCACATAGATAGTGAACCAGACATGTGTGTGTGAGAGAGTGTGAGGAGTGTGTGTATGCACACAAAAAGTTATTTATAGTGAGCCTAAAATCATAAAATTTCATGTCAAATCAAATCAAAAAGAGTGTTGAATATAGACTACCATCAAAATTATAAGATAAAAGGAAAAGAGTAGATGCTTTACATGTCTGCTTACTCAATATTTACCTTAAGCTTAGTAGAGTCCAGCAGATGCTGAGCCATCGACTTCACTATGATCTCTAGAAAGAACCACGAGAACTGCAGAGAACCAAACCGATATCAAATGACAAGATTAATAAAGGTCCATCACTTCTTTAAGAGAGAAATGGTTACGTTAACTCACCTTGAGGACATTCCGTATGACCGCCTGTTCGTTGCTCTTCAGGTCAGAGGTCATTCCCTTGGCCAACTCTTCGTGCACAGTTCTGAAGCCACATGCTTCAGTCTTAAAGACGAACTGGTTAAACAAAAGAGAAATACAAACGTGTCCCATGTTCTCATTCACACTCATTCTTTCTCCAAACACAGAATAAAAACCTCAATAGGAAGCATGTTATTATTTGAACATATGGTAACACTTTAGTATGGGGAACACATATTCACTATTAACTATGACTTTTGCCTCCATAAACTCCTAATTCACTGCTTATTAATAGTTAGTAAGGTAGTTTTTGTAGCATTTAAATTTAGGTATTGAGTAGGATTAAGGGATGTAGAATAAGGCCATGCAGAATAAAGCATTAATGTGTGCTTTATAAGTACTAATAAACAGCCAATATCCTAGTAATATGCATGATAATAAGCTACTAGTTAGTAGCGAGAATTTAACCCTAAAATAAAATGTTACCGAACATATTTTTTTTACATTTAAACACTTATAAAAAATAATTTATAAAAAATCAGATGAGTTATTTGATTGTTTTGTGGATGGAAGAGTGTTTGTCTGTCATTACTGTATGTGATCAAATTTTTTTTTTTTTTTCTGAGGACATTGTGAGGATGTGGCATCAAAAGTAATAGCCTCATCATCAAGCTACAAAATTTGTGGTATAATTTAAGGCAATGTTGAACCATTCTGCTTGTTTACACCACAAAAACTGTGGTCTTGGGCTGGAAAAATCAGCTTCACACCAGTCCTTGAAACCTGTTGGTCCATAACTCACACATTATCTACACCTACGCTGGTCTTGATCTAGCTCTTGGAAGTAGCTGAGACATGCGTGAGTGAAATAATACCTTTATGTAAGAGTGCAAATAGTGGTCCATGTTCTCCTCATGACACTTCGCTAAGATGTGGACCAGGACCCTGATGAATAAGATGTAACGTTAAAGTGAGAATCAAAGATCTGTGTCGATTGATTGTGTTCAGAAGAGTCAGTGATGGGTTTCTGTACCTGGTGGTGCTGGTGGTCACTTCATCACTGTCGTTTTGGGTAAGCACTTTGAAGAGCTGGTTGAAGATAACAGGAAGGAAGCGAACTATGACATGAATCCTCTCCATACTCAGGAGGCCCTGAGAAGACAAAAAAAAAGTTAAAATAAAAATATGGCCTGATTCCCCTTAAAATAGCAAGGATTATTTTAAGGACATTACTCAAACATACAGGATGAGTATTAGTTTCACAACAGTTACTTGCTTCATTCCTCAGAGGATTTACACAGTAATTACAATTACATAGTGTTATGAGATTAAAGTTGATTATTTGTAATAAACACTTTAAGAATCCGTCCAGCAGCGGAGGACTGTTATTCTGCACAGAGCTGTGGAAGAACTGAAAGCGGCACGGGTTGATCTTTGGTTGACCAATCAGTGGAACGGAGCGTTTCATGCCCGCCCACACGTGGAAATCGAATATTTAAGCCATTTTCTACCCCTGAACCGAAAAACATAAAATGAAATAGTTTTCTCATTTTTCTACTTTCAATATTAAATAAAAAAAACGAATGAACACGGGCCAAAATATGTATATTGATTTCACTTCAGAAAATCCAAAAATCGAAAGTCTAAATAAAGCGTCTGGATGAAAACCGTTTACAACACAGTTTACAGTTTGCAATAATACTCAAGCATAATGGAAGCCATCTGATGTTCATTCATCAATTGATAATTAAAATATCAATATCACAATATCAGAGGAAACCAAGATATCTGCTCATCAAAAGCTGGAGTGAACGGCTCTGGTGGAATACATCCTATGTCATGTGATAATCATGTTTAGTTTGTTGCATCATTACAGTTTACTGTAATGCAGTTATACAGCATACAGTTTCCTACTGTGTATTTTGATGCTCATTCATACAGCAATGCTTATTAAAATGAAAACTATTATGAAGTATTGTTGCATGAATAATAAATACAACAATTCTACCCACTTTGCCTAGTCAATACTGTGATGCAATCATTAAGGTCTAATTTAACAATGTCCATCCTCCACAGAAAACAGAGTGAAATGGAAAACACACACTATATGCATGTATTTCTAAAAACAGCCTTAATTTAAGCAAATAGTTTGTGCATGTCTGTAACATGTGAATCTTGATTTTAAAGGCACAATATGTAAGATTTTTGGATTAAAATATCCAAAACCACTAGAACAATGTTATATATTTTGTTGATTTGTGTACTTACATTATCCCAAATGTTTCCAAGAATGTTTAAATCCAGAGAAATAAGCAATTTTAACCAGGACACGGACCGTGCCTGTGTGTCGCCTATCATACCCGCGTTACCCTCGATTTTATTTTCTAGAAACCATGGAAACACCAAAGACGCTTTAATATATTATGTGTATTATTAGACAGGTGAGCAACTGTTTATATACAATAATCGACAGAAAACTAATTATTGTTATACAGCTCAACACGGTTAGTCTTATAGTTTACATCTTGTTTTCTTGATTTACTGCGAGTACCATGTTTTACCATGCCTAATATGGATCTAGCTCACTGCAGTGTGAACAAGTGTCTCATAGTAGCCGCAGAGCGAACACACAGAGTAGCATTATAACATAACTTTCAACACACTCAAATGTATCTAATATGATAAACAGCGCTGCGTTACCCCACATACGCATTAGTGGAAGACGCAGAAACTCTCGTCTGCGGCAGAATAAAAGCTCCGCGAAATCAAGGCGTCATCAAGCTACGCCTTTGTTTTGAATAAGCGGCGAAAAATTACATATTGTGGCTTTAAGTAAAAACATCTTTTGCAAACAGCTACATGTCAGTCTCTAGAAAATAAGTGTATGTATATGTATAAAATGGCTTGCGTTTATAGCCTAGGCGTAATCATGGTACAGTTCTTGACTGATTTTCAAACCCTGGTTAAGGCCCTGGAATTCACTTACTTTAAGGCAGTTGAGGAAGTTTGAGGTAGGAGGTTGAGAGAGGTCTGCCTCTCGTTTTTGGCACTGCTGGAAGAAGCGGTTTAGATGGGGGTCCTGCAAAGATGTCCATGGGAATTATGAGATCATAAAATATAAACAAGATAGAAGTACATTTTCATCTGAGACCGTGGCTCTTTTCAACCTGAGTATAAACTGTAGAAAGCACCACAGTGGACACTTTGAAGATCTGCTTCCCCCCATCGACCCACTTCACATCAGAGCCGTTCTGCAAAGAAACATGGAAAAATATTATGTATGTATGTCTGTGAAAATTCCTCGCCATATCATGTGAGAATCGTCATTATTTGTCTTTGGGACTCCTGTTTTGAAATATTGCAAGACTTTGGGCCCTATTTTAACGATCTGAGCTCATGGTCTGAAGTGCATGGTGCAGGTGCACTTAGAGCGTGTCCAAATCCATTTTTGCTAGTTTAACGACGGAAAAAACGGTTGGCACGCCAGACACATGGTCCAAAAGGGTTGTCCCTAGTCTCTTAATGAGTCATGGGTGTGTTTTGGGCGTAACGTGCAATAAACCAATCAGAGTCTCATCTCCCATTCCCTTTAAAAGCCAGTTGCTCTTGCACAATGGCGGATTCACTATTTACATGGAGGAATTTGTGAGCAGAAAGACTGAATGCTTCTCCTTTTATTTTTAATATTTAAAAATGTGTGTGTGCTGCTGCGCGTCCCTGTGTGTGTAATAAGCAGAGTGTACGTGCATTGTGCCCCGCCTTAGGCGCATATTACTAACACACCATTTAAATAACACAAAAAATAGTGTGCTATTGACTTTAGAGCAGGTTTGTGTTGGTCAATGGCGCAGTCGTTTTCAGTTCCTCAAAACAGCAACGCGCCAACAATGCTCCTGAACACACCTAGTTTTCAGACCAGCACGCCCATGCGTGAACAGATGGGCGTGAGTGCATTTGCTATTTAAACAACGTGGCGCTGGACATGAAAATGATAACTGCGTCGGGCTGAAACTAGCAAAAAACATTTGCATCACGCCTGGCATCACATTGCGCCGGGTGTATGATAGGGCCCTTTAAGTTGTGAAGATTCTTTTGTTTCCTGGTTCACACTTCCTGTTTCTACAGCTACTGATTCTCATCATTTGTTTCTATTTAACCTTCATTATCTCTGTAGCCGTCTTCTTCCTTTGTTCAATGGCAAGTCCTATTGTAAGAACGTTCATGAGTTGGATGTACTTTGTACATGTTACACTGTTAGCATGCAGGTCTTTGTTTAATTCTTGTTTGTCTCCACGGATTAGTGTATATTCTGAGTTATAAAATTGTATTTATCTTAGCAAAACCGAAGACTGAATCAGTCTTTATTGTTACTCTACATTCATCATCATCATAATCACACTTATATCTCTATTTTCTTTTTCTAAACTGATTGTTTATATACGTTTTTGGATTATTGTGCTCACTTTGGTGGATGAAGGCTCTTTAATGAGTAGATATCCACCAGGCAAAGTGCACGAGACTGGAATGCTGAAATCCTGAGAGGTAATACGGCCATCCTTCAGAAGAGGCAGCCACGCATAACCCACTGTAACATAAACCAACACACAGTGCACACAAACAAAGTGTCAGAGCACTACAGCATTTCAACATGCACAGCTTAGGATAATTGGGCTTGATGTGCATCTCTGTCCCAGATGGTTGATAGTTGATACCTGGAGTTTCAAGAGCCTCTTTCTTCTTAGAGCTGGTCTTGGCATTGATGTCACAGGTCACATGATAGAAGGAGAAGAGTAAATGGTGTTTCTCATGAAGATGTGTGGGCAGCTCAATCTTGACCTGATCAAACACATCACAACACACATTAAAGTACCGGTAACCTTCATCTGAACGTAACAGTGCTGACCGACACAGAGTCTGAAGCACATTTGAAGATTTTGCAAACAACCTCATCATAAAAATCTGGGTTCTGTGAATGGTGCAGAACTGTGGAACAGGCAGCCGTGGTGAAAACTGGACCTCCTGGCTTTCCATAGATGCACTGTGGAAATTGATGAAGAACATTTTATATTCACGAGTCAAATTCTAAAGCAGATATTGATGGAAAGTGATGGGAATATTGTGTTATGTAACCTTGAGTGGCTTGGCATGTTCTTCATCGGAGCTTCGGAACTCCACGTAAACTGCGATGTTCCGAGCCTAGCGAATAAAAAAGGAGCATAGCATGGCTACACACTGCATGTTGAATGAATGAAGAGTAGAAAACTCTAAAGAACACATTTGAATCCTTGATAAATTTTCATTTGCTCCTCAGGAGCACCAGCCGTTCAAAAGTTAAAACTTAGCTGTGGTGTAAAATATTTGAGCCAGTATTCCAGTAAAAATTAGTTTTTTCCAACAGTGATTCTAACTAACACTTTTAGTTAACTTTACTTAATGTCTTAACTTGATTGTAAAAATCTGTACTATTCACATACTATACCTTATTCTCTCAGAAAACCCAAGTTAAGATTAATTGATTGGTTTAAGTCCCATTTTGTCAAGCAAAAAAAACCCCTCACCATTATGGTGATCAGTGTTCACTTTAGTTGGGCTTTGGAACATTCGTATTATTATAACTCTCTTCCTATTGATACAGCGATGCAACAAGAAATCACAGTTACTTGGTTTCAAAGGAAGAGAAGTAATAAATAGGTCACTTTTAAAAGTTGACCTAGCTTCTGACTGAACAATTAACTATAGTTAACGATTTAGTCAGAAATTAGGTAACCTTTTAAAAGCAACCTATGTAATACTTCCCTTCATTTCGTATAATGATCGTTTACAATTTTATTGTTAACACTTATGTCATAAACACCTGTGAAACATTTAATTGGCTTGATATAATCCCTCTATATTTGTAACAATATCTTGCAGTTGACCATGCTTGAGTCAGACACAGACTTCAACATTCAGCATCAAAACACAACAATGGTAGCTATATTAAGTCTAGAGTAAATCTAAAGTAAAAGCTCAAGTACTCTCTACAGTTCTTTTTTAGTTACTAGAACTACTGTAAGTGAACTATACTAACTAAGCATTTGTCAGTACAACATACTATTCCTATTTCACTTTACTTGCTTTTTTTAAGGCAATCGGTTTGCATGCTTTTTTTAAAATAAGTCTAACTAATTTGATTTTACAGTGTATGTACTAAAAATAACTAAATATTTACAGAAGTAACATTTGCAATAAAACAGCAGACCGATTAGATTAGATCAATGACCTCATGTTTTCCACTGACAGACTTCCTTCCGTCCATTAGATAATTATGATGTTGCTGACAGTTACACTCATTTACTTTTTAATTAAGAGAGAGAACATTATGGGAATAACTGCCTTCTTAGCGATCTAACCAATCTAAACGCAGCACAGGCAAAAAACTGTATGTGGAATGAGTAGTATGTCCAAATTCACGGTATTCATAAAACAGTAGATGAAAAGTACCCGGCTGACTTTCAACTTCTGCCAAAATTATGCGAAGTGTGCATTCGATTGGACACTTTACTATCCCATGAGGCCATGAGAAAGGAGTTGTGAATGGCAGTAAAGCAGTGCAACTGACGCCGTAAGTCACATGACAATGACAACATGGCGGATACTGTATGTCCAGATTTCAATCTACTACACACATTCACAACATGTGAAAAAACGTTCCTGTGGCAACATTTCTGTAAAATAATATTACAATTCTATATTTCAATAATATTACATTCAAATTTTCAGTGAGTGGCGCTAAAAGTGCGTTCAGTTTTATCCCAAAGAGATGAACGTGAATCTGGCAACGTTTTATTGCGTTGGTTGTTGTACGAATTGTGGCGCTAAAAGGTTAATGATCTATCGTGTTTGAAAATAACGTAGCACCTACACTAAACCCAACACTAATCTTAAACGCTAGAGTTTACAAAAGCAAACACGAGATAAAAAAAACATTTGCTGAAGCAACCATGCCATTTTAGCTTGCTTTTACAATTCTTTGTTCTCTTTTATCGCGATTCGTGTTTCATGGGACTCATAGTCATACCCGAGAGCTCTGCATCACAAGTACAACGCTGTACCAGGTAAGTAAAGACAAACTATGGTGCTGGTTATATGATGCAAACATGTATCAAAATGTATTAGTTTACAAATCATGTACTATGGTGAAAGTGTTTTGTGTATACTATTTCCTCACCTTTGCAAAACTCTTTTGGCTGTCATACTTGAGGTGTTTGGGGTAGATATAGATGTGATTCTTGTAGACTCTGTAAGGTTGGGCAAACTTAGATGAGTCCTGCAGGAACTCGTCTACCTCCACTGTAGGAGCATGTAAGCCGCAGTCCTCAAACGGCCTCAGAGCAACATATGAGGACGTCACACAATCTGAGAAACATGCATGTAGGTGAGTGTGTGGGGACACCATAGCAGACAAGTATACAATAAGCTGCTTAAAGGGATCAGGGTTCACCCAAAAATGAAAATTAGCCCATGCTTTACTCACCCTCAAGTCATCCCAGGTGTATATGACATTCTTCTTTCAGACGAATACTGGAGTTATATTAAAAAATGTCCTGGCTAATCCAAGCATTATAATGGCAGTGAAAAGTGCATCCATCCATTATAAAAGTCCAATCAATACGGCTCCGCGGGGTTAATAAAGGCCTTCTGAAGTGAATCGATGGGTTTGTGTAAGAAAAAATATACATATTTAAAACTTATATATAAACTTATATATCTAGCTTCCGCCAGACCGGCTTCCGTATTCAACTTACGCAGAAAGTGTAACGCCTCTCGCTGTTCAAAACGCTGTAGGATGTAGCGTAAAGTGTTTTGAACAGTGAGAGGCGTTACACTTTCTGCGTAAGTTGAATACGGAAGGCGGTCCGCCGGAAGCTAGATATTTTACTTTATAAAGTGTTAAATATGGATATTTTTCTTACAAAACCCCATCAATTCGCTTCAGAAGGCCTTTATTAACCCCCGGAGCCGTGTGGAGCACGTTTATAAGGGATGGATGTGCTTTTTTGAGCTTCAAATAAAATTTTGGGGTGCCATTCACTGCCATTATAAAGCTTGGATTAGCCAGGACATTTATTAATATAACTCTGATTGTGTTCGTCTGAAAGAAGAATGTCATATACACCTAGGATGGCTTGAGGGTGAGTAAATCATGGGGCAATTTTAATTTTTGGGTAAACTATCCCTTTAAGTGTTAAGTACACAAAACTGAATAACATTTATGAGTAAAACTGTATTTTTGCTTCAGTTCAGCTCCAAATGTGAGAATGCTTGCAGTATTAGAAGAACGTACTGGGGCATTCCATGGGGACGCAGTCCACATTTATTTCAAGGTTTCCAGGGATGGTCTGGAGTTTACTGGCCTTCTCTGCCCTGTAAACAATGCTTTATTTTACTGAGGTTATTTATTATCACATGCTATTCATGAGTGTGACTGAAGAGTCTGTACCTCCTGTACTCTGTGATGAGTTTGATGAGATCTTCTGTGGAAATCTTGTTGCTTTCCTGTTTGAAAAGAGGAGAGAAGCGACATTCCCTGTCCACTGTGCCCTGGTTGTCCTTAAATACTGACCTGGAATATACAGAAGGAAGAAATGTTATGATTGAAATCTTTTTAAATAAAATAAACTGTTAATAGTGTAAGAGCCGTGTTGCATATGAACAGTTTCAGCAGTTTATATTTGCTCTGCCAATGCTGAAGCACCAGGACATGGAAAAGAAGCTCCCATTGGGATTCACTTACCTTACAGACCAGGCAAAAGGCATTCTGTACTTTCCAAGTTTGCTACAGAATTGCTTATTGGATTTCAACATCTTTTGGACAGTCTAGAACAAGCAGAGAAATTGGATTTCAATGTACTACCACTAACTACAACTACAACTTAGATAATATATTAGTGCTTAAATCAATATTCGGTGTATTTAGACGACACATATAAAAATGTTTAAATGCAATTACATTAGTGACATTTAGTGACAATGGCAAGAAACTGATGATTGTGCTTTTCTCAGATCTTACGTTTTATCAGTGACTTTTAATCAACTACTCTTCAGGTCCTATCATACACCCGGCGCAATGCGACACCCGGCGCGACACAAGTGTTTTTTTGCTAGTTTCAGCCCGACCCACTGTTATCATTTTCACGTCCAGCGCCACGTTGTTTAAATAGCAAATGCACTCGCGCGATCTGTTCGCCCATGGGCGTGCTGGTCTGAAAACCAGGTGTGTTCAGGAGCATTGTTGACGCGTTGCTATTTTGAAGAAACTGAAAACGACTGCGCCATTGACCAACAAAAACCTGCTCTAAAGTCAATAGTGCAGTATTTTTTGTGTTATTTAAAGGGCATGTTAGTAATATGCGCCTATAGGCGGGGGCACAGCGCGCATACACTCTTGATTATTACACACACAGTGTAACGTGCAGCAGCACACAAACATGCCAAATATTAAAAATCAAAGGATTACAATGTAAAAGGCTATTATTATATACATAAAGATAAAAATACCTACATGTCAATTGCATGCATCAGAATGACCTATTTGCAGTAATGACGAATGAAATTGGCTAATTATTTGACCAATCGTGACAATACACACATATTTAAACTGACTCGTCAGGTTGAGGTTGTCTATATTTCTCCATGTAAATAGTGAATCCACCATGGTGCAAGTGCAACTGGCTTTTAAAGGGAATGGGAGATGAGACTCTGATGAGTTAATTGCACGTTACGCCCAAAACACACCCATGACTCATTAAGAGACTAGGGACAACCCTTTTGGACCATGTGCCTGGAGCGGTGACCGTTTTTTCCGTCGTTAAACTAGCAAAAGTGGATTCGGACCATGCGCTTAGATCGTTAAAATAGGGCCCTTGAAGTGATTTTAGTGGATATATATGAAGTCAGTTCTCCTCAAGTTCACACAGGTCTCCTAGCAGAGTAACCACAAGTGTAGTTAATCAAATAAACTACGGAGATGTTTCATGACTGAATTTGTGTTCATTTTGTTTAGCGGTATATTGATTGTTTTTATAACTGTAAACATAGCAAAGTACTTTTTGTGATGTTTTGCTTTTAAATTTAGCTTGTTGCATCTTTTCTTAAAATAAATTCTATTGATTTGATATTATTTTATCTAATGCAATGACATTCAGGCATTTTTAAGTGAGCCTTCAGTGGTCAAACAGAGGAGATCGGGATACTTGTAACGCTTATTAAATGCAACATTGGAAACGCACAAAGAACGCACCTTGCCTATTTCACATGAACATGCGCTTAAATACTTAGTCTTTGACACTTCAAATATGACCAACAAATAAGATGTTTAAAAAAATACATGAATGCATTTAGCAGACACTTTTATTCAATGCTACGTACAATAGAAAAATATCTAAATGAAATACCTTGCTGGAATCTGTGTTTTTAATGTAGGGTTCTGTACCACTGGAAATATTTCCCATCAAAACTTTCTCCACCCGTGCCACCATCACAATGTCTGTGTGCGGGTTCATAACGGAAAAAATTGCCTGTAGGAATGATCAACCATGTTAACCACATAAACACATGAACATAGATCTAAACCATGTGACCCTGACACTTACCCCCAGTTTCACAGACATGGCTGAAAAAATTTGAGCAACTTGCACTGACACATCTTATGACATAAAATATGTCAGTACCATTGTTTTGTCTCAAGATCCACAACAGTAATGTTTTTTTTTTCTAAGGCACGTTTATAAAAGCTACTTAAATGACCTAATTGAACTAAGGCTTAATCCTGGCTTAATCTAAACCCTGTCTGTGAAACAGGGCCATATATTCCTATATCCAAAGGGCACTTGTATTGCTACCTGTTTGGGGAAGTGCAGCCAGTTCTCCAAGTCTGGGCTTAATTGGCAGTCTTCTGTTTTCTTCTCTACAGGTGAGGCGAGTCCATTTTCTTGCGGAGAACCGTTACCACCATCCAACCCTTGATCTCCTGGATTAGCTGAACTACTGAGCATTTGCCGCACAACCTCGTGGTTTAGGTCCACATGGAAGTCAGCGGAAACCTTCCTGCCCTCTCGAATGTCCAGAAGAGAAACCGACACAAAGAAAGGCTCGATCTGAGGAGAGACAGCAGTGCTCACTCAGTCAGCTGTAGTGTATAATTTATCAATCTGCCTATATATTTCAAAACCTATTTCAAAAGTTTGCATTCTCAAGCCACCAAACACTGTTGCCATGCAAATGAACGGCCAGAACGCATTGAGAGTTTTCTGTTTTAGTTGAAAATGGTGTCGTGTAAAGTGGTGTGCCCCAAAGAAAAATAACTCATGATTTTTTACAACGGAAATGAATCAATCAAAAACTTACTTTAGCTGGACAATAACTTTTTTTCTAGACCTGCTGTACAGCCAAAACAATCTCTCCTCCATTAATTTCCTGTTATCACTGTGAAGCTGCTTTGAAACAATCTGTATTGTAAAAAGCGCTATATAAATGAAGTTGAGTGCATACTCCTTTTGTTTCCTAAGTTTATAAACCTCTTTGCAGAATTTATATAAATATAAGAGATAAAAGATCTTATTTTTTGTATTTAGTACTGCCCTGCAGAAACAACATAAAACAGTTATATATTTCCCACAAGACAAAATAATAACATTTACATCATGAAGTTGACATCTTGGTTTCAATATAGTGTGTAGCTTTCTTTAGAATCAATGAATGTTTGTACATTTTGTAATGTTTAAGTCCTTCAATTGTCCTAAGTGCGAAAAGCTGAATCTCAAAATTTTTAGCCGTCATCATTCGGTTTGAGCTCACCCAACAATGGCTACAAATTTTGAGATTTTAAAAATGTGCAGTATCCACCTTATTCCTACGCCCCATGACGCTTTGCGTGAACTATGGGTGTAACTTCCGTTAAGCTGTAAACAATCAGTTAAAGGCTCGCTCTATTTTTTTTATTTTTAAACTGGGTACAATGAGATGACATTATTCTACTCACCCTTCAACTATCGAACATTAAAAGGACATTTAAAAGTGTAAAAGCATCAACAAGGTACTTCCAACAGACCATGAATAACCCCAAAAACGCCACAGCAATAACGGATGGGTTAAATATCACTGTAGTAATATATGTATTATGTAACATATGTTGCCTTAATCAAAAAGGTTCATTAACTTCAGCATTGCGTGACACTATTTCAAAGTGATTTCCGTCATTTTGACAGATAATAAATTGTATTTACCTGTGAAAACAAACCTGGAAAGAGACGTGAGGATTTGAGGAGAAAAACGAGATTCTTCGTGGGATATTTCGTAAATTAAATCGGGAGAACAGACCACAGATATGCAGAATATGTTGTCATTTTTCATACTGTTACAGCGGAATGCAAGGGAAAAGAAAACAGCGCCTGACAAGAGCTCTTGCCATAGATATTGTTATAACGTCACGTTAAAATACCAAGCGTTACGTTATTCTTGTGTCTAAAAATAAAACATTAAATACATGAAAAAAAAAAAAAAAAAAAAAATTGACAGCTCATTCAGTCAAACTGACGGATAAGCTTTATTTGTAGGGCGACCTTATGATTTGAAATGATTCGTTTCAGTCTTTTTGAATGGAAGTTCCCCAAACCGGAAGTGCCACCCATAATTCAAAAACGCAGAATTTGCGTCAGGAATAAGATGGATACTACATGATTTGTTTTTAAATGATAAAGATTGTGCAAATTCTGCAAGGGGTTGCAATCAAATGCAATCAAACAGTGTATGGGGCTTGTTTTTAGCACAACTTAAGGTAAGTGTGTTAAAAAGGATATGACATCATACATTAGTAATTGGCTCAGTGTCAGCCTCGTTGATGCAGCCCTGCAGAGTGAGGTTGAGTGAGCGACAGGAGATCATCAATCTCCTCCCAAGTTTCTCGTCAAATGGCTGGACAGAAGCAGAATCCCCATACTCCGTCCTGGGACTCCGCAAAACCTTTAACATAAAGCATTCTTTCCTCACATCCCAAAACAACAAATACAATGACATTCCCTTTGCAAAAATGTTTATTTATTCATGAAACAGAAAGAAACTCAGTTGTGCATATCACACACAGTTGGTAATGCCAAGACAAACTGCATAAAGATATGAGTTATGTGCTGCTTCTGGAGACATACGGGAATATCAGGGTCCAGGGAGAACAGGTTTAGTCTTTCCTCTCCTCTGGCAGCTCTCGAGCCCTCCTCAGTCTCAGAAATATACTGAAAAAATACAACATTACTGTTAATTATGTTTTATGTGCTTATGACACACCATTAATGTCTTGTTTATGTCTTTAAATGTTGGGCTTGAAGTGTTTTAAGGTTCTGAACAGTGAAAGAGAGACTCAGAGGATCATGAACTGCATTTTTATGTTGAAATTTATGAGGTGCATTTATAATTTTAGCAGGATTTTTACATTAAAATCTGTCAAAATTCAAAAAAAAGTCCATTTTATAATAAGTAGAATGTGGAACTCTTTTAAGTCATTGACTGAATTTTCCGGCTGCATGTTTTCACTGTTATACGGTAGGGGACGTTATTATGCATCTTCTGAATTTCCGGATCAAAACACAGGAGAAGAAGCAGCAAAAACAAGTGATAGAAGCATTGCTTGCGCACATGTAAAATATCACGGTCATCAAACATTAAACAGCATATAAATCAAAACTACCAAAAGAATGCATAAAGCTAGAATAAAAAGGGGCTCTATTCTTTCTTTTGATATATTGTATATTCAGATATTGAAAATGAATGAAAATGCTGGCGCTGGATGGCAAAAAAAAAAAACTGGTGGGGAAAGAGTTAAATTTTTTTATGATGGTTTTACTATTAACAGCTGCCAAGATAAAGTATTCATGAAAATTATTGATTATAGTATTATATTTATATATTTGGATAAAGTGAGCATTGTAACCGATCACAGTCATGTCTGTGCAGGCAGTCTAATGCTGATGTATTCATCTCTTATGTAATAAAATCCAGGAAGTAGAAAAAATGTCATTTTGGCAGCTTGGTTCCACTAAAAGCAATTTTTGAGTTTTGAGCTCTGAAACTTGCAACATGTTTTAATAGTACAATTATCTCATTAGATAAATTAAGGCCCATTTCCTTTTTCAGAAAGAGGGTGTATTGATGTCATGTGCCAAGACAGAATTACAAAGAATTACCTTGGCCAGTTCAGGGTGGATTCCATTTTCAGTCGTTTCCTCATTTTCATGGACAGGGACATGATTCAACGACGTATCAATGATCTCTAAAACAACAACAACAAAGAAACATTTTAGTTGAAAATGCAATAAAGTAAACAAATGCAAACCCTTTTTTGGCGGTAAAAAAACCACTGTCAGGATTTACTAAAGACACACAGTGATAAATTAGCGCTGAAAAGGCGTGGACAGTTATTTTTGTGGCTGACCTTATTGCATATGCATTTGTAGGAGTTTCCCTTTCAGCAAAATTTATGGGAGGAGAGTATTTAAATGAATCATGTAAGGTGATTTACTACGGTTTGTGCTTGTCAATTTACTGGTGTTTGTGCCATTATTTACCTCCCAAAAACACATTAATTTACACTATTAGCTAATACAATATGTTATTAAGGAATTAATACATGATGACATTTAATTAATAGCTATTCATATATTACTTAATCTGTTAATCATATAGACTCTTTATTAGTTGCTGATGTAGTAATCATTAATGAATGGTTTAGTTCTTCATGAGTCATACATTAACTCATGATTATCTGTGCATTAGTTGAGCATGAGTTATGCATATTAGTGCACCCGTATTGTAAAGTGTTACCGACGTTGCTTCCATTCTTTTACCTCAGGGTACCAGCTAAAGAATTTAACCTTAAAAGTATGAGAATTATCCAAAATGAAATTTTGTAAATTAGAGGGGGTTTGTCAGCTGGCCTATCTGAAGAATTTGTGAGGTATCAGATCACTTGTAGAGCCATTTTAAGAGCATTTTACACAGTAACCACAGTTCATTTTCAATTGGAAGTGCGGCAGGTGGCAAAATGGCACAGTCTGACAAAACCGTTCATGAAAATCCTACTTTGCTGTGCACTACAGCACACACCACAAAAGAGAGGAAAAAAAGATTACTTTATTCACAAACCTATCAAACAGCATTTAGCTTTTATGTGATTAAAACAATGTGTAGGTGAACAGAATACTCTGTTGCCTTTATTCTATTCTAAATATTCATACAATCAGGGCTACATTATCTGAGACCTCCATAGGATGCTGTGCATAGAGTGTGAGCTGACAACTAGAGCCCCGGGGCCTCTTGGCACTGTGGCATGACCTTATGATTCCTTAATGACTCCAGGGCAACTAGTATAGAAATACTTGCTATATCAGTCTTGAAACTTCAGAATCTATCATGGAAAAACAGAGACTACAAGAGTCTTCATTAGAAGTATTCTTAGCTAAAGGAAGAGACAGTATTAGAGAGTATAAGAGAAAAAAAAATGTGATGCAATGCAGTTGAGTGCTACTCGGTCGGCATTTCTTCAGAAATCTGTTTTATCTATACTCTTCATATTAATCGGTCACTTCCATGATTCACGCAGATTCAAAGATGTCCCCCCCCCCACAGGTATCTGACACTGTTGTTCATTAAAACAATAAATCCAGAAGTATGACATTTGGTGCAGTTGTTGATATGGCCAAAAAGTAAGATGAAAGCTTGTAATGTAAATCAGATTACAGATTACGAATGACATAAAATGCATATAAATATCAGTTGTCACTCTATATCTGCCAATAATATGTCTTAGAAAGATGATATTTAAATGCTTAGTTTTAGGATTAAAGCTCTGTATTTTTTATTGTGTGGGGCAAAACATATAATGCAATACAATACAATAAGGTCCGAGAGATGTGCAAATAAACATTCCTCAAAAGCCTGATGTTTGTTACTCACATTTTAACACAATTTTTCTAAACAATGTATGGACAATCAAGTAAACCTAAATTTCCAGTCCAGTAAGTGTTCATCTTGAAATATTACTAACCATATCAAAGTTATTATGTTTACTTAGTAAATCAGTAAAGATTTCACAGCGAAAGGAGGAGTAAACAACAACCTGAAGGGGAACGTTTTTAGAATTACACTAAAAGGTGTTTTATTTGCTAAAAAAGTATAAACTATCAGGCATGTAGTAGATTGTGTGCAACAGGTTTTTAAGGATATTTTGTTTCATGTAGTGTGTTATAAAGCTGTTTGTGAATGTAAGAGGTCTGCAAAGTTTCAAAGATTAAAGTGCAAAATAACTCTATTGTCTTCAGTAATTCTAGATGAATTACTGCTCAAACCTATGTAGGTTTGTAACAAATTTGCACAATACTACCCTATGGTCTTCACTGGCTGCCCGTGAACAACGTCTACTTTGAGAAGACTACGCTGCCAAAGCAAATACACTTTGCATTTACTTCCAATGGAAGCGGACTCAGGCTCGAATTGATATGGTAAAACCAACGCCATCGTTACTGTTCATATCAAGTGCTGAGGAAGATTAGGAGCTGAAATTCAAATATGGTAATAAGCATTTTGTTTTTGACACGTGCTGTAAGCGGTAGACCGATCACACAGACTGAGCCGTCTGAACAATCAGAGCAGAGTAATAATAATAGTAATTCCTTACATTTATATAACGCTTTTCTCAACACTCAAAGTGCTTTACATGGGGGGGGGGGACAGAGTGATGAAGCCAATCATATATATATATAAATAAATGGGGATGATTAGGAGGCCATGATTGACAGAGGCCAATGGGCAAATTTGGCCAGGATGCCGGTGTTACACCCCTACTCTTTTTATCAAAGGACATCCTGGGATATTTAATGACCACAGAGAGTCAGGACCTCGGTTTAACGTCTCATCCGAAGGATGGGTAGGCTTTCTGAAAGGAGGGGTTTAGAGAAACCAAATCCTTTATCGATCTGTTTTAGACACTGAGAAAAGAGGTGATGCTGCAATGGATATTATGAGAAAACTAAAGTGTTTTGTGACCTTTGGTGCATATAAACCTACTATAGGTGACCTTTAGGAACCTTTAAAATACAAACCCGATTCCAAAAAAGTTGGGACACTGTACAAATTGTGAATAAAAAAGAAATGCAATAATTTACAAATCTCATAAACTTATATTTTATTCACAATAGAATATAGATAACATATCAAATGTTGAAAGTGAGACATTTTGAAATGTCATGCCAAATATTGGCTCATTTTGGATTTCATGAGAGCTACACATTCCAAAAAAGTTGGGACAGGTAGCAATAAGAGGCCGGAAAAGTTAAATGTACATATAAGGAACAGCTGGAGGACCAATTTGCAACTTATTAGGTCAATTGGCAACATGATTGGGTATAAAAAGAGCCTCTCAGAGTGGCAGTGTCTCTCAGAAGTCAAGATGGGCAGAGGATCACCTATTTCCCCAATGCTGCGGCGAAAAATAGTGGAGTTTCTCAGAGAAAAATTGCAAAGAGTTTGAAGTTATCATCATCTACAGTGCATAATATCATCCAAAGATTCAGAGAATCTGGAACAATCTCTGTGTGTAAGGGTCAAGGCCGGAAAACCATACTGGATGCCCGTGATCTTTGGGCCCTTAGACGGCACTGCATCACATACAGGAATGCTACTGTAATGGAAATCACAACATGGGCTCAGGAATACTTCCAGAAAACAATGTTGGTGAACACAATCCACCGTGCCATTCGCCGTTGCCGGCTAAAACTCTATAGGTCAAAAAAGAAGCCATATCTAAACATGATCCAGAAGCGCAGGCGTTTTCTCTGGGCCAAGGCTCGTTTAAAATGGACTGTGGCAAAAGGGGAAAACTGTTCTGTGGTCAGACGAATCAAAATTTGAAGTTCTTTTTGGAAAACTGGGATGCCATGTCATCCGGACTAAAGAGGACAAGGACAACCCAAGTTGTTATCAGCGCTCAGTTCAGAAGCCTGCATCTCTGATGGTATGGGGTTGCATGAGTGTGTGTGGCATGGGCAGCTTACACATCTGGAAAGGCACCATCAATGCTGAAAGGTATATCCAAGTTCTAGAACAACATATGCTCCCATCCAGACGTCGTCTCTTTCAGGGAAGACCTTGCATTTTCCAACGTGACAATGCCAGACCACATACTGCATCAATTACAACATCATGGCTGCGTAGAAGAAGGATCCGGGTACTGAAATGGCCAGCCTGCAGTCCAGATCTTTCACCCATAGAAAACATTTGGTGCATCATAAAGAGGAAGATGTGACAAAGAAGACCTAAGACAGTTGAGCAACTAGAAGCCTGTATTAGACAAGAATGGGACAACATTCCTATTCCTAAACTTGAGCAACTTGTCTCCTCAGTCCCCAGACGTTTGCAGACTGTTATAAAAAGAAGAGGGGATGCCACACAGTGGTAAACATGGCCTTGTCCCAACTTTTTTGAGATGTGTTGATGCCATGAAATTTAAAAACAACTTATTTTTCCCTTAAAATGATACATTTTCTCAGTTTAAACATTTGATATGTCATCTATGTTGTATTCTGAATAAAATATTGAAATTTGAAACTTCCACATCATTGCGTTCTGTTTTTATTCACAATTTGTACAGTGTCCCAACTTTTTTGGAATCGGGTTTGTAGGATAATAGGGGCACTTTAATGTCAGCTAGGGAGGGGATCCTGTTAAATCCCCTGTCACAGATAAGTTGTGTGATGAGCAGATAAATGTTTTTTATAATGGCCTTTGTTTACATGAAGTAGCAGATATGCAGGATCTCAGAAGGATATGGGAGAGGGGAGAGGGAGTTGCAAATGACCTTTTCTCCATGTAATTTTTCAAGTGTTGTGAGTGCTGGGCTTTGTTCATTTGGTTCTGTTTATGTTACATGTGGTTAAAATCTTAAATTAATGAATACAAAAGATTTTTGAATTTATTATTTTTATTGTAATAAAAATGTTTTATGTTTTCATAGATTGTGCCGTATCTTATCAATGCAAAGCCATCACAAAATGATAAGGATTTTTTCCCCCTAATATTGTCCAAAATCTCACCTTTCGTAGGATGTTTTGAAACTTTTGTAGGGCACTGTATGTACAGTCCAATAGATAGCTGGTTCACTAACTGTTGCACTTGTGTATACGAGGACAATCGAGCGATTTGATTTACTCTTTCTATACTTTACCCACCGTGCTTACTGTCACTCAGGTCCATACTCTTGCGATCCAGAACCGGGCCCTCTGGAGGACTGATCTGCAGGATGCGTGTGAGAGTGCTGATCCAATCATCCATGTCTTGCTCGTTCTCGGCAGCCAGGACAAAATATGTCACTTCATTCATTTTCAACTCAAAGGCGTGTTTCCTCAGGCGGTTATTCTGCATGAACCCCAAATGAAATCATGATAAATATTAGTCATTAGTCGTCTCATTGTTCGCTGAACTGCTTTAAAAACGTATTTGCACGAACCTGAACCACCCCGGTGCACGAGTCCAGAAAAATACAGCCTTTAGGTTCCTTTGATATTTTCTCATCTTTATAGAAGTTCATGATATAAGAGTTGTCAGTTAGCTGAGTCAACTGAAAATATCTTCGCTTGAAGGACTGTAAAAGCACAAGCAAGTAACAGGCAATCAGCAATGTTTTACACACAAATAGTTATAGTGATAATATATAATTTGTAATGAAAAAATGTATTCACTTAATAGAAGAATTTGAATCTTATAGAATATACCTCTGACATAAAATGATCACACATTCAAAAATGACTAGTCAATGTGTTAGCACATTGTTTGTCAAATTTGATGAGAAGTTTAATAATGGCCCTAATGGCAGCAGTCAAATGTAGATATCTGCGATGGAGTCAGAAAGAAATCTGCTGACAAACTCTCTTACCCGAACAGTGATGCTGTTGTTGACAGTGCTGTTAAAGTTCCCTTTATAGAGCCAGCCAGACTTAAAAACCCCGATTCCTCCTACACCTCCACTACCTGCACCACCTCCTCCTCCTTTAGATGATGACAAAGAGGTTGTGTCCTACAAAGAAAGTGTTTAGAAACATCTGATATAAAGACAAGAATCAGGAATCATGTCAAACTTTGACACACCTGCTCATTCTTTATTATTACTATTCTGCTCCTGTCATTTTCGCCACATATCTACAATAGGCACATTCATAAAGGCACATGGTAAGCAGATGACACATAGCTTTACTTGTCGTTCCAACCCAATGACCTCACCATCTCAGTTTGTATCTCTTCCTGCCTTTCAGACATTTCTGTTTGGATGAAGAACATCACCTTCAGCTCAACCAGCTCCTTAATCCAAATCGCTGCTAATTTGTCATAACATAATTTCAACAACACTAACGCCAATCAGCACAGCGAGGAACTTGGGAGTACATTAATGTGGCAAGCAGGACGAGGCAGAGGGACCGTGAGAATGGGGCGAGGCCGGTGGCGTGATGATAATGAGCGCCAGATGCGCGCCGCACCGGTCTCGTGTCTCACGGAGGAGCTCAGAAGCATAAAAGGAGGAGCAACGACAGTGAAGGACGACAGAGGACCAGGCCTGGACTTTACGTTGTGTTTTGTTTATGTTTTATTATGTGTGCGCGGCGTTTTTACTTTCAGTTTGTGTTTATTTTGATATATTAAAGTGTTAAATGTTCGGCGGTTCCCACCTCCTCCTTCCTTCATACGAACTGTTGTTACATTGGTGCGGCGCGCAGCTGGCACTCATTATCATCACGCCACCAGCCTCTCCCCATTCTCACGGTCCCTCTGCCTCGTCCTGCTTGCCACAATTACGCAGCTCTTTTTATTAAGTAATTTTAATACTGGAGAACTACAATGGTCCATTGGCAGGTTTTCTAGCCAGCACATCTAAGCCTCTGCAGATGATTCAGAATGTGACAATCTAGTCTTCAATCAGCCAAAAAGAGGGCCCACATCACCTCTCTTGGTCTTACTCCACTGACCGGTTTCTCAGTCAGTAAACAGACAGTATTGAGATACTTAAGAACACAGAGAACAAACAGAGCTGATGAAGTGGATATCTATCTACAAACAACTGAAACGAAAAAGCTACCCTGCTGAAAAATCCAGCATTACTGGTCACCAGCATAAGGTATGTTTTGTATGCTGGGGCCGTACTGACCTCATCTTTGTCCACATCTTCATGGTCGATCTCAAAGGAGTGGGAGGGCAACTTCTCTGCTTTATACAGCTTCCTGTGGGGAGGAGAATTATGGAGAGAGAACAGAATCACTGTCATCCACCAGGATTAGGACAAGAAGAGCAGGAAAGAGACCGTTTTCACTTCCACATGCTTTTTTTAGGTTTGGATTTGTGGTGCTGCTGATTATGTTTAATTAATAATGTTAATCTATATATTATTAATAGCAAAGAAAAGGACTTGTACATGTTTGTTCATGATATACAGTGGGGAGAACAAGGATTTGATACACTGCCGATTTTGCAGGTTTGCCCACTTACAAAGCATGTAGAAGTCTGTAATTTTTTATCATAGGCACACTTCAACTGTGAGTGATGGAATCTAAAACAAAAATCCAGATTTTTAAGTAATTAATTTGCATTTTATTGCATGACATAAGTATTTAATACATCAGAAAAGCAGAACTTAATATTTGGTACAGAAACCTTTGTTTGCAATTACAGAGATCATACGTTTCCTGTAGTTCTTTCCTCTAGACCAGGTTTGCACACACTGCAGCAGGGATTTTGGCCCACTCCTCCATACAGACCTTCTCCAGATCCTTCAGGTTTCGGGGCTGTCGCTGGGCAATATGGACTTTCAGCTCCCTCCAAAGATTTTCTATTGGGTTCAGGTCTGGAGACTGGCCACTCCAGGACCTTGAGATGCTAATTACGGAGTCACTCCTTAGTTGCCCTGGCTGTGTGTTTCGGGTCGTTGTCATGCTGGAAGACCCAGCCACGACCCATCTTCAATGCTCTTACTGAGGGAAGGAGGTTGTTGGCCAAGATCTCGCGATATATGTCCCCATCCATCCTCCCCTCAATACGGTGCAGTCGTCCTGTCCCCTTTGCAGAAAAGCATCCCCAAAGAATATTGTTTCCACCTCCATGCTTCACGGTTGGGATGGTGTTCTTGGGGTTGTACTCATCCTTCTTCTTCCTTCAAACACGGCGAGTGGAGTTTAGACCAAAAAGCTCTATTTTTGTCTCATCAGACCACATGACCTTCTCCCATTCCTCCTCTAGATCATCCAGATGATCATTGGCAAACTTCAGACGGGCCTGGACATGCGCTGGCTTGAGCAGGGGGACCTTGCGTGCGCTGCAGGATTTTAATCCATGACGGCGTAGTGTGTTACTAATGGTTTTCTTTGAGACTGTGGTCCCAGCTCTCTTCAGGTCATTGACCAGGTCCTGCCGTGTAGTTCTGGGCTGATCCCTCACCTTCCTCATGATCACTGATGCCCCACGAGGTGAGATCTTGCATGGTGCCCCAGACCGAGGGAGATAAACCATCATCTTGAACTTCTTCCATTTTCTAATAATTGCGCCAACAGTTGTTGCCTTCTCACCAAGCTGCTTGCCTATTGTCCTGTAGCCCATCCCAGCCTTGTGCAGGTCTACAATTTTATCCCTGATGTCCTTACACCGCTCTCTGGTCTTGGCCATTGTGGAGAGGTTGGAGTCTGTTTGATTGAGTGTGTGGACAGGTGTCTTTTATACAGGTAACGAGTTCAAATAGGTGCAGTTAATACAGGTAATGAGTGGAGAACAGGAGGGCTTCTTAAAGAAAAACTAACAGGTCTGTGAGAGCCGGAATTCTTACTGGTTGGTAGGTGATCAAATACTTATGTCATGCAATAAAATGCAAATTAATTATTTAAAAATCATACAATGTGATTTTCTGGATTTTCTCTCACAGCTGAAGTGTACCTATGATAAAAATTACAGACCTCTACATGCTTTGTAAGTAGGAAAACCTGCAAAATCGGCAGTGTATCAAATACTTGTTCTCCCCACTGTATATTATTACCTTCTGATGATGGGTTTTCATGTTTTATGAGGACTTAATGATTTTTATAGTGTACAAACTGTATATTCTCTCCCCTGACCCTAAACCTACCAATCACAAATAACTTTCTGCATTTTTACATTTTCAAAAACCATAACTTTGTATGATTTATAAGCTGTTTTCCTCATGGGGACCACACACACACACACACACACACATGCATTTTTACATTTTCAAATAAGCATCAATTAGTATGTTTATTAATCCTTTTCCTTCGTGGGGAGTCTAGGGACTACTGATCTCAGGTTTTACTATTTGGTCCTCACAATGTAGGTTAAACAAGTACACACACACACACACACACACACACACACACACACACACACACACACACACACACACACACACCGTCAAGCATTAGTGCACCAATAAATCCTCCTCTCCTCAAAGAGGTAGTATTTTCCACATCATGTGGTGTTTATCACCCCTTTCAGTAAGCTTTATTCTGACAGGACCCCACATACAGGTGTCCTTTCTGCTGCCTGGCTGAGTGCTCTTGTAAACCGGAGCTCTTTGTGTCTGTCCTGGGTGGCAGAGACACTGTGGCAGTTTATGCAGCACAAACACACACCACACACATTTTTCTTTCGACCTACATCACTCTCTGGCCAGCGAATTTGGCACTGCATTTCGCTAGTTTCTCGCTCCTAGTGTTGTTGCTCTAATGTTATTGGTAGACATATTGTTAGAAAATTCGCTATTTACATGGAGGAATTTGCGAGCGGAAAGACTGAATGCTTCTCCAGAGAGGAATTCTTTTATTTTTAATATTTAAAAATGTGTGTGTGCTGCTGCGTCCCTGTGTGTGCAATAATCAGAGTGTACGCGCGTTGTGTGCCCGCCTATAGGCTCATATTACTAAGTTGGATACTAAGTCATATTACTATATTACCAGTGCATTTGCTATTTAAACAACGTGGAGCTGGACGTGAAAATGATAACTGCGTCGGGCTGAAACTAGCAAAAAACACTTGCATCGCGCCTGGCATCGCATTGCGCCGGGTGTATGATAGGGCCCTAAGACTGCAGTCAGTTTCTTTTCCACACATCATTAATTTATTATATCCATATGTGGTTCCAGATAAATTCTAGAACAGTGAAATCGCTCCAGAAATTCTCTGTCCTGTGTTGCCTGCACTCGAGACGGTGACGTGTGAGCTCCACTGACACAGTCCTCACACCTATTAGTTGTTACTCCCTAAAGTCACTCTTCATTTGCATAAAGCGAAACATTTCTTAACTTTCTCAAGATGCTGGACGAGCTTATATCCTGTGGCTGTCTCTCGATTCGCCTGGAAGTCACCATCTCTCCATTGAAAATAGATGGGATCTGTGTTTGGCTGGCATTGTGAACGGGGCGACAGGCTTCTGAAGGACATCACAAAGGATCTGCCTATCCACAAATCACCACTGGGCAATGTCTGGTCCAATCTTGTCTAAGCTAATAAAACAACTAAGGCCAATTCTCTTGGCTGATCAGTCCAGTTCTGTCTTTATCTGTCTGTGTCTTCTCCCCATCTCAAGCTAACTGTTCCCTTGCGTATTCCAGTCTGCAATTTTTTAAATTGAGATATAACTGAATAAATAAGCTTTCCATTGATGTATGGTTTGTTAGGATAGGACAATATTTGGCCGAGATACAACTATTTGAAAATCTAAATATTGAGAAAATCGCCTTTAAAGTTGTCCAAATGAAGTCCTTAGCTTATTACTACTAATAATACATTTTTGATATATTTACGGTAGGACATTTACAAAATATCTTCATGGAACATGATCTTTACTTAATATCCTAAAGATTTTGGCATATAAGAAAAATCGATAATTTTGACCCATACAATGTATTGTTGGCTATTGCCACAAATTTACCCGTGCGACTTATGACTGGTTTTGTGGTCCAGGGTCACATATTGCCTGATCCCCGAGCTGTGTTCCTCTTTGCCCCTAGAGTAACTCGCTGGATCTTTGCTCTTAAGTCTTTTTGCAGACAGCTGCTTCATGATGATTCCAGCTTTACTGGAATGAGCCTCTCTCCTCTAGTTCTCAGGACGTAAGACTTCATGTGTTGATTTCTGTCATTATTTGTACTATAGTACACAATGCATTATGGCCTGGTCCATTTCACAGTGTATACAGGAGTTTGAGTACGAGTAAGTCTTCACCTGTCCGTGTTTGCATTTGCTCGTGACAGGAATATTATGTGTGGCAAATAGAAGAAAACTAACCGAAGCGGAGAGGATAGAGAACTTCAGCGAGGAGCGCATTCTTTTAAAACTGGACCGGTGACTTTGTGCAGCGGGAACTGAAACTTAAAAAGCGGCACCTGAAACAAACCAGCTCCTGTTTACAAGATTTATGACAGGAATATATGTGGAAAATAGAAGAAAACTATTCGACTCCCATAAGAGGGAACTTTGAAACTGCAGCGAGGAGTCGTTCTTTTAAAACTGGAGTGTTTTCTCTCACATCCATAATCACTAGAACGGTGAGTGACTGATGAGTAGAAACTAAACAAGCTGGATTGGCGCTTGAGAATTCTTACAAGTGAGTGATTATAAACACATTAAACGGAGAGGGTAAAATCCTGTCCATTCACTGTAACATCATTTATTCCCAACTTTCTGTATATATTACAGGCTTTTTAATCTTTGTTTATCTTGGTGAAATAGCTGGTCAAATATGTTCTTAAACATTATTAAATTATAAATGCAAAGTTTAAAATGCAATTTAATTTAACTGTGTGAGATGTATTTTCTGCACTTTTTCCTCAATCACAAACAAATGCTGGTTTTACTCTTTTCCATATTTTTGTCCATTTTTGGTTGTTCTTGCTAACAAATAAATATTCACCTTTTTATTAGCCTATTACTGTTGTATGTGTGTGTGATTTTTTATCTACAACCTATTTTGGATTCCATTTCAGACCCAGATCTGAGTTGCCAACATGGCCTATTGGGTCAAGTTCATCATTATTATCAGATGTTAAGTTTAGAAAGTTTCTCTTTATGCAATTTTAAGTCATTATTAGTTTCAGTAACACTTTTAAGGTGACAATGTTACATGTACTTACTATAGTAATAACAGTATATTATGTATAATTACAGGTTAACCCTTTAACCCTAAACCAACACCTAATCCAAAATCCTAAACCCTATAGTAAGTACATGTAGTTAATAGTTATTACTTTTGTTACTTATTTTTGTAATTACACCGTAACAACATCACCTTACCATAAAGTGTAACCAAAGTTTCTCATTATTATGACTTACAGAATAACATTTCTTACTCAGCTGTGGTGGAAATCGGCTTTTATAATTTCAAGACAAATGGTTTGATGGCAAGAAAATTATGCCGTTAGAAGGTTCGGTGGAGCAGTAATCGTACCTGGGCAGCATGCGGTAGTCCCCTGCGTACTCTTCATATTTATACTGGATCACATGCAGCTGGGAGTTGAAGTATTGACAAGCCTATAGGGAAAAAAAAAAACAGTTATATACAGGCAGAGGTTCCTACTGTAAGAGCTAAATGACAAAAAAGCATTCACTCAGTCATTCAGTTCTAGATTTTACCTTCAATTCAAAAAGCCCTACAGAATGTTTTGTGTGTAATTTTCTGAGTTAAGTGAATGACCACTGGCATATCAAAGATGTTTGAGATAAAAATAAATAAGTTTTAGGTTAAACACAGAAGCTCAAACATAAATGCTTTGGTTGCGTGGACATTCATGCATTCACTTAATTTTTGTTCTTCTAAAAATTAATTTAAAGGCACAATATGTAAGATTTTTGAATTAAAATATCAAAAACCACTAGAACAATGTTATATATTTTGTTGACTTGTGTACTTACATTATCCCAAATGTTTCCAAGAATGTTTAAATCCAGAGAATTAAGCAATTTTAACCAGGACACGGACCGTCCACCGCGTTAGCCTCAATTTCCGATTTTATTTTGTAGAAACCATGGAAACACCAAAGACGCTTTAATATATTGTGTGTATTATTAGAAAGGTGAGCAAATGTTTGGACACATTCATTGACAGAAAAGGAATCATTGTTATACAGCTCATCACATTCAGTCTTATTGTTTAAATCACGTTTTCTTGATTTACTGCGAGTACCATGTTTTACCATGCCTAATATGGATCTAGCTCACTGCAGTGTGAACAAGTGTCTCATAGTAGCCGCGAGCGAACGGACAGAGTAGCATTATAACATAACTTTCAACACACTCAAATGTATCTAATATGATAAACAGCTCTGCGTTACCCCACATACGCATTAGCGGAAGAAGCAGAAACTCTCGTCTGCGGCAGAATAAAAGCGTCACCAAATCAAGCTATGCCTTTTTTTGAATAAGCGGCCTCAAGCAGCGAAAAATTACATATTGTGGCTTTAAGTCTGATGGGTTTCAAAACAACATATGGGTGAGTAAATGATAATTTTTATTTTGCTTTCGAATGGGAACTCGCACTGCGTCCTAGGACGCTATGGGGAACACCTCCAGTATGACCGGTGTCTGAAGCACATGTCAAAAGCCTAGGACGTCACCACTGGTGTGACCAGAGTATAAAAGGGCGACTGCAGTACATATCATCCTCTTTCTTGTCATCAGGGGCCGTTTGTTTGTGACATGTCAAAGGCAGTAATGGCAGTGAAAAGTTTCTGGAAGTGTGTACATCTGCGTCAGCATTATCTGACACCTGATGATTTACATGATCTGTGCATTATTTGCTTGGGTGAGGAGCATGCATGCTCAGTCTTCGAGGGGGCTGAATGTGAGCATTGCGAGAGTTTCTCTATGAAGAAACTCAAGGGGAGTTTGTCCCTTTTTTCAATTCGAGAAAGGTATGGAGGCAGGGAGTGCGCTTCTGGCTTCAAGCCAAGAAGAGCAGGATGTGGCTGTAGAGGACGAAAATATCTCTGAGCCCTCACTGCCTGCCTGCCTCACGCATGATTAGTTGTCCTCTGTCACAGACAGACTGAATCTGCCCTGGAGGCGCGAAAGATGTGAGATCGCTTGTAGCAGATTGGATGAGCGATTTTTATCCAGCTCTCTTATCCCAGCCTTCCGTTTCTTCCAGATCTGCATGCTGAGGTGGAAAGATCTTAGAAGAAGCCATATTCAGCCAGCACTCATCTATTTCAGCATGCAAATTATGCAAGGGTAGAGGGAATGCATTAGTCGATGCCACCTGTTGAAGAGACGCTATCTCTCGCTAGGGGAGGCATTGAAGTTGCTCCCACTCTGCTGACCAAACCGCTGCATATGACGTCACGTTTGAACGGCAGAGCGTATGCGGCAGCGGGTCAGGCCGGGGTTGTTCTTGGGTTGCAGAGGCCAAATAACATCTGCCTCCTTCCTTCTCCCCCCCACTCTGTAGTATCCATGGAAGTGTTAAATGGGGGTTGTTTGAAAAAGGTTGTTTGATGTTTTGTCAACGCTACTGTCTTATCTACGAGTGAACAGCGACAAGATCTAACTAAGCTGGTAGACAGTTTTCCGAATATATTTAATGATGTTCCTCCTGGTACTTTTGTTATCCAGCATTACATCAAAGTCGGTAATGCATTACCAATAAAGCAACATGAGTATCGTTGCCCCACAGGTAAGAGAGAAGAAATAAAACGTGAAGTGAAGTATCTTTTGCAAAATGGTTTTGCTATTCTGAGCAGTAGTCCCTGGAGCTCACCATGTGTTTTGGTACCAACGTGTTTTAGAGGTCACCATGTGTTTGGTGCTGATGGGTCCTTTCGCTTTTGTACAGACTTTAGAAAAGTTAATTCCGTCACTGTGCCTGATGCTTTTCCGCTGCAGCGTAGTGAAGACGTACTGGGGCGGCAAAATACATTACGAAGCTAGGTCTGCTGAAAGATTACTGGCAGGTGCCTTTGACCGAGCGTGCTTCTGAAAGTTCTACGTTCAACACGTTTCTTCAAAATACACGGATGGCATTCAAGTTGCAAAACGCACCGGCGACGTTCCAATGATTAATGTCAATGGTTCTAGGTGAGGTTCCTAACTGCAATATTTACTTGGATGACATATTTCAACCTTACACAAGGAGTTTCACATTTTAGCTGCTGCATCCCTAACGTTAAATCTTAAGAAATGTGAATTTGTTAAACTGTCTGTCACAAATCTCGGAAAGCAGGTAGGAAATGGTCAGGCACGTCCATTGGATGAAAAAGTGGCCCCTGTCCTCTCATATCCTGTACCTACTACCAGGTTGGAGTTAGGTAGATTTTTGAGGATGGTTGGTTAATATCGGTGCTTCTGCAAAAACTTCTGTAGTGTAGTTGCTCCATAAACTCAACTGTGTAGCCCTAAAGTTTGTTTTAGTTATACTAACGAGTACTTTTCTGAGTAAAATGTATAATCATAATTAACGATTGATGTGTTTGGCTTTAATGGTTCAGCCGTAAAATTTAGAGATTCGTCACAAAAGAGGATCTGAGAATGTGGTGGCAGATGCCCTGTCACGAGGTTAGGTTTATGTTTCTCTGTATGATTGTATTTAGTGCCCTTTTTTGCTGTAAGAGGCGAGGGAAAATAGAACAGGTGTGACTGGACCTCGATATGGATTATGCAGCGCAATTTGCGTTACTCCGCCTAGGTATCCAGTGGCAGCGGTGTCACTCAGTACCATCGGCTCTCCGCCTGCACCTTGGGATCCATTGGCTCCTTCTCTGTTGGCCGTTGCACGGATGTCATCGGCCCTGCCAACACCTTGGCTCCTCCTTCCCTCGACTCCGCTAACTGGGCTCTGGGTCTGCAACTTCTGGCCACTCCTCCCGTCATCACCACCTTGGATTCTCCCACCATCTGCTCCTCCGTGGGTTCTCTGCCATTCTGTCATTCTTGCCAGCCCTTCGCCTGCTCCTTGTCACCGGCCCTTCGCCAACTCCTCAACTTCCTCCAAAGCCCCCCTCACTCCCTCCCTCATCTGTTTGTTTGTGTTTGTTACGGCACAAGGTCGCACCTTCTGGGAGGGGGAGTTATGTCACAAACATTCAGTTATTTTGATCTTGGTTTCATTTTCATGGACTTTTAGTTTGTTATTTTCAGTCACATGAGTTCCTTTGTTTAGTTTCCCGCCACTTATTAGTTACTATGAAGATTAATTTATCATCACAGGTGTTTGTCATTATTTTCCTCATTTGCTTTGTATTTAAGTTATGTTACAGTTAAGTTACAGTCTTTTATGTGTTCATTCGTCCGGTCACGTTTACACATAGCGGTTGGTTTGTTTGCTTGTCTTGTTTTTGTATTACCTTCTGAGTGGATTATTAAAGACATTATACCTGATCTTCATCTTCATTGTGTTTCCTGCAACCGTTTGCGACAACAGGTTCTTTTTTAGGTGGGGAAGTGTTACAGCCTAAGCCTCATGTGGTTGCATTCAAGTCTTGTGATTATATTGTTGGTGTTCTGATTTGTTTTCTTTTCCCTCTGAGTCTTGTTAGGTTCCACCCCTGCGCACCTGTGCACCTGTGCCCCGTTGCTCTAATGGTGCTCTTGATTAAGTATAAAAGACGAGAGTGAAACAGGATGAAGCACACGGCGGTGAACACTGTGCACATCCCTATGCCCAGAAAGCCATTATGTGTACTTTTTGTTGTGTTGTTGATCTAATACGTATATTGCTTCCTTTAAGAGTGAAGATTATTGTGAAGTTGTCTTGGTTTTAGTGTGGTTAATTTGAATCTTTAATTTGAGTTTGTGTGCATCTGTTATTTTTGGTCTATAATAAACGTTGTTAGTTAGACTGCACATCGCATCACGTGTCCTATTTTTTATGTTGCTTACCCCTTTTAACAAGTGTTTGATTAGGGCTTCGTAACACATATCATATCTTCATCACACCCCTTTGATAATACTGGATAGATATTATTTCAAACATTATGGATTTTATGTTAATTACGTATGTTAGTTACTGTGCATTTATTTTCTAATGTGGGAACTGTATCTTATGTTACTGTAACATCTTTAATTCAGCAACAAGCGTGATTTGAAACATGTATCTTGCATTATTTGCTACTGAATTAAATGATTGTTAAAAAGTACCAAACTGAAAGAAGATCATACTGTTGTGATTCTCATGACATATTACAATGATACTGTGTTTTGAAACACTGGTTATATGGAAAGAAATTATGTACAACTGTAATGAAAGCATGAAATTAGAGTGATAGCAGTGTTCCAAGTGTTTAGATTTTTGTACTACGAGTTTGGAAAATGTACACTTTACACAGTTGCATTCCTGTCTCCTTTTGTATTTCTAAACATCTCTTTTATTTGGGATTACAACCAAAGCTACACACACACACACACACACACACACACACACACACACACACACACACACACACACACACACACACACACACACACACACACACACACACACACACTTACCTGTCTGACCAGCAGACATTCAGCATGTTTGTCAGCTCCCTCTGGCACAGTGGACTTCACGGTTCTCCTCTCTACAGGAAGAGTGGACACCTAGAGTAAAACAGACAGAAATCATTTTGAGCAAAATCAAATGTATCATACAGGACGGGTTTGTGGGTGTCTCTGAGGACTAATTCTCATTGTTCTCAGTTATTTTGCTTAATTTTCATACTCAATCATAGGCTCCTTCTTACTTAGGCCTACTAGAGCACATACACACATGCACACTCTTCAAAAACGGAGGTTTAAATCTCTTGACAAATAAAAGATATAGATTGTATTAAATGTCAGCTTGCTTATTTTGCTCAAGGGTTTAATAAGTCCACATGTCATGCAAATAAGAAACTACGCTTCCAACCACAGGTCGAGAATTAACTGTAGGGTTAACAAGAATAATGACACAGGTGGATGTAATCAGGCATAATGAGTCCGGGCAATGGGTTGTGGGACGATATAATAGACTGTTGTAGAGATATAATAGAGATAAGCTCAAACATAAAAACATAATATAATAAAACATCCACACATGCGGATAGAGGTGTGCAACAAGCCAATACCTGTATCTTGCAATGTAAAAAATATTTGTATCTGTATTTGGGTAAAATCAGAATGTTTGCTTAAACTATATAGAAAGCACATTTTGAATGTAATTCATTTGCATGTGCGACGGGTATAACATATTCTCACCACTTTTTGAAAGACATCCCTGTTGAAAAAACCAGCATATGCTGGTTAGGTATGTTTTGAAGCATGGCAGCTGGTTTGAGGTGGTTTATGCTGGTCCTAAACTGGTTACAAGCTGGTCCTGAGCTGGAGCTAGTTTCTTAGGACCAGTTTAGGACCAGCACTTGACCAGCTTAAACCAGCTCATGACCAGCTAAGGACCAGCTTAAACCACCTCAAACCAGCTGCCATGCTTCAAAACATACCTAACCAGCATATGCTGTTTTTTTCAACAGGGACTGAAAAAAAAAATAGCATGCTGAACCCATGTACAACACACAAAAAGAGCATGTTCAATTCCTGATAATTTAATCCACACATGTAACACAAAATACATTTGCACAGGACTTGATCAGTGGTTGAACGGACATCCTGTTTATTATCATATTCAATGAGACAGACAGTACTGCTGCCAATATATACACCTTAACAAATCAGGCCACTTACATACAGTATTTATATGCTTCTTGCTACCTTTTCAGAGCAGCTCTCATATGAAATCAGTGTTCAATGTATCTGCTTGCGGTGACTACTTCACACACTTACTGCTGAACACCAGAAACTGCAACGGGTCTATTTGATAGCGCTGGGCTCATTTCATTCACTCATTCACTTTACACACTCACTTTGGTAGCACACTATTTTAGATAAATAACTAAAATTACACTGTGACCTGGCTCACCCGTTATAATCCAGCAGGAACAAGGAGTGACTGCATCTAACGAACACTTTTTTTATATAATTCATTTGAATTTGTTATACGTTTAGATGTCATTATCCGTGCCTATCTGAATATGGTAATTGGCTTCAGGCACATCCTTATAGCCTATGTGGATGAAGTGAACAAACCTATAAACATAACGAACCTGGTGTCACAAGTCTGGTCAATGCAGAAAAGTTAATACATGCATTTATGACCTCAAGGCTAGATTATTGTAATGCTTTACTTGGTGGTTGCCCTGCAAGTTTGCAGCAGCTAGTGTATGAAGTATGACCAAATTAGCTCTTTTCCAAACAGAAAGAGCTAGATGAAATATTCTTAATGATATCAATCCACAGTCTGTCTTGAATCATAATCACACCATGAAGAGAACTATCCCCTTGACTGAGCCTGGTTTTTCAGGCTAGAATGAATCACTTATTGTCTTCCCCAATTGTTAGTTCCCCATTTGTTAGGATTAAAGCGTCGGCTAAATTAATGAATGTAAATGTAAGATGGACAGTTCTCACTTCCCATAGTGGGTCAGCCACTTAGGAGATCAAAAGCAGCTATTGTGTGATTCACACTCATGTGCTTTTTGCTAATATATTGGATAATTTAAATTCTTTGCTTTTATATGAAAATTTATATGATGAAAAACTCAAAGCAATTTTGAGGTTATTTGATTTCCCCAAACAGAATTTTTTTTTTAAACTTTCATTTCATGTAGCATGAGAAAGAGACAGAGCACGCTGTCCAGATCAGTGTTTTTTTAAACAGTTTGAAGGACCTACAATATATAATAATCCTCTTGCAGGCTGTCATGATTCCTGTCTTGTGTTTAAGGACTTTTAAGTCAATAATAACTATAATGTCCCCAGATGTGCCAGACTCCTTGTGTTCCAGCGTTTCTTGTGTTCCTGGTCAAGTCTTGTCCTTACATGGATGTATTGTTGAGGTGTTCATTCTGTTTCCCTGGTTTTCTAGCTCCTGTGTTTGTTTTGTTTTGTTATTTATATTCTGTTAAATAAAATGCATTTGGATCCAGCTCTCCCTCATTTTGAGTTTCCCCAGCACCACACAGGCAAAATCATTCCGTCCACTATATTTCACCACTGTAGTAAAGACAAAGTAGATTTAACAAAATATTATCTGGAGATATTTACTTTGTAACTTCTTTCTACCCACTATTATTAGCATAAGAAACATTAAATTCAGATAATAGTAAACCACTTTTTTGTTTCTTAGGTCTACACCACTGCAAAACATCACATATGGTAAACACAGAAGCTCAAACTATGTGCGAGAACCAGTGAGGTTTGTTCTAGCGTGTGCCGCATGCACAAGCTTCTGTGTTTAACGTGTGGTGTGCTCTACACTCACCGGCCACTTTATTAGGTGCACTTGATCAACTGCTCGTTAACGCAAATATCTAATCAGCCAATCACATGGCAGCAACTCAATGCATTTAGGCATGTAGACCTGGGCTGCATTCAAGTCCAATTTTAGACATGCACTCACAAACTTCTCAAAGCACTCCCCCTCTGGAGAATCCCCCCACCATTTTGAAGTGAATTCAACTTCAAGTAGGTGAGGGAAGTTTATTTGGCCAGACCCTCTAAACCTCGATTTTGACCGAGGGATCGAGTCTACTCAGTATGCACACAGGCAGATCCAGAGACCACAATGCAACATGATTGTGAATGCCTTGTTGAAATCAGAGTTCAGAGGAGAATGGCCAGACAGGTTTGAGCTGATAGAAGGACAACGGTAACTCAAATATCCACTCGTTACAACCGAGGTCTGCAGAAGAGCATCTCTGAACACACAACACTACAGCAGCAGAAGACACACCGGTGCCACTCCTGTCAGATAAGAATAGAAATCTGAGGCTACAATTCACACCGGTTTACCAAAACTAGACACTAGACGAGAATTAACAGAGGTTTAGCTGTTGATGTTTTATTGAAAATGTTTGGTCACCATTATGGTGATCAGTGTTTCCTTTAGTTGGGCAGTTTGACTCTTGGCTTGTTATGTGAGTTTGTGGTCTTTAATTACAGTGTTTACCAAAACACATAATTTGTTGCAAAGAAAGCCAGAAACAAAGAAGATCAGGCGATACAGTTTTCAGCATCATAAAGTAGAATAATTCAATAATTTTATCCCTGAGCAAAAGCTATTTGTTATTAATAGATGATATTCACCAACAACACCTTCTTGCCACAGATCAGACATTCTGGATTTTGATTCTTAAAATACATTGCAGAAAAAAACATTTTTAGACACACACACAGACATCAAGAATCAGCATATGAATCTCAACAATGGTGACAGGCTTCATGCCGCAGTGCATGCTGGGAGCCACCATAGTATAAAACTCATGGCTCTGAGCATGAAGCATGTCACCATTGTTGAGATTCATATGCTGATTCTTAATGTCTGTGTGTGAAAAAAAATCCTGCAATGTATTTAAAAGTCAAAATTCTGAATGTCTGATCTGTGGCAAGAAAGAATTGTTTGTGAATATCATCTATTTATGTCAAATAGCCACTTTGGTCAGGGATAAGATTAATGAATTATTCTACTTTATGATGCTGAAAACTATATAACCTGTTAATCTTGGTTTCTGACTTTCTTTGCAACAAATTATGTGTTTTAGTAAACACTGTTACAAAGACCACAAACTTATTTTCAATAAAACAAACGTCTAAACCTCTGTTCATTCTCAAAAAGAACTTCTGCTGAGATCTTGAGAGATTTATTGTCTTCTTTTATCTTCAGTTGATTTCAGTCTGTGTGGCTTTAAGTCAGTTGTAGTTTTCTGAGAGTGCAAGAATGATGTTGAACCAACATCACATTGTAACATTGATTCAATGTCATTACCACTGATTTTTGGATGAAATGTAAAAAAAATTTCAACATTAATTGCGGGTGCAAACATGATGTTGATTCAATGCAGTTAACGTTGACACATTCACACTGATTTAACATTGTTTCAATGGTGGCTTGCTATCTGGGCAGTGTACTCATCTTCTGATGGCCCCGTCCTGCAGGATAACGTGGCATGTCACAAAGCTCAAATCATCTTGAACATGACAGTGAGTTCAGTTCACTAAACTTAAATGACCTCCACAGTCAGAAGCTTTGGGATGTAGTGGAACGGGAGATTCACATCATGGATGTGCAGCCGACAAATCTGCAGCAACTGAGTGATGCTATAATGTCAATATGGACCAAAGTCTCTGAGAAATGTTTCCAGCACCTTGTGTTGAATCTATGCCACGAAGAATTAAGGCAGTTCTGAATCAGAATCATCCATCTTGCGGTGATCACCGCTGTTCAGTGTTCGCAGATTTTGTTTATCTCAAACAAGCCTATACTGTTAAAGAGAAGGGCTGTAAGCGGAAATCTTAATTTTATGTGGCTTCATTTATAAAACAGCACTTTTTTTGGTGTAAACTCCAAAATAAGATCCAAATCCAAAACAAATGTTTAATGGCAAACAAGTTGAACATATGATAGGCAGTGGATTCATTAAAGGGGTCATGAATTGAGAAATCAACTTTTCCTTGAGCTTTTGATATATAAAAGTTCATCGTAATATAAGAATATCCTGTAAGTTTCGGAGCTGAAAACTTCCTTGTTAGTCAAAGAAAAGCTTTTATTGACAGCTGGCTCATCAAACGAGAGATCTGCGAATGTGCTTCCCTGTGACGTCAGAGAGCAGCGAAACGCCGCCTCAACAGAAGAAGACCAATGCCTAATTCTGTAGCCCCGCTCACCGACTTGCGTCTGACATGTAATAGGTAAATAACATAGGCCTACGTGGAGCTAAACTGTGTGATGCTGTGCCTCTATATTGGATCCGACAGGAATGGTGCAACACACTTATGTGAGTAAAAAAATGTTTTTTTTTTATATGTGTTAGTATTGCATTGTTACAGATCGTTTGATATCTACTGGTTATGTTGAGGAAGTTTTGAACATGTTGATTTGTCTGCAGTGAAGTTTTGCTGATGCACGTACTTGGCTTGTGTGTGTGTTAGTGATGCGCGGTTCACGGTTATATCCACCGATCGGGCGGGCCAAGTATTAAAAAATAACATTCCAATTAATTGCGGGTGGATGAGAAATAAATCATTGTGTTTGTTTGATAAAGACATTTTGCGAACCCTGTGGGCGAATCATTTCGGTTGCCGTTTCTCCACATTGGAAGTTTTCAAAACAATTCCCCACATGTACTGACGGGGGAGTCGAAACTCATTATTATGCATAACTGTTATCCAATCATAGCAGTGGGCGTTTACTTCCAAGTCTTCAATGCGGCACGCCCATAAAAACTGAGCGTTCCAGGAGCTAGGCTCAAAACCAGGGTAGAAAATAGCCTATTACTTATTCAGTTTTTGAATGTAAAAACAACACAAACGTCATAAGTTGACCCCAGACAACAGTATATATATATAAAAAAGCCAGTTCATGACCCCTCTAAATGATAAGCCTTTCCTCACAAAAGCCTTTTATTCAGCGTAATGAAGCCTCTCCTCCATTGAGATCCATTAAAAAAACGGCCTCTTGTCTCCTTCCTTGTGTAGTGCACCGCTGCAGTTTTTTGTTTACTTTAGAGGCTCGCCTTTAATGCCCAAGAAGACCTGTACACACTGTGCAAGCAGCAGAATTTTCCCCAACCACATATACTTTTATTTTGGGAAACAATTATGCAGTTCTTCCCAGCTCATAGTGACCACATCCGTCAATTAAAAAAATAAATACCATACAATTTGTTGTAATATCCACAGCAAAATCTACTCATACCACTTCCACCACCCACCAGTAGAGGTCTTAATCACCTGCATTCTGACATGGACTCTTGATATGTTGCATCTGTAATCCATTAGCATGTACTTTCCCCAATGCTGCCCTACTGCCAGTTTCTCTGGATTACTCAGTTGATTACTGATTTAGATTTGTTGGCCTGCATTGCTGTCTTTCTGCTTTTGAGTTCTCCCTTTTTATCATGAACACAGTAGGCTATTGCTGATATGAGGTGTTATATGTTTGTGTGCTTATTGAGCAAATGTGTGCAAGCAGTGTTTATATTTGTGCCATGTAAAGCCCAGATCTGTGTGTGAAAGAGGATGTGGTCTGAACAGGCCTCTTCTTAGCTGTTTTCGGGTGCAGAGTAGGGAGAAGTGTCAACACACACACACAGTCATGCACACAGTCATTTAACACCTTACTTCATGTAAAATACCACGTCTAAAAAAAGAGCCTTTTCAGAGCACACACTTTTTAAAAAAGGTCAAAAAGGGTAACAAAAAAAAAAGGTAAAAAACTCTTAAAATGTGAAGCTGTATGAACACCACAGATTAATACACTTTCTGTACACACTAGCAAAAACGCACACACAAAAAGAGAACAAAGTACTCACAGTGAAGTCAAGGTCTGGGAATAGTAGGAGATCTTGAAGGGGATCTTCCCTGAACTCAGCTTCAAGCTCTGAAATCACAGCCTCATAATCCAGGGGGTCGATCACTTTGGGCTTCTCCTGCTGTGAGACACAAATAAAAACATCTCATCATCAACAGTATCAGAATGCAAAAACAGTTGCTCGTTGTGCTGAGAGGTAGTGTGTATTTCCAAGTTAAATTTGCTCTTGCATCATCTTTAATGATATAGATAGATAGTGTAAATTGTAGAGCAACCGGCATTTAATTACTGTTGCTTTTCTAGATGGGGGCTGAATCGTGTGTCTGAACCTAGGAGTTATCGCTCCCTTTGCATCTAAGATAAAAAGAAAAAAAAAAGAAAAGAAAAAAACAGATGAAAATAATTTGGAGGGAGAGGTCTCTGACTCTGAAAGCTATTACACTTCACAAAACTTCTGAGGGTGAGATTTTAAGTGAATTCAATTCCATTGTTGAAAATGAATTCACACAACCATCACACAGAAGGTGGAGTTCAAGCTAATTTGAGTCTGATTGTAAGAGTGATGCTCTTCCTGGATTTAAGCAAAAAATGACAACAGTAAACAGAGAATTTTTTGTGCAAATAAACTGGACTATAGATGTATCTTCTTATCAAGGTTTTGTGTGCTTTAAAGGGTGCCTTTATAATACTGTGCATTCAGGAATTCCCCATTTTCAACTTTCCAAATCTATTAAAAAGAAGAATTTTTTTTTTAATAATTACACTGCCAGAGGTACCCTGCTGAAAAATCCATTATTGCTGGTCACCAGCATAAGGTATGTTTTTCATGCTGGGACCTGCATCAGATGCTGGTTTCTGATTTGCATGCAAGCGGCAGTGCCTGTGGACCAGCTACACTAGCTCAGTTTAGCTTGACCAGCTAGACCAGCTCTAACCAGCATAAACGAGACATGGAATTCATGCTGGTTTATGCTGGATTTTTCAGCAGGGTATTCATATACGACTACAAGTATTTTTGGGTATGAAGCTGTGCACATCTGAATTGTGGGCTTTTTTGCCATTTTATTTATAAGATCCTATCAAGCTGGTTGGAAAGTTTTTTTTTTTTGATCTCTCCAGCGATGTTTGATTGGATTCAAGTCCAGAACCTTCAGCCCAGTCTGAGGTCCTAAGTGCTCTGGACTAGGTTTCATTGTCTTACACGACACTGTTTTCAACTAAAAACATTACATTTTGTATGCCCTTTGGCCATTCATTTACACAACAATGGCGTTTTGGGGGCCTGAAAATGCAAACTTTTGACTGACGGGATTCAAAGTTTTTGAAAACGATACCATTATCGTCTCTGTGTAAACAACAAAAACGTGAATTTGTGAAAACAGTGACGTCATGCATGCGTATTGAGTGTTCAGTCTATAGGCGTGTAGTGTTTCTTTACAAAGTGACATCGCCAACTACTGGCCTGGCATGAATAATACAGCATTTTAGTTGTTTCCGTGGATCCGTGTGAACGGGGATCGTTTTTGACAACGTTGTCGTCTGTACACAAAAAAAGGAAGGAAAAACGTTTCCATTTTTAGAACATCGTTGTCGTGTAAATGTACCCTTCAGCTGTTAACCTTTTATAAACAGGTAGACTGGGCAATAAGGCTTTCAAATTGAAAAATTGTTTCAGTCCCTCCTCTCCAGCAACCTGTCACTCACTGATGATCACTCACTCACCTGTCACTCACTCAGTGATCACAGCAATTAGTGAACAACAACGATCAAATTATCCAGGTGGATAAAGCCAAGTCCCGGTCTAACTTCTCATTCGAAAAACCATTTTACTTGGATATATACACTCACCTAAAGGATTATTAGGAACACCATACTAATACTGTGTTTGACCCCCTTTCGCCTTCAGAACTGCCTTAATTCTACGTGGCATTGATTCAACAAGGTGCTGAAAGCATTCTTTAGAAATGTTGGCCCATATTGATAGGATAGCATCTTGCAGTTGATGGAGATTTGTGGGATGCACATCCAGGGCACAAAGCTCCCGTTCCACCACATCCCAAAGATGCTCTATTGGGTTGAGATCTGGTGACTGTGGGGGCCATTTTAGTACAGTGAACTCATTGTCATGTTCAAGAAACCAATTTGAAATGATTCGAGCTTTGTGACATGGTGCATTATCCTGCTGGAAGTAGCCATCAGAGGATGGGTACATGGTGGTCATAAAGGGATGGACATGGTCAGAAACAATGCTCAGGTAGGCCGTGGCATTTAAACGATGCCCAATTGGCACTAAGGGGCCTAAAGTGTGCCAAGAAAACATCCCCCACACCATTACACCACCACCACCAGCCTGCACAGTGGTAACAAGGCATGATGGATCCATGTTCTCATTCTGTTTACGCCAAATTCTGACTCTACCATCTGAATGTCTCAACAGAAATCGAGACTCATCAGACCAGGCAACATTTTTCCAGTCTTCAACTGTCCAATTTTGGTGAGCTCGTGCAAATTGTAGCCTCTTTTTCCTATTTGTAGTGGAGATGAGTGGTACCCGGTGGGGTCTTCTGCTGTTGTAGCCCATCCGCCTCAAGGTTGTGCGTGTTGTGGCTTCACAAATGCTTTGCTGCATACCTCGGTTGTAACGAGTGGTTATTTCAGTCAAAGTTGCTCTTCTATCAGCTTGAATCAGTCGGCCCATTCTCCTCTGACCTCTAGCATCAACAAGGCATTTTCGCCCACAGGACTGCCGCATACTGGATGTTTTTCCCTTTTCACACCATTCTTTGTAAACTCTAGAAATGGTTGTGCGTGAAAATCCCAGTAACTGAGCAGATTGTGAAATACTCAGACCGGCCCGTCTGGCACCAACAACCATGCCACGCTCAAAATTGCTTAAATCACCTTTCTTTCCCATTCTGACATTCAGTTTGGAGTTCAGGAGATTGTCTTGACCAGGACCACACCCCTAAATGCATTGAAGCAACTGCCATGTGATTGGTTGATTAGATAATTGCATTAATGAGAAATTGAACAGGTGTTCCTAATAATCCTTTAGGTGAGTGTATATATATATATATAGATATATTCCCAAATGTAATCAACTGTATTTACATGAATACGCCACATGATTGGGCATTTTGTGTGCATATCTGTGTGTGCGTATTTGACCATGCAAGCTCAATAAGCTGTGAAAGAGAACTGATTTCAGGATGCAGTCTGAGAGGTGGCTTTATGTGTGTGCAGTTTGGGTGTGTCAGTCAGTGCAAGTACTGCATTGAGTTATTTTATGGCACTTAATGGCATATTGCACTTTATAAAAACTCATTTTAACACCATGCACGTCATTCTCTCTGTTTTCTCATTCATGCATGTTTCTTTATCACTTTAAAGTGTCAGTGACTTTAAAGGTGGGGTAACTGCTTTCTGGTAACCGATGTTGATATTTCAAATCACCAAAACAAACACGCCCCTACCCCAAAAGGGTCTCGCCCCTATTTTGATAGCTCCGCCCCACACGTACGCAGCGCAGGCAACGACTATGGCGGAATCTGCTGTGCCAGCCGGCCGAGGGTATGATATCATCAATAAGTGAAAGCAATGCGTGTTACTATGGTAATCCAGGTCGAATGTTCAATGAAAAAGTCATCCCTTCCATCCCAAAAACACAAACACAGTTCTCATGAACAACTCGATAGCATGAGCACGAATTATATTACAATTATGACAAGATTAGAGGGTTATATCGATCACGAAAAGAGGAACCAAAGGAAACAAACATATATTAGGAGTTTATTATCTTACTGTTCGGACACACTTTGGGAGCTGACGCTTGAAACAGACAGCGAGGAGGTTTAGACACTCCAGGCTTATCAGGTGTAGAAATGAATGGGTCTTTATCATCGCTGAAGTGAACGACCATACGTTTGCAAATGAACAAACAAGCGAACATTAAACACGAGCATATTCAAGCAAAAGCCAGCATATATTAGTTCTGTGAAACAAAACAAAATCAATGTTACTCGCCTATCAAGAAGAAACAAAGCAACCTCGGTATCCGATTGCAGGCCTTAGTGCTCCTTGAGTTTTCTCCAGCGCTGGAAAGCTGATACTTCTTGCCTGATCGTAAGCCTTCTTTTGTTCCATAGACATTTTCCACATTTGTTTTTTATCTGCCATCTCTCTCTTTCTGTCATCGTTCGGCTAATGTCTGTCCTGTGTGTCGTGTCTTTTGAATAATGACGTGCACTGAGCGCTCTCGTCTCACCATCATTAGTAGACACGCCCCTTACTGCTGATTGGCTACAAGTTTGTTTTGGTACTCAGTACAGTATAGTCATTTCTAAACAATAGTTGAGTTGAGAAACATCCCAGCATGTTGGGTCAAACATTTAACCTAACCCCCAGCGCTAGATTGCCAAATGACCCAAACTGGGTTATTTTTAACCCAGCGTTTTTAAAGTGGTTATACATGGTTACTGTGGCCACACACTTAAAGATTTTAGGCACAATTTTCTGAGCCTGATTTGCACCCCCAAGCGATTGAGGGGGCATGGCCCGATTCGCGGCTTGTCACAAACGACTTTTGTTTAAAAAATTGTGTGGTGTCATTATGATTATTTTACTGCTCCCGATCACGTCGGAGCCCACACAATCCCAAATTGTGAATATCAAATTGTTTGATAATTACAGCTCTTGAGCCAATGAGAGCGAGCTTCACCAACCAGATGTTGCGTGCTTCAATAGCTGAAACTTGGCAGCCACAAACATGCCACGAAAGTGGAGTATTGAGAAAGAAGATCACCCATATTCTTTTTTTCTCCTTTGTTTAACAAAACTCATGCCAGGAGAACCAGCTGAAGATGTTGACTGTCCTCTATTTGTTTTTCATCTCAAGTCACGTTAGAGTCTCTCGTCTCACTATGGAAATGTAATAATCGACAGGTATGTGGTCTCGCGGTCCAGACGAATCTTCTGGTGTGTGCATTCGGAGGATTATAATGCCAAAAATTGGTTGAAAATGCCCTCATGTCTGTGGTCTCCCACAGTTTTAAAATCGGTTAAAATTTGAAAATCGTCTAGTGTGTCCCAGGCCTTAGTGGTTTATTATATTCATCGTGCATAATGATGAACAACACTGCTGACCCAACTGCACTGATTTATTTTGAATAAACTAAATTAAGTTGTGTAAAAAAATGTCCTCAATTAAATTAAGTAAGGGTAATTGTGGCAAGCAGCGAGGCCGAGGGACTGTGAGAACCGGTCTCGTGTCTCACGGAGGAGCTCGGAAGCATAAAAGGAGGAGCGACGACAGTGAAGGACGAGAGAGGACCAGGCCTGGACTTTACGTTGTGTTTTGTTTATGTTTTATTATGTGTGTGCGGCAGCCATCCGTGATGAGGCTGCCGTTTTTACTTTCATTTTGATTTTAGCTTTGATTAAAGTGTTAAACGTTTGCCGGTTCCCGCCTCCTTCTTCCCATATCAACATACCGTGTTACAGTAATGAATTTTTTTTTGAGTGTATTTACATCAAGGTGGAAAAGGACTTTCATTATATAAAATAAAAAAAAGATTATATCAAACTTATTAAGTAATTTGACCTAGTTGGAGAAATCAGGTTACATCTACTGACAACTATGCTTCAGTAAAACCTTGTTTTTCAGGTTGGTTGAATTCAGTTATAATCAGTAATCCTAAATAATTTATTTCATTTCAACAAAACCAGTTATTGTAGATGTTACCACATGAAGTACATTTTCTAAGTTGAACTGACTAAACATTTTTTTCAGTGTAATCTTAATGTATATGGTAAACAGTTTTGGCCAATAAAAACCTCTAAAGTCAATAGTGCAGTATTTTTTGTGTTATTTAAAGGGCGCTTTAGTAATGTGCACCTATATAGGCGGGTGCACAACGCGTGTACACTCTGCTTATGTGTCTGCTGCAGCACACACACATTTTTAAATATTAAAAATAAAAGGATTCCTCTCTGGAGAAGCGTTCAGTCTTTCCGCTCGCAAATTCTGCCATGTAAATAGCGAATCCACCTTGGTGCAAGCGCAACTGGCTTTTAAAGGGAATGGGAGATGAGACTCCATCCGACCATTTTTCCTGTAGTTAAACTAGCAAAAGTGGATTCGGACACGCCCTAAGTGCACCTGCGCCATGCGCTTCAGACCATGAGCTCAGATCGTTAAAATAGGGCCCAGAATCTTACATAATCTGTAGAAAACAAAACACCAAGAGTTGTACTGTTCGTAGCCAATCTATACTCAACCCTGCTCTGAAAATATGAGTAGTACAGTTTCAAATGAGACACATTTAAAAGCCAGTCAAATGTCATCTTGAAAATCAATGGAGGAAACAGTGGGTCAGGGCCCTGGAGACTGGTGCTGTAATTCTTCATTGATGAAGGCAAATAAATCTGATAATTAATTGATTCTAAATGTTCTCACAGAAGATTAGGAAACGACGGGGACGGGGAGGTAACTAAATCTAACACTAAGACATTAGTCATTTTCCTAAATAAACCACAATAAGCAGAACCTGACAACAGTTTTCTGTGTCGTAGACATCACACTAATCTCCGTGCATTCAACGACTAAATTAGCTTTAAACAAGAGAAGTCTAAGAACATGCTGGCAACACTAATCTAACACATGTGCAAAGAACAGAATTGCAAAATTTTAGTTGTCACATCTTGAATTATATATAAAACCTACATTTTCAAACCTGTCAGACTAATGGCTATATTTTTTGTGACACTGTTAACAGAAAACATAAGAATGGATGAATTAAGCAAATTAGTCAGAATTGTCTGCACACCTGCAGGATAAAAAAGTGGCTAGTGGTTGTTGCTTAGGAACAAGTAAAGAACATCCACAAAAATAATCTCATAGTGGGCAGATTATCAACATCAACAGAAAGGGTGTGGAGAACAAGAACCAGCCACTACTATACGTAACGCAGGAAAGTCTTTCACCATGGCAACACACATTATTGTCCATCAGTCAAGGACATGTATGTTAGTGAAACAATCAGGCCATGTGTACCAACACCTGCCAACAGTACTCAACACGAGGTTCATATATAATTTACCAGTTATCATCAGTTCAGTTCAAACAATGACTAAAAGAAGAACCAACAGTATTCATATGTTTTATGAAAGAAATAAAGGGAACTGCCAGAGGACAGACATTTTTCTAAAGCAAACAAACAAAAAAAGTCAGAAAGCAGTTAAATCAACTGACACATGTACAGTACAGGTACTGAAATCAAGATAAAAACATGAAATGATTCCAGAGTGCATGGCTTGACTGATGGGAGCGCACTGGCAAAGTGAAACACAAAGCAGAGGTGAAATATGAAATTAAGAATGATGAAATACATACACAGCTCACTCGATTGCAGTCTGCCCGCACCCGTCTGCTTTTTATCTTCTTCCGAAATGTGATTTTACTCCTAAAGCTCATAATTATGCATGGATTCACACACACACACACACACACACTGATAAGCAGACTGTATGCGGATGCCACAGAAAGTCGACCTTTGCGAGAGAAGCAGAACTTTCCTGAGAGCAAGTGAAACCTGTTAGACGGAGCACGTGGTCAGGGGGAAGCAGACCTACAGCTACATGTGACTTCACCACCAAACACAGATGGAGAGCGAGAATGACATAAAAGAAGGGAAGGAAACCTTTTCATATATGAGTCAAGTCGCATTTATTTATATAGCACTTAATAAAATAACGACTGCTTTAAAGCAGCTTTACAGTAGCCTAATAAACAGAAAAATAATGATCAATGACGAAAACAGATTCCATTCTGTTTTAAAGCAGCTCTAAAAAAAGACAAACGTGTCTTTGTAATGTTGATTCAATTCAGTTCAATAACACTGTTGATTTTGTAAAAATGGTCAATTATGAAACATAGCCAAATCAGCTATAAAGCAGCTGTACAGAAAACAGTGATGCCATCGTCCAGCTCAATTCAGTTCAAGTTTTGTTCTCATCTAATACTGTCTGTGCAGTCAAATCAATAATATTAATGAATAACAGGATCACACAATTCACATACATCAAACATGCATGTAAACATCTGCGTTTTGACTCGCATACTAGTGTTGTAGTACTCAAGACCAGTCTAAAGACCATTTTTTGAAGGTCTTGGTCTTGTCTCGGCCTTGACCACATCTGTACTCGGTCTTACTCAGGATTTTGTTTCAAGACCGGTCAAGACCACAACTGCTGGGACATTACTAAATTGCTGGTGCATTATCTGATTTATTTATTAACATCATTATTTGTGATTGGATGTAAAACTTACTGCCATATACTCATATGTATATAGTCACCAAAATGACTATATACATGCTCACAAAATTCAAGATATTGTTGCAAAAAAGTACTTGTATAAGATCTGGATTTTTATATTACAACATGCGATATAATTAAGAAATATCACAAGAGCAAGATAACTTTTTTCACAAATTTGGGCATGATTGCAAACATGTTATTGCTTTTATACAAACATTCAATAAAAAATATTTTTAAAAATGATTTATGCATTTGTAGTTTACAAAATGAGATGCATCTTCTGTACCACCTCTGCAGTGCAAAGATGAATTTTGTTGTTAATGATTTCATTTGATTGGTATAACAGCTCTACATTAATTTAAGGGGTGCTGGTCTGGTCTTGGTCTTGACTCGGTCTTGCCCTGCCTTGGTCTTGGTCTCAACACACATTGGTCTTGGTCTCGACTTGATCTCGGATTAGGTGGCCTTGACTACAACACTATCGCATACACTGTCAGTGTTTTTATCAATCCAAATACATTTTTATATACCAGCAAGTAGACGGAAGTAATAATAATATTCCATATTAGACTGATTCTGTTTATCAGCCAGGCCAATAGAGTTGCAGGGATGACGTATTTTTGTAGACCAAAACCCAGAAACATTTTAACCCTTCTGGTTCCACTGTCCCGCAGTCAATGAATGGGTTTTTAGTTAAATGCCTGAAATAAGATCTGTGGTGAACACAAGCTCAAAATATTTTCATGTTTCATTCTACAGCATATGTAATACCCTTTTAATAATAATAATAATAATAATAATAATAATAATAATAATAATAATAAAAAACGTTTACTTGTCTTGAAAAAGATGGTTGCTGAAAGTGGCAAAAAGGGACTAGAGGTAAACGTCATCAGCTGAACAGGTGAACTCATCTAACTAGTCCGCTTTCACATCCTCTGTGTTTATAATCACGCTTTTGCAAACAACTATAACTCAAACTTTCAGGGAAAATATTTTAAACAACAAAAAAAAAAACAGACTAAAAGACTTGGAAGATTAGTTGAAGTCATGCATATTTCATTTATAGCCTACGATTAGCTTTTTACTTCTGGTGATTGTATTTAGGCTTCAAAACTCATAAAAGTTTTCTGAAAGATTGGAAAAGCCAATGCAAAATATCTTTTTTTAGGGTTTTTATCTAGAGAACCAGGGTCATGCTAATTTACGGGTTGGCCTACAAAAATACGCCATCACAGCAACGCTCTATTAAAAAGACTAGATTATAGAGATTATAGGTATCAAGAAGTTACCCTGCCCGCTTCCTGATTAACAGGAGTTGTAGTTACAGCTTTTAGTTACACCTTTGGTGTTTCAAAATGTTTTTAAGGTGTTTCATTGTAAAATGCATTTTTATGTTTTCAACATTATTTTGAATGTTGAGTAAATAAATATATTTTTTAGATAAATACGCATTCACTTCCCACAATTTTAGTGGGTGTGTTGTTTGCTATCATAAGATAATAAACCATTTAATTGTAATAAATGCATTAATATTGACCACTATTGGTTAATAAAACCTGACAGGAGAAAAAGGGAGAGAAGAAGTCAGTCTGTGCAGTCATAGAGCCAAACATCGAATCATACTCAATCTCACAAATACCAATCTGGAAAAAGAAACAAACCTCCCAATTCTCTATCTGTCTGAACATTAGAGCAATGAAAAAAGGGCTCTTTTAGTCCCTGTCTGAATCTGCTTCCTGCTAGAAACTGAAATGCCATTCATGTGCCAGGCATAGATTTGTAAAATGAAGTTTGTCCAGTCAAATCAAGTATTTTATGATTCATGGAATAACAAATGGAAATCCAATCTAATGCTGTCAGGTATTGAGGACAGAGTTTATAATAGATAAACTCTTTATTATCAGATTATTATCTTTATTAATAGATTATGTAAACGCACAAAACAGGACTTAAACCCAAATGCCCAGACTTCAGCCAACAGGGCTGGAAAACAAAAGACCCATGGTAGGGCAAAACTAGAACGGAAATATATCTAGCAAAACAGGGAGATGGAAATAGAAGGGTAACACACTACTAGACCGACCGAGCGACCGACCGACAAGAACACATGCGTTATCACAAAATGAACCAGCACAAGATAAGCACAAGTTAGTTTATGTGCACTCTTGTTAATGTGATTGTGTGATTGTTGTAATCTCTACTTCTCAGTATTTATTAAAGATTCTTATTATTGACCATTCCTCATCACACATCTCTCTCTTGGGATTTAAAGTACGTGTAGTTTAAATCTTAAGACAAAGATCACATAACACGATCACATAACGTTAACAAGAGGCAATACATTTTTTCAAAACGGTAACATAAACCACGAGTACTCGTGTAACTTGGGTATTGTTTTGCCAAGAAATCGACTAGAAATCAGTAGGCGTGCAACCCCTACACTGTGCATCATGTAGGTCTTCACTGTTATGTTCACTGTTAAGACACACTAAGGAGTGAGATCCACTCCCTGTAATTTTGTTATTTTTCAGTGTAGGCAAATTAAGACTTTTTCTTTCATTCACTTTGTTTTGATAGCCAGTATATCTGACAGCCGTTTTGAACAGTTGATTGAACAGAATGATTTAATGACTCTCTCTTAATAAGACTAATTTCTTATTACTATATTAACATTTTAATTTTAAAACATTCGGTAAAACTTTATAATAATGGCTATGAATCATTAGTTAAGCATTGGTAAATAGTTAATTCATCATTTATAAAGCATTAAAGAGACATTAATAAGCAGTTTATAAATACAGCTATACATGCTTTATTCTTGATTTATAAGCATATCTATAATGTGTTTAATAATTGTATTTTCATACTTTATTAATGATCAATTTATAATTTCTAAATTACGTATTACATCATTTACAAACCAGTTGTCAGTGGTTCATAAGATCATTTAGAAAGTGTAAGCAAATAATTAATAAACTATTTAAATTTACATTTATACATATTATTTAGACATATAGTAATAGTTACTCAGTGTGTTAATAGATGCTTTATTAACATGTATTCCTACTGTAATTCATGATTAATTCAGACATTTATAAAACATTTAGTAGTTGTCAGTTAACTCTTTTTTTTTTTTTTGAGCTCATTTAAAGTGAGGACTATTTATGCCTCGTAAAGCTTTTACAAAGGAGATTTAAAGGCTTGTAAATAATGTAATACTTAATTTAGAAATGATAAATTGACCATTAATAAAGTGTGGCAATACAATTTTAAACACATTATAGATATGCGTTAAAGAACAAAGCATTTACAGCTGTATTTATAAACTGCTTATTTATGTCTATTAATGCTTTATAAATGATTAATTAACTATTTATTAATGCTTAACTAATGATTCATAGTGTGAAGTTATTATAAAGTGTTACCAAACATTCTCATTATATAATTACACTGCAATTGTTATTACAAGCCACTTCTGAGTTGCATTAAACAGTCTTTGTAAATATACCTAAATGCCACTTTAAATGGATTTTGTTGATACTGATTGTATTTGGTAGCACAGCCCTATAGTGTCTTCTTATTCTAATGTGATTTATTGATTCAATTTAAGAATTTTACATGATGAAAAGATGATATACACATTTTATAAGGCTAGGAAAAATTGCCCCTATAAAGGTAAAAAATGCTGGAAATTAATTTAAAGGGTTATATTTTTGTAATGTTTTACCTTTGAAGCTTCAAAGCAAACAATCAGCTATCACAAATTTAAATATGCAGTTCTGTGGCTGAAATGTACATAGTGTTTTCTAAATGTCTATTTAAAAGAACCAAGTAAGAGGAGAAAAAAAAGCTAAATAAATTAAATGAATGAAGGCATAAGTAACTCCAGATGCAGAGCTGTTTTCAAGCGAGTTTTTTTATTCTCTTTCAGTTGACCTACATGGAAAATCATTGCACAAGTTGACATGTATTCCTACTCATTTGAGTGAGAATGAGCCATATCAACTTAAACATAGTATATGAAACACTTTCATTGTTTCACTCTCTCATGACCACAGATCTCAGATCTGTCTCGGATTCACTGCAGAACATAAGCACAGCTGTTGCTTGGCTTTTCCCAAAGATCCCAGCATTTTTCCTGGAGTTCCCATGGGCGTGCCTGTCTTGAGCTCGGTCAGAATCAGGTCTGCAGGCTGGATCAAACCCCACGGTCTCTTTTCTAAACCTAGATCTTCACTAGATGGACAGATACATGAAGCCATATAATGTGGAATGCACTAGAATATTCTGTTCCGTGTGCCATTAAATTACAGAAAACTAGTTAAGGCTGCTGAGTGTTTCTAATACAACAGCTGAGGGAGTGATGGCAAATTTGACATCTTTTTTTATTCCTGTTTATGTTTGAGCATATGATGACACATATCAATTTAACTCAGTTGATCACATACAAAGAACAGTTCCCAGCATCCTCATATTACAATTTAAGATCAGAAGATTGTTGTATTTTCAGTCATATGGATATGTCCAATCACAGCAAAAACTAAATTGGAAAATCATTCCATACATATAACACATAACATGTTTTAATCGACTAATTGATTAATCGATTTTAATCAACAGTTTGCTGTATTCAGTAAAAATATTCAGTATGTGGTGCTGAGCATGTGACTTCTGTTAATATTCAAAAATTTGCAGTTCTGAAATATTTTATAACTCTGGAAGCTTCCAGTAATTCACACTGCAGATAAATTCGGTTCTCAGTTCACCTTTTACTGCGTAATCCTGTTCAGTACACACACAGTTCAGTCATTTACAGGTGTGACAACTGCTTTCTACAGCTGAATTAACTCCTGAAAAATGCAGGTAGAGCATTTACAAAATTTCTAGTGTGTGCAGAACCAAACTGAAAAACGAACTGTTAATGAAATATTTAAACTCCCATCAGAGATGTCTCTCTTCTGTATGCACGGTGCAAGCAAATCACAGGGAAATAGGTATGAGCCCCGACTCAATCGTGTTGCCAGATCTTGCTAGAAAAAACAGCGAACAAGAACAAGCCAATAATAAGCTGAAAAAAATCCAAGTGCTTAATACTGAAACCAAGACCAAAATATCGTAATCAAATGGCGCCACCTGCCCACTTTAATAACTTCCTAAACTTGATCTCTTTATGAGCCAAACCCAAAACCAAACAAGCCCAAAAACGTCTCGGTCCAAAGATCATCTAAGCCAAAAGAATTGGGCAAAATTTGAAGGAGGAGTAGCGAAAAAATGGAATAGTGTACTTTTCAAAATGGCCACTACTGTAATAGACAGAGTCTTAATGTAAGATGTTGAATATGATCAACGTGAAGAGAGGAATCGGGTGAATTAAATTACATTTTTCTAGAACAAAGGGTTCAAAAGTTATAACCTTTAGAAAAGTGCATTTTTAAACTGGTGGTGGCTCTATAGAGTTGGTCCTAGAGACTCCAAAATTGGACAAATCACTATTGGTTACCATCTCTACAATTGTGCCAAATTTCATCACTTTCCCATGTTGCGTTCGCTGCCATTGACTCCCATTCAGGAGTAATAATAATAAGAAAACTTGGCCCCTAATAAGTGGACATGGCAACAATTAAAGAGAGGGCTCTGCAAATCAGCCTTTCAAGCATAAACAAAATGTGACACCTGTGTCGACTGTGCAGAACATCTCTTTGGAAACTGTAATACTACAGTGGTCAAAAAAAGTGGATACCAAACACTCCAGATGCCAGAATTTTGCTATGATTCCCACTGTGTCAATTTCGAGAGTGAGTCGTGTTTTCTACACACACAAAACAATAATTTAGGGGATTCACTCCCGTATTTAAATGCACTTGTCACTCCTGAAACTGCTTTCATCAAAATAAGGTAAAAAGCTCTGGTTACCGTGATGATAACGGTGTGAGGTTCGCAGGTGACCATCCCCTCTTCCAGTGGTGTGATTTCCAAGAAAAGTTGTTCCTGCTGGCTAGCAAGGATGCGTGAATGGTTTCTTCTCATTACAGAGTGCAACGCCTGCAGTAGACTGGTGGTACAGCCCATGCCTGAAGATCCAGAACCAGCTTAGAGCTTCAGGGGACTCCAACCTGAAGCCCAATCACCTGAAGGATTACTTCTTAGAGAACAAAAACACTAGACTCTCCCAAAATTCCTTGAAGTCTTTTGAAATTGGTTCACAACTAGGCCTAATCTGGGGTCATCAAAAATGAAAAAGAGGGTTTTTTTAGCCCTAAAATCTGAATTTTATTAAAATAAAGTATCAAGATCATGTTGATTAAGTCCTCCAAGGCTGCGCCCCTTCATCCTCTCCTCCTGCCATTGTGTCCCTGGTGTATCTGTCTGCCTCTGCAGATCCACTAACATCCTGTGAGTGTCTTCCGAAACCACACACTCTCTCTCTTTCTTTCTGGAGAAGTGGAGACCAGGAAACACTGACAACATTGTCTCACACAGATCAGCTGCAGCTGTGCACAGCTGGGCGCACCAATCAGCACCCGCCCTCCACATCAGCTGACCAGGAAAAAGAGCCAAAATCACGCTGGCAGTATACGCACTCCCACAGCCTGCTCCTGGACCCTCTGTCTCACATACACCCACTTTCTTTCCCCCTTGTTTTCTTCCATTCGGTTCTTTTAGCATAGTAGACTTGTGATTTGTGAGAAAGGTTTAAGTTTATCTCGAAAAGTGTGAAATAATAAAATCAAATTGAGTTCTGTTTAGCGTATGGAGCTGTGTAATTGTGCCTGATTAGATTGATGTGAACTATTAAACAGCTACAAGGCTCAGATATCAAGCAAACAGGCTTTAAAGATCACTTGTTAGTGACATTAAATCATTGATGGCTACTCAAGTTTTGAGGGAACTCCAAACTTTAGCTTTGACTATTGCAGCCAACAGTCACTGCACAGAGGTCTATTATTGTGGTAAGTTTCATATTTATACACCCCAAACAGCACTGTGGTTGAGGTCGCACAGAATCTCCCCGATGATATGGGCAGCTCTGCAAAAATAGTTGGTAATTTTTTTGTACTCTTTCTTACTCAGTTCTTTCTTGTGTATGTACACTGTATTGTGAAATAAACTATGGATAAGAGCTCCACTGCTCTGTAGAATACATAGCTATTAGAGATCAGCTCTAACGTCACCCGAACCTGCTGTTAAAAATAAACCATCCACCCGCCATCCACTCGAACCTATGATTTTCTCTGATTTAGACATCCGCACCTGACCCACACCCGATCATCACATTACAATTATTAAAATTCTCAGTGTTAAGCATGATGATATGGTAACATGTTACACTGAAGTCGGCTGCTTTTAAATGAACATTTATTTAAAGGAAAAGTTGTTCTTTGGCAAAATTACATTTCCTTAATAGATTAAGCACATGCTTTACTCTCTTCACACTTAGGGGCTGTTTACACGACACCATTATTAGCTGAAAAAGGAAAACTGTGTTTTGGCCGTTCATTTACACGACAGCAAGGTTTTGGGGGCCTGAAAACTCAAACTTTTAAAAAAGGGATTCAAAGTGCAAGTTTTTGAAAACAATACTGTTGTTACAATACAATACTATACTAATCTCTGTGTAAACTACAAACATGCGAATTTGTGAACACGGTGACGTCATGCGCATGCGTATTACATGTTCAGTCCATAGACTGTAAAAAAAGATGGACGACACACCTTCACTCTCTTCCATTGTAGAAAAGTGAAGCGGCTAATGTCCCAATATGGCGCTGACATCTTGCGCTGATTCGGGACCCGAGTCTGCGCAGTAGTGAGCATGAAGTGGAGCTGTGGCCCTGCCCACACTCCCGCAGAATCAGTGTGAAATAAACAGTTATGGAAATGAGAAATTAAAAGTTAAAGCTCTAATCTCATCCCGAAAATCCCCCAAAAAAGTCTGTTGGTGCCTCAGTGACCACGTCGCTCAGAAAAGCTGTCATTCCAAAGTCACACTCCCGTTTTTATAGCATCAAATAACTAACTGAAACCAAAAAAACCCCCAAAAAAACGAACACTTGAACTTACATCTGCGTGATAAAAATTGCCTAAAATGACAGAAACCATCTTTGGGAAAAAATTATTTGAAGTGTAATTTGATTGTTTAGTTTGTCTCACATGGAGAGGTCGGGGTTTATGACCTATACTGGGACCAACCACCTGAGGGTGATCAAAATGTTTTGGCTTCACTTTTCAGGACCAGTGCGGCACACTTGGTTCAATCTATAGGTGTGTAGTGTTTCTTTACAAAGTGACATTACCAGCTACTGGCCTGGCATGAATAATACAGCATTTTTAGTCACTTTTGCGGATCCTTGTGAACGGGGATCGTTTTGACAACAGTGTCATCTGTACGAGAAAAACGCAAAGGTAAAATTTTTCCATTTTTAGTACATCATTGTCATGCAAACGTACCCTAAATTGGAATGCCACTTTTTCTGTCACGGCAACTTTGTTCAGCCCAAGCAAAGGCTGGATATAGACTTTATTAGTTTATTGTCATACATACAGCGCTTCACAGCCATTACATATCACATACCCAGCACTTGATTAGTCCTGGTTAACTACTTCATTAAAACACTTTCACATTTTCCTTAATTCTCATTTTTGAATTTTCTCTCGGATCTGTTTGGCCTCTATTGCTGCTGAAACTGGAGTGGAACTGCATAGTTTAATCAGAGTCTGCAAATTAGTGCATGATGAAAAATTAAGCTTTAAAAGACGTTAATATTTCTATCATTATGTTGGAAAATAATTTATGTTAAATGTGTGTATATTTTCAGTTAAAGCTGTTAAGGTAAAGGTGCACTATGTAAATTTTAGCGGCATCTAGCGGCGAGGTTGCGAATTGCATAGAGAAGCTACGGTGGCCGACACAGGACAAAGATGTAGTCGTCTGAGACAGCAGAGAGTAGCTAGCGCTCTGTAGAGCAGTTTGTGCGTTTAGGGCTACTTTAGAAACATGACGGCGCAAAATGGTGACTTTACTGTAAGGGGACCCGCGGTGTGTGTAGATAGAAATGGCTCATTCTAAGGTAATAAAAACATAACGGTTCATTATGTAAGGTCTTTATACACCACTGAAAACATAGTTACGTATATTATATTGCATTTCCGTCAATAGATCCTCATAAATATTACACACTGCACCTTTAAGCAATATCTCATGTAGTTTTTTTTCTCCTTTCTGTTTTATATAATGACCACTAGTAGGTGCTCTAGTCATTTTCCTTGATTTGTTTTCCCTGAAGGTTTTCCATTTTCATTGAAAACTAAAGTAAGGGTACATTTACACAACAACGGAAAGTTTTTTCTTTGAGTTTTTCGCATAGGGACGATAACGCTGTCAAAACGATCCTCATTCACACGGATCCACGAAAACAACTGTACTGTAGTGTTGATGCCAGGCCAGGTATTGGCGGTGTCACTTTGTAATGAAACGCACCTATAGACTGAACATGTAATACGTATGCACATGTAGTCACCATTTTCACAAATTCTGCGTTTTTGTAGTTTACACAGACGATAATGATCAAGCATAGCGTCAGTTCTGGCAGGTCACGTTAGTCATGCTCATGTCTACATATAGGAGTACGACGCCTATCACAGCCTCCATATATAAGCTCCTTCAGTAATATCAGCAGCTATCACGTTTCTCCGGAGCTCATTACCCTCCTCCATCCCCAGCTCCTCCTCTCATCCAGTCAGGATTTGGCATTCTGATTTCCCTTGAATCAGACTAAATTCCAGAATTATGTTGTACATTAAATATTGACATTAATATGTCCTCAGGACCGCTCATCAAAAATACCTATTAGTAATGCGGGTGATGTACATCATGGTTATATCCGCAGACACTGGAGATAATCCGTGGGTCGGGCAGGCCAAGTAATAAACTTGCAGATATAACCATGATGTGCATCACCCGCATTACTAATAGGTATTTTTGATGAGCGGTCGTGAGGACACGTTTTCTTCCCCTATATAAAACCACAACATTCACATTCATGTAAGGATGAGACAGAACTTTGAGGTAACATCGGTCCTGAAGAACTGTGCTAACTTGAATATATTATTCTCCTCACAACAATTTTGGTCGAGCTTACTCATTTTATGTAGGCTATTAAAAGAAATCCAACACATTAACACTGGCCACTCAGTGTCAGCATAGCCAAACACAAGAAAACGAAACATCTTCAACAGTGATGTGCTGGAGCTGCTCTTTAAAGCTAACATTAGGCACTGTCTTCTTTGATACTGTGGTTACTGGTATATTTCCAACTTCCACAGCATAGACCTGTTTAATAGTAGACCTATTTATCTAGAGAAGATTCTAAACCTATTCTGTCTCCATTTCAAGGTCATCGGTTCTTGGTACTCTGAACATTTGAGGATCTATAGGGTCGAGTTCTCTTACACCATCACGTTAAGCACTTTGATTAAACTTGTATGCTGAGTCATACCAAGAAAACCAGTGTAAACTCTAGCAACACCTCCAACATGACCATTCGGTTCTGAAAGTTAGTCAAGTCAAGTCACCTTCATTTATATAGCGCTTTTTACAATACAGATTGTTTCAAAGCAGCTTCACAGTGATAATAGGAAATGAATGGAAGAGAGATTGTTTTGGCTGTACATCAGCTCTAGAAGAAAGTTATTGTCCAGCTAAAGTACATTTTTGATTGATTCATTTCCATTTTAAATAATCATTAGTTATTTACTTGGAAGTTTTTTAGTCAGAAAAGGCTTGCGTCTTGCCACCCTGCCCCATTGCCCAGGCTATGAGAGATAGTTGTCTTATGTAAGGAGCAACCAGTACTTGCCAGAAAGAGCTGCAAATCTATTAATGTTGCTGTCGGCCTCTTGACAGCATCCCTGACCAGATTTCTCTTTGTACTCTCATTAAGTTTGGAGGGACGCCGTGTTCTTGATAATATCACTGTTGTGCCATAACTTCTCGAATTGTTGATGACTTTTCAATAAGGAGATCCCATTTATCTTTGCGGCCCTTGGCTCTTGTAGTAGCGTGCAAACAAGAATATGTCAGAAAAAAACCCCAGTTGATTTATTTGGAGCTATTCAGGGTCACTTCAGGAGAAAACAGGTGTGTATGTACTATTTCACATGAGCTTGATGATAAGTTTATTCTGAACACAGCCACAAACCCAAAGGCACTTATGAATGTTAGGTTATTTTAAGTTTTTAATTTTATCTTTTTACCAAAAACTTTAGCAGTTAGGTTATTTTAAGTTTTTATCTTTTTTCTCTCTGAAATGTCACTTTGGTTTTCAGTGGCACTGCAAAAGTAGTATTTTTTTATATATTAAAGGGGCAAAAGTTCTGATATGATTTATCGTGGTTTCATTTTTGCTCTCACAAAAATGGCTATTTTAATTGGTGTTTAGACTTTTTCTATCCACTGTAAATGTTGAAATATCTTTCCAGCATGTTTGTTGCTATGAATTTAGACAGTTTTGCACTCTGCTTGTATCTCTCTTCAAACCACACATATGAGAACTGTGAAGCAAAATAACATCAGGTATTTCACATGTTGGCCACTGTAATAAAAAACAAACGAACAAACAAAAAATTGTATTCACTGAGCACACTTTATTCACAACTGCATCAACTGAGCACATGATTGCAATGAGTTTAGACACCGAGTGTGTGTGTGTGTGTGTGTGTGTGAACTGCAAAAGAATGTATGTGTGCGACAGATAAGGTTACTTCTGAGTAAAACCTCAACACACAGGATATTGCACACCTAGCAAAACTTCGGAGAAACAGAAAGCGATACCTTTGTGTGTGTGTTTGTGGTTTGAGGGTGGATTTTGTCCTGCAAGCCATGTGACCAACAAGTACACGGCAATGGTGGCTGCATGAAAGAAAAGACTCTAAAGTTCATTGTACGGCTTTTGTGCCATCTAGTGTTTGTCCATCTACACCACAGGAATTTCAGTAGTTTTTTCGATTCATATGGATTAATTTTACAATGTCTTTATGTCGGCTACTTTTTGAAGCTTCAACTTGTTGATTACTTGGACTTTCATTGGATGGACAAAAACAATGAATTTTAGAATGACATTAGAGCAAGTAAATGATTACAGAATTTCAGAACAGAACTATCCACAGATGCACAGAACCAGGGCTTGACATTAACTTTTTTGCTCACCGGCCACTCTGACTAGTGGTTTTCCAAAGTTACTAGCAACTCATTTTCACTGGCCACAATTTTGACATCAATACCATGGGGAAAAACTGCCATATAGATATTTTTAATATTCTCTCATAATTTGGCATCAGGTTTATTAGGTCTGCTGTCACTTTAAGACCGAATGCACGGATCAATTATACTGTTACACATGCGTTTTCTTTCTCAACTGTTTCCGTTCACTTAAAACATTAAAACATAACTGACTGTGTTTACATGAATACTCGCCAAGACCGGCATTTTGACATCATTTTGTGTGTATTTGACTGTTTAAGCGCAATAAGCAGCAAAAAATAAACTCAATTTAACTTTGGGTGTGATCACAAAATCTGCAGGAATGAGTAAAAGTATGTGCAATACGCGCAATCCCACGCCAAATTCAAGCAAATGAAGCGAGTGAGTGAGGGGAGGCGGGTTTGTGTGTCACTCACTGTCTGAAAGATGAGAGAGCGAGAAAGTACTGTTATCGTGTATCTATTCTGCGGAAATGAGTATTGGAAGCGTTTCAGATATTTCAGTATCGACATGTATCGAAAAATCTATTTTTCTCACAACACTACATTGCACTTAGTTTATTATTTCAGATGCTGCATGTCTTATGCTTATACCTATTCTGCATGTCTTTTGGATTGTGGGGTTAACCGGATCACCCGGAAGAGACCCATGCCAACACAGGGAGAACATGCAAACTCCCCACAGAAAGGCCTCCAGACTGAGGACCTTTTTGCTGTGAGACAACAGTGCTACCCACTGAGCCACCTATAGCAAACATATTTGATTTAAATTTGTGTCTGTCTTTCAACAATATATGATCCGGGTCAGAGTAAAACAATCCCATTTTTTTGTTCCTGTGTGAATGAAGCCAGCATGAACAGCCTCAACGTTTGCCCTTGCTTGTGTCGCTGGAAATCGCAAGCTCTTATTGAAAATTAATGATGTTTGGTTGCTGTGAATCATTGTCATTGTGAACCACCCTTGACTCTAAGGGACTGTGATCAAAATCAAGTTACACTTGTGTAAGCGGCAGCAGAAAGCCAAAGAGAGGCCTGCAGGTGGCAGTCTCATCCTTGCATGAGTATAGAGAGAAGCATTTTTTCTTTTCCCTTTTTTGAGAAAAGGAAACTATTAATTCCTCCTTAGGGAGGCATTAATAGCATTCAGACATGAAGGAGTAGAGGAAGATAAGCATTGAGTTTCCTCTCTCTTTTCCTCTCCCTCTCTCTCTCTTTGTCTAATTCATATTTAGTTTCACCAAATTTTAAAACTGTATTAACATTATTGATCTCAATGATTGGAGACCGATCGGTTTATTTATACTGCCAGTGAATTTCAGCTTTTTTTCATAGACATTTGGCACTGATTGGATCTTGGTGCATGGATAGCAAAATCATTGATATGCTTGATATGGGTCCAGTTTAAAGACGTTTAAAGACGGTGTTGCAGTTAATTTGATTATTATGTGATGAATTAAACCAACAGTATGTGGTGTGTATTTTTGCAACTACAGTTAAGTGAGTGGAATTCACTGTCATAAATATACCACTGTCATAATTACAGTGGATATCTGTACACGTGCATTTGTTGACAAGCTAAATCATTTCAAATGCTATGAAGAACCATGTCGACTGATAAGGTGAGAAATATTACAACCATAACAAAAAGAATAACATATGAATAAAATATGGTTACTGTTTTCACATATACATTGTGTGCTAAGCGTTTAAGTGTGTGTAATCAAATGTTGGCAACACGATAGGCCACAGTGCATGTAATTTACATTTGACAGTATAGACCAGGGGTGGGCAACTCTGACCCTTGAGATCCTGATCAAACTCACCTTTCTGTAACTCTCCGGGGATCCTGAAGACCTTGATTAGCTTGTGTTTGATTAGGGTTAGAACTAAACTCTGGAGGAAAGTGGATCTTGAGGGCCAGAGTTGCCCACACCAGTATCTATTACAAGCTACCTAACAAGCTAGGTTGCAAACTTTTAAAGCTTACCTGCCATTAGATGCTATCCTCAGACTGACTTTTGACATCCCAGACAAACTACAAAACTCTGTGAGATAGGGATGACACCAATCAGCGCAAGAGGAAGCCTGTATATATAGCCGTCTCTCACCTCTGATAGTCCATGTGACTACATGAAAGGTAATTTTCAAAAATCCATAATAGGGGCTCTTTAATTTGTGTTCCGAAGACGAACGAAGGTCTTACGGGTTTGGAATGACTTGAGGGTGAGTAATTAATGACAGAAATTTCATTTTTGGGAGAACTAACCCTTTAATTAAACACATGAACCAGCTAATCAAGGTCTTCAGTTTGACACGTGCTTTAGTGTTTCCTTTAGTGGTGCACTTGGCCCTTGTTTTTATGTTATGCTTTCTCTGATCACTATAACAGTGTGTCTATAAAACACATTTTCTGTGGCAAATGAAGCCAAGACTAAATCAGATCAGGTGATGTTGGCTTCTTTTTAATAATGAAATTATCATCATGTAATGGCCAAATTCTCTGATTTCATCCAAAGTACCATTGATTGTTTGTTGTGTCATTAATAAATGTAAGTTTTGTGCTACCAAATCTGTGATACTACAGCGTGAGAACGAGCAGTCCCCTGGAAAGGAGATATTCTGAATGATTTTGAACAAAATGTTTTATTTAAACCAGTTTTATACCACTGCATCATTTAGACAAGCACAGACATCAACAATCAGCATATGAAACTCAACAATGGTGACAATCAACAAAAAAGTTTCATGCCACAGTGCATGCTGGGTGCCAGCATAGTACAAAACTCCCAGCATACACTGCATAATAAATTATGTAGCTGAAATGTCTTACTATTTTCTGCATTTATTTTTGTTGGCTTTGTTGACGTGACTTTAGTTGATCTGCTTATCAGAATTTTTTTTTTTTATTGTCACCATTTTTAAGGTTTGTATGATTTGTTTTGATGTTTAAGCATGTCTCCATACCCAGTTAAAAGCTATTATTTCAAAGATGTTGTTGCATCACCAATAAAATGTGGTGAAGTGAATAACACTGATTATCTCTTCATCACAGTACCTGTTAGTGGGTGGGATATATTAGGCAGCAAGTGAACATTTTGTCCTCAAAGTTGATGTGTTAGAAGCAGGAAAAATGGGCAAGCGTAAGGATTTGAGCGAGTTTGACAAGGGCCAAATTGTGATGGCTAGACGACTGGGTCAGAGCATCTTCAAAACTGTAGCTCTTGTGGGGTGTTCCCGGTCTTCAGTGGTCAGTATCTATCAAAAGTGGTCCAAGGAAGGAACAGTGGTGAACCGGCGACAGGGTCATGGGTGGCCAAGGCTCATTGATGCACGTGGGGAGCGAAGGCTGGCCCGTGTGGTCCGATCAAACGGACGAGCTACTGTAGCTCAGATTGCTCAAGAAGTTAATGCTGGTTCTGATAGAAAGGTGTCAGAATACACAGTGCATCGTAGTTTGTTGCGTATGGGGCTGCATAGCCGCAGACCAGTCTGGGTGCCCATGCTAACCCCTGTCCACCGCCGAAAGTGCCAACAGTGGGCACGTGAGCATCAGAACTGGACCACAGAGCAATGGAAGAAAGTGGCCTGGTCTGAGGAATCACGTTTTCTTTTACATCACGTGGATGGCCAGGTGCGTGTGCATCACTTACCTGGGGAACACATGGCACCAGGACGCACTATGGGAAGAAGGCAAGCCGGCGGAGGCAGTGTGATGCTTTGGGCAATGTTCTGCGGGAAACCTTGGGTCCTGCCATCCATGTGGATGTTACTGGAAGCATTGTTGCAGACCATGTGCACCCTTTCATGGAAACGGTATTCCCTGGTGGCTGTGGCCAGCAAAAGGGGGACCGACACAATATTAGGAAGATGGTCATAATGTTATGTCTGATCGGTGTATATTTCAATAGTGTAATTTTCCAAGATTATACTACGTACCATTGGTGCCATTGTTTGAGAAGAACTGATAATAATCCTTTAATTCATGTGGCCTGTTTTATGAGAAGCCACATACCAAAAGGGAAAAACTGCAAAACTTTGCTACTCAAAGATTTGCAGTTAAAAAGAAGGCTTCAGCACCATGGTAAAACATAGCATTCCTCTGTCCTTCTTTGACCCCCTGAGTCTCTTCCTCAAAGAGTATTTCTCTGACTCACAGATGCTCTTTGTGACCATCGGACCAAGCTCATGCACTACACTGGGTGCAACCGTTTTTGTGTTGTGCTGTGTAGCAACAGCTTTAGGCTGTCCACACTGGACATATCAAAACGATCGTTGCAAAAACATTTGTCCTTCATGTCAGAAGCAGCAGAGTTTACTGTCAAGGACTTGTTGCGCTGCATCCAGTGTAGATAGCATCACTAGCTGCGTTTACATGGACCCTAATAATCCGATTGTAACCACACTAGTAGCACATTCAAATAAAAAAAAGTCACATGTAACCATGTCAATGGGAATGAATTGGCCAAATCCGATTGAAAGTTAATTTGGATTGTAAGGGGTGGTTTAAACCTTTTCTAATCCGTTCGATGGGACATGTAAACACTTGATCAGATTGAAAACGAAAACTGGAAAGTTCTACACATGTGGAATGACGTAGAAATGACACATGACGCACTGGACGAGCTTCTGTTGTTGAATAAAGCGCTATAAATGACTGTTCAGTCAGGTCCACTTAAGTCAAAAACACCATAGACAAACTTTTAGTCAACTTTTTATTGGCATATTTTACATTTTGCAGTATGGCTCTGTTCTAAATTCCCCATCCTTATCATGAGCTCCATGAAAAGCCAAGACAGGGAACAGCAGCAGCTTCTGGGGACAAACTGGAGAGTAGTGTAAATCCCCCAACAGACCATACCAGGCAATCCTCCCTGGTTCGTCCTGCTAATTGAAGAGACAGCAGAGGATCCAAAAGAGCGTTTCAGGAAACCAATCTAACTGAATTTAATTGTAAATAGCCAATCGATCTACGTGAAGCTAGCATGAGGAATGTAGCTAGAGCTAATTATAGAAGTAAATAAATAGTAGATAGGCGATATGGCTCTGTTCTAAATTCCACGTCCTTATGAGCTCCATGAAAGCCAAGACAGGGAACAGCAGCAGCTTCTAGGGACGATCCTCCTATTTTATAAACTGGACAGTAGTGTAAATCCCCCAACAGACCATACCAGGCAATCCTCCCTGGTTCTTCCTGCTAAATCGAAGAGCCAACAGAGGATCCAAAAGAGCGTTTCAGGAAGGCAATCTAACTGAATTTAATTGTAAAGAGCCAATTGATCTACGTGAAGCTAGCATGAGGAATGTAACTACAGCTAATGATAGAAGTAATTAATATTTAGGTAAATAGGCTCAACAGCTACTGAAGCTATAATATTCAATTTTCAAGCCACAGATCAGGGAGCAGCACTCATAGCTTTTCTTATGGATGGCTCGAGCATCGGGCCAGAGGTAACATTCATAAGCGACTGAAGACCATCGCCTCATGGCCTTCAATGTAGAGACAGGAGTGGAGGAAGCTGCAGTTGTAGCAGCCCCTATGCGCAGAGAATGAGCCGTATAACGCTCTGAGGGAAGCTTTCAGTATTGGCAGCGCAGGCGGAGACGGCAAGCCAGGCTCTGGACATGGGCTTTCCCTCCTCCATGGCAAATAATGGGTCCTGCTGACCAGCTTGTGGACGGCTCCTCAGGTAGACCAACATAGATGACATAAAAGCAGAGTCAGATTCAGAGATAAAAACAACTGTTCATTCCCTTTTCCTATCAGTTTAGTGTGCTTAGAATTATGGTGAAGTGGTAAGAATAAATTGATACATCAGAAATGTGAGGTCATGTGACGGATTAAAAGAATCTGTGGAAAACTCACCACCTGAGAAAGCATAGAAAGCCGTGAGCAAAACGTATCTTAGATCAGGATAAGGCCCAAAGAACACCTCTATCAGCTTATCGCTTTAAGAATATCATATTTCCAATAGCGACTATAGCTTTAAGAAAAGCACATTTCCAATAGCAACTATAGCTAAAGTATATAACTAAAGTCCTCATAAAATCAAATTTGACCCTATTTACTTTGTTAGCGCACATTACAGGTCTTAGGGTGAACAATTAATCCATGCAAGTTGATACACAGAAAAAAAAAAAGAAATTGTTCGTTGTGGTAATCTTTAATCAAAATCTGAAAAGTTACTTCCGGTCTGGAATGGCGTTCCTTTTCCGATGACGTCAGTTTGACGGCTTGGGTTTGAATATCCTTAACCACTCTCCTCCAACCGTTAGTCTGCTATGAGCGAGATATGGAGAGGAGGTGTGCTGAAGTAAAAAAGTAGCTTTAAGACAATGTTTCCAATAGCAACTTTAGCTTAAAGAACCAATAGCACCTATAGCTTTAAGAACAAGTGCGTTTCCTATACCAACTATAGCTTTAAGAACAAGAACAATATCCATAAGCCTAGAATTTACTGAAAACGACTAGAAGCTTAAGTAACGCAGATAGCGTTGTCAATTACATTGCCAATGACCTGATAGCTTTAAAACGGTTTTAAAAAGGAACTTAGCTTCGTGAAGACACTCAGAGATGAAATGGAGAGTGAAATATTGCCAGATGTGACATATGCTTGATATCCTTCATGTAGGGAATGCAGATCTCATCTGAAATTGTTCTTGAGTCAGTCACATACATCAGTAGGCCTATAACTTCAGCGAGTCCATGACAATAATGCAGCGATGCTAACTCCAAATCAGGCAGCTTATGATCAATGTGGCGAATTCATGCGTTCAAGTTTACAAACCTGAATGAATCTGAGGTGAATCCGTGTAGGGCGAATTCCTCTCGCTAAATTCCCACTTGCACAGTTTCTTGTGAGATGATTCTGTTTTGCCTGCCGATTTCGCCATTTTAATTAGCTCCTTACAAATTCTGTTATTACAGCAAAACATCGCGTTTGAGCAGTGAGTGATTCTGACTATTAATAAACACCTCTGATGGCCACCGCTCATGTCCGTGACGATCGGCCACCGCCCATCGCTGCTAAACACGCCGCAAACGGAACACACGACGTCTTCCAGAGCCCAAGACACAGAAACCCAGTGAAATGTTTGCCAAATGATATTACAGCATCAACTGGTGTGCTCTTGCTTTCGTTGAGAAATAGCCTGTAACGTTAGACCTTGAACCGCCACACTCCGGGCAAGTTGAAATAATTATCATTCTTACGAGACAGCAGTTAAGTCTAGTAATAAGCTGACGATAAAGTATCCAACATTATCATAATTGCTGTTCCTCCCATAGTTGTGAAATAGTATATGCCCTGATATAATTCTGCTGAAAATGCAGCTGCTCGCGTTCCTACTTCGTTCCGATTGAATCAAAAGGTGTAAACGTAAGCTACTGATTATAATGTGAGTTCTATTGTCTTTTGTCGTATTGCTCACGTCCGATGTAGACATAGTGTCAGCGCTCTGAGAGTAAAAAGTCAAAAGCCAAGCTGACCTGAGCAAGTATCACTCACTCCTGTCATCTTTTTTCTCTCATGTTTCTGCTGCCAAGGTCTCATACTACCAGAACAAAATCAGCAACGTCTCAAACACCCACAACATTCTCCTCTCTACTATGTCCTAAGCCACCACCTCCCACTACTTCTCTAACCTATTTTACCAATAAGGTGGCAACTATCAGCAACCAGTTCTTTCACCAAAACCATCCACCACCCGCATATCTTTTTTCTCAGAAAATGTTATTTTCTGAGAAGCATTGCCAATTATAGCTTCGCTTTTAAACCAATGAAGGTAATTCGTCCTTTCATTCATAAATATTGCTCAGTGAATGTACATTAAAAAACGTTTGGGCCACAAACAAATTTGTCCTGTTTTGGGGGGATGGGGAGCGTTAAGGCCATCAGTACAGAGTATTAATAGTCTTTCACTCCTGCGCTGCTGTTTGAATGAATTCCTGCATTCTCTAGGGGCATTCTTGAGTGGGAAGCTAGTATGCAGCTACTGCAGTCCACCTCCATCTGCAGCCAGTACAAGCTGAGAAAGAGAAGGTCCTCACACATAGGCCATACAGTTCATCTGATGAGGTAAACATGCAACAATTAAAACTTCTCACAGGTGACCTGTTACAAATCTAACTTTTTAATAATACGGGCCAGATTTACTAACAACTTGCGCCAGCACAAACCCTCTTGTGGCATTTTGCATTTGTAGGAGTTTAGCTTTCAGATGCAAAATTTATGGGAGGAGAGTATTTAAATGAATCATGCAAGGTGATTTACTAAGGTTTGCGCTCGTCAATTTACTGGTGTTTGCGGCATTATTTACCGCCCCAAAAAAAAAAATCAGCATACACTTACTGTCACTGGTAGTTCCTATTGTGCTGGGTTATGCTGCCTACACGTGCTCTCGGAATTATCCTAAATATGAGTTTCCTAGGTAAAAATAGCACATGAATGCCCTCCCATTTCGATGAGCTCATAATCTCAACTTCATAAATGTGAATTATCAAACTTCGATAGCACATGAAGGCAGCATCAGACTACTCTGAAATAGGAGCTAATGGGGAACACATATTCACTATTAACTATGACTTTTGCCTCAATAAACTCCTAACTTACTGCTTATTAATAGTTAGTAAGGTAGTTTTTGTAGCGTTTAAGTTTAGGTATTGGGTAGGATTAAGGGATGTAGAATAAGGTCATGCAGAATAAGGCATTATAGTGCCCCTATTATGCTATTTTAAAGTTTCCTAATTTAGTTTTGGAGGTCTCCAACAACAGGTTTACATGCATCAAAAATGAGTTTCATTTTCTCATAATATACATTGCACATCACCACAATGTTCAATGATTCTCAAACGACTCGATGGATGAATCAGTCTCTCTAAATCCCTCCTTTCCACGAGCCTACTTTGCTCTGATTGGTCAGATGGCCCAGTCTGTTGTGATTGGTCTATCGCGTACAGCGCGTATTTCGAAAACAAACGTCCATTACCATAACTCCGTCCGGAGGCTTCCTAAAGCTCACCGATTGTACACACTGTAAAGGCAGTAACGAGGACGTCGATTTTACATCAATCCCAGCGTGAGTCTGAATCGATGATGGAACATTGGAAGAACTAGTTATTCAACCCGAACCTTGGGCAGGACGTTTCTCAGTGATGCTACTCAGTTTGAGGTACATTATGAGATGTTTCAACTGTAATTCCTCACCATCAGCATTAACAAGTGTGCGTCCATCAACAAACCTGTGTGTGTGTGTGTGTGTATGTGACAAAATGTCCCAAAGATGGCAATATCTGAAATCCTTGTCCTTGTGGGGACATTTTTTGGTCCCCATGAGGTTAACAGCTTATAAATCATACTAAGTGATGTTTTTTGAAAATGTAAAACTGCAGAAAGCGTTCTGTGATGGGTAGGGTTAGTGTAAAGGGAGCGAATATAGAGTTTGTACAGTACAAAAATCATTATGTCTTTGGAAAGTCCCCATAAAACATGAAAAAAAAACAAAAAATAAAACCATGCCTGAGTGGAATATTGCGTTGTTAGCCATACTCACTGTTGCTACACAGGTTGTGCACCTTGCTGAGATGAATATCTGAGAATATCTGAGATGATGGTGCCAAGCGATTGCTTGTTGCGCAGCTCCTTATGGGTTTCGCTTCAGCACCATTAACCAGTGAATTGGCATGATTCTATAGGGCTTTAGACCACATAACCACTGACGTGCTTCCATTGTATTATGACGCAGCATCTCCTTCCCACTCTGGAAACCAGGGTTAAATTTAGTAACCTAGACATTTCATTGATTTTATCAATTGGAGTCATCATCCTTTTGAAGTGCATGCAAAGTGGACGCAGTGCTGAAAACAGATGTGTCGACAACACAACCGAACTCTTCCAGTCTCTGCTACACCTACAGTGTTTGAGGGTCAAAGCAGACATTGTTTGCGGGCAGACAATGGAGACCGTAGGCTGGCATTATACAAATTTGTTACAGTGTTACAAAGGTTTGTAACAGGAATTGAGACTGGAATTACTGATAACTCGTTTCGACAGTTCAGAATCGACAGTTATTTCTTTTAGGAGACAATAACTTTAATTATCTGCACTTTGATCTTTAAAACTTCGCAGACCTTTTACATTCACAAAGAGCTTACACACTACATTAAAGGTAATTTTCAAAAAAGCATCATTGGGGCACTTTACCTATTTTATGTATTAAATATACTACAAAGTGACTGGCAGTCAATATGCTGTATTTATAAATGTTGGATGTCTAAAGGGGCTTTTGCACCGGAGGAACCTCTTCATAGTTTCTAGAACTACTGGCAGAAGTACTCATTTTTGGCGTGTTCGCACCGCAGGAACTGGGAACGATTTTAGTTCTAGGAACGCCTTTTGGGGGAACTAATTGGATATTAAAGTGCGCCTATTATGGATTTTTGAAAATTACCTTTCATGTAGTGTGTAACATAGTTCTAAGTGAATGAAAACATCCTGCAAAGTTTTAAATCTGAAAGTGCACCGTATATAAAGGTATTGTCTCTCAAAAGTAAGAGTCGACTCTGAGTCAATTAAACGAATCGTTTTTCAAACGAATCCCATGGCGTTTCGTTGTGATGTCTAGACGAAACATTAGCATATTGCCCGTCCACTTATTGCGCGCAGACACCAGGGAAAACTTGAACCCCCTCAAACACTGCAGTGGATACTGGATAGCATCATGTCGAGAAGACGCTGTGCTCTACAATGTGTTTATTGTGTTTCATATCGTGTAGGTCTCTGGCTAATCGGCTAACTCACGTTATTAACTGAAATACTACTGTAAATCAGCTGTGGGCTGCAGTATTACCTAAAACTGTCTATTAATGCAGATTGTCTGTCATTCTTACTACTTTGAGTAAAGGTAAAGGATGGAGCAAGATTTGTTTTGCAAACTTTAATGTAAATCAGTCATTCACGTTAGTGCTAACGGCTAAAGTATCGCATGTGCACCACAATAAATTAGAAATACACACACACACACACACAGACAGCATTACATTCATATTGATTTTGCAGACATTTTTATCTAATGCTACAACACAAGGAATTCATCCTAAGGAGAAAATAACATTAAAAATCGCAAAAAATTGCACACACATATGCACAAAAGTTTCAAAAAAAAAAAAAAAAAGTAGTCTGGTATTGTCATTAAGAGAGGATCCAACTGACCTAGAAGCCAGGAAGAGCCAGAAAGGAAGAGAGTTGACAGTGATAATGAGGAAGTACTTTTTCACTAGCAAAGAAGGCCCAGTTCTGCTTAAAAACATAATCTGTAGGTCTGAAGTATCTTCAGACATGATCATGGTGAGCAGGATGAGAAATGCAAGCCTTGATCCTGGAACAGCACTTTGATTTTCCAGAGCTGGAAGCTACAGGCTGACTTCAGTAAGTGTACTGAATTAACTGTAACCAAACAAGTTATTTGATGTACAAACATATAAAACATGTATCAACAACATGTTAAAGTAATGATGCTGTAGTTTTCACACTGATAAACTATACTTAACTACACTACTATACAGCCTGAGGGGGATTGCCTTGAGCACCCTAAGACATTAATTCTTTTCTTAAGCTATAGCTCCCAAAATAATAGTCTTATAGTGATAATAATTTAGCATACCGAATTATCTACTGTTTAGGTATTACTGTGAATCCCTTAATAATTGTTAATGTTTTAGAGACTGGTTAGGATATTGCATTACATATTCACAACGCGATTCACGTTTCGTACTGTAACTTCGTTCATGTTCAGTTTTCTGTTTGCGTTCGCACTTTGTTGTCTGCGCAAATGTAATTGTACATTTATGATGTAATTTATGTGAATACATATTTGGAAAAGTCATTGAATACATTTATTATTCATTGTTGTTTGCATTTTTTTGGGATATTAGCAATTAATTTTTGTTAAAATTTTCATTTTATTTTGTGTCAAAAATTAATTTATCTTGTACATTGTTAAATGACTGCACAGTAAAGCTTATACACTTAACTGTAATGTCGCAACACACAAGTGTGAGTAACAATGTTTTGACCATGTGTCACTATTGCTTTGTCTGTTACAGATCGCTTGATACAGTATGTACTCATTTTACTTACACTTTACTTTTTTCTGTAGTGTCTTTGTTTAAACACTAACATTTTCACCCACACAACTGCAGCTCACTGGATATTTTCTCTTTTTCAGACCAGTTTCTGTAAACACTAGAGGTTGTGCGTGAAAATCCCAGTAGATCAGCAGTTTCTGAAACACTCAGACCAGCCCGTCTGGCACCAACAGCCATGCCATGTTCAAAGTTACTTTTCTTTCCCAACTTCAGCAGATCGTCGTGACCATGGCTACTTTATATCGGCCATCAGCCACCCTGCTCACTAACGCCTGCTACAGTGCGATTTCGGAAATCCAATAAGATCATCACAAATCACACTTTCAAAATCACAAATCAAAATCGTGCAGTGTATCCCGGGCTTAAGACAGTGGTTCCCAATCCTGATCCTGGAGTCCCTCCAGCACTGCACATCTAATTAAACACACCTGATTCAACTGATCAGCTCATTAGTAAAGACTCCAAGATCTCAAATGAATGTGTCAGATAAGGCTGGCCAACACTTGAAGATTTTAAGCCCGATTTGCACCCCCAACAATCTGGGGGGTGTGGCCTGATTCAAGGCTTCTCGCAACCAACTTTTTGTCCAAAAAATCCTAAATTGTGTGGCGTCATTATGATTGTTCGATTATGATTCATTATGGTTCAAACATGTTTGATATTTACGACTCTTGATCGGGCTGCCTCTGACGTGATACTGGTGATAGCCAATGAGATCGAGCTTCACCAACCAGATGTTGTGTGCTTCAATAGCTGAAACTTGGCAGCCACAAACATGCCACAAAAGTGGAGTATTGAGAAAGAAGATCACCTATCACCTATATTCCCAAAAAACAAAACTCACGGCAGGAGACCCAGCTGACGACACCGATCGTCCTCCATTGTTTTTCATCTCAAGTCACGTTTGATCTCTCGAGTCTCTGTTAGATCTCGTCTCACTGTGAAAACGTAACAATCGACATGTGTGTATGGTCTCACGGTCCGGACGAATCTTCTAGTGTGTGCATTCGGAGGATTATGATGCTAAAAATTGGCTGAAACTGCCCTCATGTCTGTAGTCTCTCACAATTTCGGTAAAATTAGTGTTAGTGTGTCCCAGGCTTTAGAGAGACATCTAAAATGTGCAGTGTTGGGGGTCCTCCAGGACTGCTCTAAGATGTCAGCATCAACCATCAAAAAATCAATAGCAGTTGACCACTATTAATTACCACGCTGTCACAGACTGGAGTATCCTTGATATTTGAGATGTAGGTTCATTGTCTTCTGATTCGGGATTAGCGTGACAAGCCAGACCCACATCAAGATGTTGGATCTGGGAACACACCATTGGCAGGGCTCAATCCGAGGGGCGGGATAAGCGGTTGTCTTTCAAATTCCCTCTGCACGCAATAGGATAGCGCTACAACCAACCAGAGCAACGAAGAAGGTGAAGCGGAGTTAGTTGATAGATTAAACTTTTGCCGTATCCAGTCGGCAAAACTCCGAACATATCTTCCTTTTTTAAGAATGACTTCAGTGCCGTTCTTTGTTCTTTTTTCAAAGAAAAGCTTAACTCCAAGTCTTCCAGAGTCGCGGCTAAAGACGATTCGAAAGACCGCTGTTCGCCAGCTTCTTTGTTTTCGAATAGCACGCGGAACCGTCGCAACTCTGCCGTCATTACGTTAAGCCCGCCCACCGACTCTATGCACGATGTGATTGGCCTGACTAGAGTTTGGTTTTTCAAGCTTGCAAGCCAACGGAGAGTTACTAGACGACCCTGGCTGCAAATTACATTTGCTGCCGCTAGGGTGCGTCTAGATTTCTAGGCTAATTTGGGATCAGACTCTGGCTTAAATTTGTATAACTGAATTTTGACTGGTTGCCATTTTTCAGACGTTGAAAATTATTTTAATATGCAAAACAGTTACCCAATGATAGCAGTGGGCGTTTACTTCCAAGTCTTGAATGCGGCACGCCTATCAAAACTGAATGTTTCAAAGAGAGGGTCAAAAACAAAATAGAAAATAGCCTATTACATCTACATTATAATGTTTTTGATGTAAAAATCTTGCTAGCATTATAAGTGGACCTCAGAGAATATTATAAAAATAAAATAAGCAGCTCATAACCCATTTAAACATGCTCATTGTCTTTTTCCATCCAGCAGTATTTTGTCCATTGCTGATGTCTGGAATCAAATCACTGTCTTATCTCAATAATAATGCTGGTCAAAAGACAGGAAATGTTTTCAAGCTCTGGCCACACCAAGCCTCTGTGGTCATTGAGATCAACATTTATAATAATTTTATGGAAGTTACATGAAAGTGCATTTCACAAAGCGCATCATCATATGCTTGAATCAGTACAGCACAGGATCCTATATACTATTAAAGGCCACTTTACTTATTGTTTTATAAGGTCTAAGGTTTTTTTGTAGAACCTGTACCATGTGGCTCTGATCTGATAAATACTGTTGAGGTTCTGCTCTTATGTAATGTAGATGTAGCAAAATGGCAGTATTATGGTGGTCTAAGCACATTCATATTGGCTATGCATCTGAGAAACAAAATGTTCCTTTGTAAAAGCTTATGAAGACAATGCTCTCTTCAGTTTGCACCCATCTTTTATTTATGACCTCATTCTAGACTAGTGCTTTTGTCATTTCATTGTTGAAGTGTGTACATACAGAGACTTGAGTCATTCCTGAAAATTAAAAGGAACCAGTGTTTGATTGGAATACACAAATGACTGTGTACAGTCGACTTGTGTGTGTGTGTGGTTTGTTGTCTGTGGGCATGAATTGTGCTGAAGTGGGGGACTATGTCGCTAACACAGTGCATTTAAACATAACTCTTTCTCACTATACACAGTTTTCTTGTGTGCATGTAATCAGTTTGCTTTTTTCCATATAAGGAAAGTCAGTGGGGTTCAAAGCGACTTTCTTTAAATAAATCTTATTCTGTGTTCTGTAGAACAAAGAATTGCAGTTTGGAGTCACATACTGTAAGGGTGAGTAAATAATGACAGAATTGAGCTAACCTTTTAAATCTAATCTGAGGATGGTCTTCACTAAAGAAAAGGTGCATAAATGCCAAATAATGTCTGTAAGGGTTAGGGTTACAATGTAGTAATTATAAATATTAGAACAATGAGTGAACATCTATGGAAAGTCCTCAAAAGTACAGGGAGTAAGTATTTAGACACTTAAACACACACACACAAAAATGTCTGAAAGTCACTGCATTAGATAACAAACAACTGTTCATAGTTAATGTGATGAAAAACCAGTGGTTATTCTGTTACACTAAAAACTTTAATAAAACGTTCCATATAGATATATTTTTTTCTCATCAGGAGAACTGACTTCATATATTCAATAAAAATCACCTTTGCCTTCATGCCCAAATTTTAAATCATTTAAACTAAAGCCAATACTATCTTGGCATTGATATCAGGCCCGATGCTGCACCCATGTACTCAAACTCGTTCTCATTAAAATGCTCTGATACCAGAAAAACGTTACCACGCAGCGTGTGTACAATGTTCGTTTCCACATTAACACCATAACAAACAGAGAGTGGAATGAGATATACATGCTTAAGGATGTCTATGACATAAATGTATTGAATTGATAGAATATATACAGTAGAAAAATTCAGTATTCACATCAGCTGGGCACAAAGTGCATTAAAGGGGTACTTCACTGCTGCCAAATGGGCTTCCAACCTAACTAGAGAAAGCAGAAAAAAGGCTGTTGTCTTTCCTTTTGCCAAAAAGATAGGAAAACTTCAACACCCATAACGCACTGGGCATGTTGCTGTCCAAGGCCACTCCCACCAGTCTGCTATGGATACGCTTAGCAGAGTCAGTACCTCCTTGCTTTGGTAGGAGATGCTTCTTAGCAAACTTTTACTCATAATGGTGTTGACTTGTGTACGGGTGCAAAGAATTCAAAGAGTAGACTTTTTGGGTGGGGGGCATTCTGTCAGTTCTGCCCAACCACCGAAGCAAAACGCTGTCGCTTACAGGTAAGAAAGCCACAGTGTTCCATATTTAACATACTGTTTAAAGTGTAGACAAAGTACGATAACATTTTCAGATAAACCTACTCTTACAATAACTGTTTTGTTAATAACACTCGAACGCCCTGGCACTGTCAAAAGTCGACAGGATGATGCGTTTTGCGTTATTTGGCGGACTTTTGATGGCAAATAAACATGGTCAAGTTAACAGAGAACGAGTCAACATTGTTCATTTACATACACCGTTTAGGCATAACATTATGAACTAGTATTGTGTTGATCCCCCTTTTGCTGCCAAAACAGCCCTGACGCGTCGAGGCATGGACTCCACTAGACCCCTGAAGGTGTGCTGTGGTATCTGGCACCAAGATGTTAGCAGCAGATCCTTTAAGTCCTGTAAGTTGCGAGGTGGGGCCTCCATGGATCACACTTGTCTGTTCATTGTTGTGCTCCTCAAACCATTCCTGAACCATTTTTGCTTTGTGGCAGGGCGCATTATTCTGCTGAAAGAGGCCACAGCCACCAGGGAATACCGTTTCCATGAAAGGGTGTACATGGTCTGCAACAATAGGTAGGTGGGACGTGTCAAAGTGACATCCACATGGATGGCAGGACCCAGGGTTTCCCAGCAGAACATTGCCCAAAGCATCACACTGCCTCCGCCTCCGCAGACTGGTCTGCGTCTATGCAGCCCCATACACAACAAACTGTGATGCACTGTGTATTCTGACACCTTTCTATCAGAACCAGCATTAACTTGTCAAACTCGCTCAAATCCTTACGCTTGCCCATTTTTCCTGCTTCTAACACATCAACTTTGAGGACAAAATGTTCTCTTGCTACCTAATATATCCCACCCACTAACAGGTACCGTGATGAAGAGATAATCAGTGTTATTCACTTCACCTGGTCATAATGTTATGCCTGATCAGTGTATACTACCAACATTGTAACAGTACAAAGCGGGTACTTTAAACTTTAAGCATGTAACTTCAATCACACATCCCTTTCTAGGAACCACTGCTAGAAAGCTTGTTGTTAAATTGTTCGTTTACTGCAGATATTTCAAAAATAAAAAAAAAGTCAAATGATTCACATATACTTTATAACGTTATTGACAGTGAGGAGAGAGCTTCTGTTGCATGTGTTTGATTATGTTCGCTCACTCAGCCATTTGGATTAAAACTTACATGATTCCTGTATAACAAGTGGTTCCCTATATAATTTCAGGAAAGAAATCATGTGAGTACTTTACCACTGCACTGGAGCAGCTCTAAATATGCACTTTGCACATTTCGCTTTGACTAGTAGTTTGATACATCACTATTGTACTCAGACACAGATTTCAGAAAAAGGCAGGGAGTCAACACCATAGACAATCCAATGCACAAGTTACCGAGACGGTTTCAGCAGAGAAACGAACAGCAGGTGCTGTTCACAGAATTTTACTTAATATTACTACTATTTTTAGCATGCAGCACAGGATGTTAATTTTTTTCCTTTCTCAAAACAATAATTACAAATGGACTTAGAATCAGAATCAGTTTGAATGTTTTGAACTTGGAAGAGGGAGCATCATAAGCCTAAGCAAAAGCACTACAAAGGTTTTGAAACTAGAGAGTATAGTTTTTGAACCTAGTTTTCCTAAAAGCATCGTAATTCTTTAAAGCAGACTGTAGAGAAGTAGAATGCAGCCCTGGGCAATACTGTCCGCTGAAAAAATCATTTTTGTGGGTAAGTGCTAACTCATTTAGAAACAGCATAAATCAGCAGGTGTTTTCACTTCATGTTTGCTTATATAAGTAGCAATATGATCAGGAGCAACGTTATCAGATTGTTCCAATACAATCAGTTCACAGAAACCCTCAAACATTTTCACTTCAATGATGCTACACCATCAGTTAAAAAAACTGTCAACTCTCCAGCCACCTCTCTTTCTTCCAATTCCTTAGTCGCTGAAGCTTGTAGACAGTGGTTAATTCGTACATTTTTAAAACAGCTTTTTTCGTGGCCATGTAATTGCTCCTATCCGGTACTGACAAAGATATAAATGCTTCCTGGGCTTTCCCAATAAACACACTCTGTAATAACAAAGTGGACGCCAAGTCATCCCAGTGCTAATTGCACTATTTTCAAATGATGAGGGGGAAAAGACAACATCTGGATCCCTTTCATTAAATGTTGTCAGCATTTTTATCATGCATGATAAATCAGACAGTTGACTTACACCAACATTTACTAGATCTAAAAAATGTATCCTCTGAATTCTACCTTCCGGCAGCATGTTTAATCTCTCTTTGTCATGAGCCAACATTCCCAACTGCAGGTCAGTATCTCGCTAATCTTAATTTTTCTCAAATTGTAATTGCCACTCATTCTCCCTCTCACTAACCTAGAAGGTCCCTGGTTTGAGTTCTGGTTGAGCTAGGGGGTCTTTCTGTGGGAATTTGCATGTTCTCCCTGTGATGGCATAGGTTTCCTCTGGATTTTCCAGTTTTAACCCAACATGTAGACCTATGTACAATATATGCACCACACAAAATTATACCTTTTGCAACAGCAAAAAAAAAAAAAATGCCCCAAAACCACCAAAAATCTTATGGAAAAAAAAAACTGTAATAATCCTTAGAAGAACAATTGTTTTCACAATCAGTGCTTGGGCCCTAATTATTGGTTTGCTCAACTGAATTGAGGACCTTAAATACGCAGCCCGAACTGTAATGTAAAATTTCAGACACTGATGCATTTTATTGTGTCCAATGAGACAGGGATGGGGTGATGCAGTAATGTTTGAATTGCTGTACGTGGTCAGCATTCGTCCCTACAGCAAGTGCATGCATAGTGAGTGATGGCTACAGAGCTGATAGTGTTGAAGGGCACACAGACACTGTTGTGCGGTTCTAATAAAGACATGGTTTAGTGAAATTTAAGCACAGTCGAGACAGAAAGATGGCCAGAGTGCAGCATTATTCCCTCTGGGCTGTAAACTCCAGACAGCCTATCCTAAACTCCATTACACCCTCAAGGGCATTCAAAAATCTCCCCAACAAGTCTGAAGCAACGCCCTATTACATTAAACATGCAAGATAATCTCTATCTAAACAGCAGACAAAAAATAAATTGTGGGTGGGTAGCCAGTATTAAAGAAAAAAAAATATTTGAAGACCATTTCAACTGATTCTGTCTCTAGCCTATATTATAAATGTCCATTGAGTCTAAAACTTTAAAGCATCAAAAAGGACTTAAAGGTAGTGTGATATTAATCCATATGGCTCCACTAGAGCCCCTTTCACAATTCACACAGAGATCCTGGGATCGTTTGATTTTGGTTAATTCACACTGCCAGTGATTTTCTGGAATCTGTGTGTGCATTCACACACATCCCGTAAAGATCCCGTAAAGACACGTGACATCAGGATGTGACGTGTAATGTCTCTGCAGCGTCTTAAGTTTGCTTATGATCTGCGATTTCTCTCTCGAGAAACCATGCTTGTGCATTTTTTTCTGAAAAAAAACCCCTTACGGCATTGATCCTGCTTCACACAGGGCGCATTCCGGGACTGATCCCAGCAATGTTACTAGGTCCCCATCTCAGGACGTGTTTGCAGAAGGCACTCTAGCAATTCTATGGCAATTTTCTGGGATCATCACTCTAGGGGTTTCACACTGAGCTTAACCCCGGGTTATGCTGGGTACACACAAGATAATCGGGGCGATTAGACAGTCCTGTCTAATTCAAATTTCTGATCTAGCCAAACTAGAATATAAAATCAGCTAATTGACTGGTTTTAAGTTAGTCAAACTATACTATTATTAGCGTTATTTCAGAATAAAGATTTACCAATATCTCATTTCAAATTCATAGATGTTTGTAGATGGATATTTCACAATAGTAAAGCAGCTGCTAAGATTTATCTTTGAAAGGTGTGACATCATCTTGCAACATAAGATTTTTTGGTAACACTTTACAATAAGGTTTCATTAGTTAACATTAGTTAATGCATTAACAAACATGAATACATTTGTTACTGTATTTATTAATCTTTGTTAACGTTAGTTAATAAAAATACAGCTGTTCATGGTTTGTTCATGTTAGTTCACAGTGCATTAACTAATGTTAACAAGATTTTAATAAAGTATTAGTAAATGTTGAAATTAACATTAACAAAGATAAATAAATGCTTTATAAGTGCAGTTCATTATCAGTTCATGTTAACTAAAGTAGTTAATTAATGTTAACTAATGAACCTTATTGTAAAGTGTTACCGATTTTTTTTCTTCCATCACATAATGATGCACAGACATCAATACTTGACATACAAAACACAACAATGGTGACACTCAACAAATAATAATAATAAAAAAGATAAATTACGAACATTACAAAATAAATAAAACAACACAAACTACTAAAATTGAACAAAAAGTAAGTTCAGCAGCACAGATAAAACCAACAAGAATCAAGAAACTCCACAGCATAATCTACTCATGCTGCACTGCATGCTGGGTACCGTCATAGTTCATATGCACTGTAGAAATACAGTATGATATTGTAGATTTTACAAGAAATTTCCAAGAGTGGAGTTAGACACAAGAGAAGTCCTACAGTGGAATTACTGTGAAAGTCATGCTATTATTAACCTGAAATATATACTGTAATTTCACGCGTATGGTCAATTTGTCATTAGTTTAAAAAAAAATCTCAAATGCTGGAAAGGAGCTGGAGGATTTTTCTAAAGAACTGTGGGCAGTTTAACTGCTCAGGACAAACAAGGGACTCATCTCAGATATAAAAATAGTCATTGTTTTTTTTAATTCAGCTATTATTTTGTCTTGTGTCTGTGAAATAGCTTATTCAAGGCAGTAATTGTGTTAAAATATTTAACATTTTGCTGATTCTGCAAGATGCATGTAAATGTATGACCCTGTATGAGCTTCTGTATGCATGCATAAATGGAGCTGCTGCTTTCTTCAACATGAGAGCAATTATCTGCAAGAATCACTGACGCAAATAATGTAATTTACCAAAAACCTAAACAGTTGTAGTTAACTAGCAGTGAGCAATTAGAGAAATTCCCCACCCCCGGGTGTGACCCCGGTTGACCTCGCTCTCATTAAGTGCCATAGGCAGGGAAGAGTGGGGGAAGTGTAAGAGGTTTCTGTAAGAGTGCAGTTCAAACTACGAGACACTGTCTTCTCCTTTTAAAGAAGTGAAAGGAATAAAGTTAATGTATAGTGTGATGAAACAGAGGTTTGACAGGATTGGGAGGTATAGATGGAATAATTAACAAGCCTTGAGTAAAAATGTAGACAAAAGATTTAGACTTCCTGCAAATGTTATGGTTGAGAGAGAACATTTTCATTCCCACAGCCATGTGCTCTATTGGCCTTCATTCCCAAAACAAAGCCTTAAATACAATCTCACTGAGTGCCCTCTGACTTATCACATGGCCCTTAAACTGCAAACAGCCTGCAGATGTGACACTGAGCAGTAGGGCTATACTTTATATATCTTCTTAATAAGTATTTAACTTGCTCAGCAATGCTGTTTGTGCTGTTGTTGTTTTTCAGAGGGACCATCTTTTCAACCAAAGAGTTGCTGTTGTGAAATAGATGTTTAATGCATGAACAATAAAAATAACTAATCGAATGTTGTTTCATTAAAATAAAATAAAAAGTTTTGAACCGATTAATTAAATCTGACAGTTAAAACTGAGTTATCGATTAACATGATGCTAGTTTATCTGGGACTCGCTTTCAACTGCTTTTATTTCCAGTAAATGTCTTCACATGTAAATATTTGTACAAGCATAAAAATATTTAACAACTGAAACATAAACTGAACAAATTTAAAAGATAATTGATGAACAGAAATAAAATAATGAGCAGAGGTGGACAGTAGTGAAGTATATTTTCTCTGCTTAAGTACATTTTTCAAGTGTCTGTACTTTATCAGCGTTTTTCTTTGGAAAACTTTAAAGCATAATATTGTACTTTTTACTGCACTATGTTTCATATTGAATATCATTTAATACTTAATTACATAAAAAATTTAGTACTTTCTTACTTTTACTCAAGTAAAAGTAATTCAAAGTTACCTAAGTACAAGTAAGAAAGTTATACATTTTTAAAGTAATTAAGTATTAACGGTAAACAACAAAAAAACTTTTATTTATGAAATGTAGTTCAGTAAAAAGTACCACATTATGCTTTGGAATGTAGTGAAGTAAAATGTTTCCAAAGAAAAACACTGATAAAGTACAGGCACTTGAAAAATGTACTTGAGTAGAAAGTAAAAACACTTCACTACTGTCCACCTCTGATAATGAGTCCCTGAACAAAGGGGGGTCAATATCAAAGGACCTTTTTACACCTGGTCACGTCATGGATTTAAATCCGATCACTCAAACCACTTCAGGAGGCGGTCTGACATGCATTCTAGATGAAACTGGGCAAGTGTAAATGCATCTGGTTGTTGAAACCACATATGTACATTTTACTCCTCCCAAAATGTAAAAAAAAAAATGTGTGAGAGCGTGTTATTGGCTATATGAAATGTTATAGCCAGATATGACTGTGCTACTGCAACACGCATCGCCGCAGATGAGATGAGTATCTCTTCAGCAAGCCAACGTGCAAACTGCCGCAAGTGAAACTGAAAGTAAGTCACAGACGCTCAAAAAACAATCATCTTCATTAAAAGTAATGAGACTAAATGATCTTATCAGTGCTGATGCCGCTCTTTCTCCTATTGTGGTCTTTGATCTTGAAATTAGCGGATGATAAATAAAATACAGCTCATATCTGCTTTCCTTGACATGAACTCCATTAAATTTGCAAGATAGATATCCACCAAGTAAAAATGCATGAAGTAACAATCAGGTTTGGCCACCAGCTGCTTAAAATACTACAGTGGACCCTCTGCTTTGCACATTTTGTACATCATCCTTATTTAATATACCCAATTCAGACCATCAGCTCATTAGGAGAGAGCTCCATGAGTCAGATAAGAGAAAGTTGAGAACCATTGCTCCTGAAGGACCCCCAACACTGCACATTTCCTAATCAAACACATCTGATTCAACTCATAAGCTCATTAGATGAAACTCCAGGACCTGAAATGGGTGTGTCAGAAAGAGGAGACTCTCAAAATGTGCAGTGTTGGGGTCCTCCAGGACCGGGGTTGAGAAACACTGCTTTAAACTATATGATTTAAGCAGTTATACCAGTTAAAACTGTTCATCTGTGTAGCTTGAAAAGTTCAAATAACTGCACTTCTGTTGCAATGAGTTAAGTTTTCAACATGTCTGCCCCACAAATGCTCAAACAAACACTGCAGTGTATTAAAGCTATCTCATGGGAAACCTGTATGCAAAGTAATTCATGAGATCCTGTATGTCTATTAAGAAATCTACATCTACTTGCTGTCAAAGTCAGTCATGATAGCAGAATAGAGACTTGGTGAAGGATAAAACGCAAAGAGAGCAAAAAGGTGCCTAACAGCAGGCCTGATTCTCTGCTGACCTGGTTCTCCGTGCCAACACACATCCATCCAAACAAAATGACATATAAGAATGCCGTGAGAATGCCCCCAAAATTCAAGATATTGGGGCAAAAAAGGCCCCTGTATGAGTTTTTGTCTTTTATATTTATATCAGGGATCGGCAACCAATGGCACGCATGCCAATCAATGGCATGTGACAATAGCTAAAGAGGTGTATGTATTTCATTTAAATAAAGTCCCTCAAACTTGCATACAGATGTACATTTTGAGGTAAACATTCCTCATAATCATATAGCCTGTTTTATTAAGTTAGGTGCTATAAATACTATTAAAGTGTGGGATTTTATCCAGCTCTAGTGCACATATCCGACAAACCATTTTGATTTGATGTAGGTGAGAAATATCACAAAACCAAGAGTGCTGTTTTCTTCCTGAATATAAGCATAACTGCAAATATTGCATTGATTTTACAATTCAATAAACAAAAAGTTAATATTAAGTGAGTTACATATTAGCCAAAATATTGTCTGTTTTGGATCTATTTCGCCAACAAAAATAGTTCCAAACAAACCCACAGCAGAACCATTGCACATCTCCGAGCAATACACAGTGGTGTATTGATTCGCTTCGATTCGATTCTGAATCAATCTGCATTTTTGAATGAATTGTTTGAGTGAATGATTCAATGACCCGTTCATAAAGACAGCGGTGCATCCGCATACTTCCCTACTATAGGAGGCAGAAAACAATATGCTTTTCCAGTAGGCAAAAAAGTACCCCAAAGACCTACTACTTACAAAACTGCATCTGATGGACACTATAGTATCCCATGAGGGTATAGAATAGAAAGAACACTTCATTTTTTTTACTTTCATTAAACAACATACAATATAACACAATATTTATAATAAAATTATTAATTTTCTCTTTAATCATTAAAATGCATAATATCAGCATCATATGCATACATGCAAATCAAAATCAAATCAAATCACCTTTATTTATATAGCGCTTTTTACAATGCCAATTGTTTCAAAGCAGCTTCACAGTGGTAACAGGAAAATAATGCAACAGAATTTGATTCGGATGTATAGCTGCTCTGGTGAAAACGGTGATGTCATCCAGCTCATTTCAATTATCATATAGTATCAATGCGGGCAGATCAGTAATATAGTTGAAATTTAAGTGTCCCCAACTGAGCAAGCCAAAAGCCAAAGGCGACGGTGGCAAGGAACCAAAACTCCTTCAGGGCCAGAATGGAGAAAAAAACCTTGGGAGAAACCAGGCTCAGTCGGGGTGCCAGTTCTCCTCTGGCCGATGAACAAATAGTGTATGATTATGATTCTGGCAACATTACAGGTCAGAAGTCATATTAGATCAATAGATATTCGTAGGATTATTCGAAAGATTGGAATCGTCACGCCGGGGACGGGTTTAATGAGGATGTCGTGTCGATGCGGTATTTACAGGGGGGAGTTTAATTGACACTATTGTCTCTACAGACACTTCAGGGATATGGTCGTCATGTCCAGGCTAAGGTCCACCATCTGGTCTGGATACGGCCCGGATCCGGGCGACTGCAGTAAACCTCGGGATAATACACTTATAATAGTCATTACAATTCGAGTCTTATCATAACTGGTAAAACCTGAAAGCCAAAGAAAGAAACATCTGTATTTTCTACTTTCTTTAGACAATATATAATATCACTCAATATTACTATTAAATACTATGGTAATGCCGTAAATGAGTTCTACCTCTCGTGACATTCCCTTCTCTTATAAAATAGCCTTTTTATCATAGTAAAATCTGCATGTCGCTCCCATCAAAAGTATTGTTTAGCATAAAACATGTTGAAGATTAGTGAACAGGCAATCGATTGATTAAATGATAAGCTGTTTCCTCACAAAAGTGGTTTATTCAAGCCTCTTCTCCATTGACTTCCATTAAAAAAAACAGCCTCTGGTCTCCTTCCCTGAGTACCGTCACAGCCGCAGTGTTAGCATTAGCCGTTACACTTTTTTGGCTAAAGGTTGCAGGCTTGCCTTCTAATGGCTTTGGCTGAATCCGAAATCGCCCCCTAAACCCTCATTCACTATTCCCTACGTTAATCCACTTATACAGTTCACTTGAAGGAGTGAATGAAAACGAGTGAGCGAATTCGGCCAGTCGTTGAGTGTACATCGGCTGTACACTCGTTATTGCGGTGCATTGTGGGATTGAATGAGTGCACTCAATAAGGTCCACTATGGTTTCGGACACCACTACAAATGACTGTCCCTTCAAATAATGCCCTATTTGAGGGTATAGGGAGCGATTTTGGATTCAGCCTTTGTTTGTAGTAATCCTGAAGACATTGATTAGCTGGTTCAGGTGTGTTTGATTAGGGTTGGAACTCAACTCTGCAGGACAGCGGCCCTCCAGGACCGAGTTTGCAGTGATGTGCATAAATATGAAACTAATGATTCAGAAAGTTCTGTTGTAACCTTATGTTATCTCCCTGCTTTTATTTGTTGTTTGTTTTGTTTTGCTTTTTACACTTGAAAAAAGAAAGTCCTATAAAACTGTCTGATTTCCTGATGTCACTTTTATAGCTTGTGACCGTGACAACCTCAGTCAACTCACACCCTCAAAACAAAACAATGGACAGAGCAACACAGAATGCCAGTCAGTGTCACTTGCATTCAAATTTCTCATAGATATCGCACAAACTCATGCAAACATGCACAACATATGCAAAACTTTAAAAAAAACCCTCTTGAACATTTATAAAAGACATCTGACAAACACCTTGTCCATTTGTAAAGTCACAAAGGTGTTGATTGTGATCAAAGCCTATTGGCTGAGAGGTTTACCTTCAGTACAGTGGGGACAGCTGTAATTTGCTGATTTAATGTCTCAGATTTGGTTTTAGAAACATGTTCAAGGAAGAGATAAAAGAAGACCATTACCAATGATCTTTTGTTGTTTTTTCCCCCTCTGGGCTATGCTTTCTGAATTCTTCTCCTCTTCCTCAGATCTGTCTACCTGAGCATCTTGATCACTAGTTGCCCAGTAAGGGCCACTCAAGTCTGTTGTCAAGGCCATTGTCAAGTCCTAAATGGCATCTCTCATCAATGTGGCCTTTAAAAAAAAAAAACCCTGTACTTTCTCTCTTTCACATTACTACATTTCACTCTCTATTACTCGGGTAACATTCCACAATTAGCCTGGTATTAATTATTTCATGCATCTATTTTGTAGCGATTTCAAGTGTAAACTTAAGTCAGAACTGTTAATAAACAATACAAAATATGTCCAAACTAGTTGACTGAATTTTTACAGTTAAGGGCTTTCTAACAATGCTCACCCATGTATTTGGCTAACTGTAACCGTGCTTATTTGTGCCATTAGTTAAATGTGACAGAGGGTGGGAATAGAAAATAAAATAACCATCATGATAATAACTTGATTTCAGTCATTCTGCAATCCTACAGTATGACAGTGTGAAACCACCCTACAATGACACCTTTTCACTCAAACCTTAGTTACATTTAAACAGACTCCTCTTTAAAAGAGTTAGATTTAAGGGATAGTGAAATACAGAGCAAAACATAAATGTGCACTTGTAAAAAATAAAAGAGGAGTAACTACAGTACAATGCAGCTGGCTAGTTTCAGCAGCATTAAAATGTTGTAACTGCATTCACATGTTCATATGTTGTTAAACTGCACTACTGAATGAGGCTAGAGCTACTGCAAATCAATAACACTGTATTCATATCATCAACCCTTGCCACTGTATGCATTAAAGGAACACTATGTAGTTTTTCGCCGCTAGAGGTCGCCTATTCAAAACAAAGGCGTAGCTTGATGACGCCGAGATTGAGCGCAAATTCATGGGAGATGTCGTCTTCACCTCACAGCCAGTGGAAAAGAATCGGGACAGGACGCAGGCAGAAATCGTGTTCATGGATGGGATTATTAACGTTACTGTAGTGTGAAGCAGAGCAGGACCGAGTGCTGTGGGAGAGGAACAAGGCCGCTAAAGCGATTGCTAATGAGAGACGAGCGTGATACACGGCTCAACAGCAGCGGAGCTTTTATTATGCCACAGTCGCCGTATGTGGGGTAACGCAGCGCTGTTTTATCATATTAGATACATTTGAGTGTGTTGAAAATTATGTTATAACATTACCCTGTGCGTTCGCTCCACGGCTGCTATGAGACACTTGTTGCACACTGCAGTGAGCTAGATCAATATTAGAATATCATATTAATAAATGCTGGATGGCTTGTGTTCCAAAATGCATGCAATTAATTTTAAAACATATTGTATGATGGTAGAAAATGCTGTATTGCTGTACAATGATTAGTTTTCTGTCTTTAAATGTCTCCAAACAGTTGTTCTCGTCTAATAAAACATAATATATTAAAGCGTCTTTGGTGTTTCCAACTTTCCATGGCTTCTACAAAATAAAACCGGAAATCGAGGGTAGCACGGGTATGATGTCATTGATAGGCGACGCACAGGCACGGTCCGTGTCCTGGTTAAAATTGCTGATTTCTCTGGATTTAAACATTCTTGGAAACATTTGGGATAATGTAAGTACACAAGTCAACAAAATATATAACATTGTTTGAGTGGTTTTTGGATATTTTAATCCAAAAATCTTACATATTGTGCCTTTAAAATGTTGTAACTGCATTCACATGTTCATATGTTGTTGAACTGCATTACTGAATGAGGCTAGAGCAACTGCAAATCAATAACACTGTATTCATATCATCAACCCTTGCCACTGTGTGCATTAACAACAGAGCACATCCTAGCAGTTGGTCCTGGAGTCCCCAGTACACTGCACACTTTAGATGTCATCTCAATCAAACACACCTGATTCATGATTCAACTGATCAGCTCATTGATTCCAAGACCTGGAGTGGGTGTGTCAGATAAGGGAGACAACATCCAAAATGTGCAGTCCCAGTGCTGAAGATGGCAAACCAGGGCTGGAAACCGCTGCTCTACAGCCCAGCACTACATTCCTCTGCGGCGTTTTTACAACGAAGCTGTTTATTTGTTGAAGAACATCGTTATAGATCCAAAATAAGACATGCACCGCTAACAGAGGCCATTAGACACACACATTTTAAAACACTCACCTTGTTAATTTACAACTTCCATAATTATTCGCCGCAGAATAAGACCTCACTATGCGTGAAAACGAAATACAACGTTTGGCAAAAAAAGGTCGTTTCCTCTATTGCTCGTTAGGCACAGTATGATTCTCTTTACGCAAATCACTGGAAAATGGTGCACACATTGTCCGTCCAGCAAACAGCATCAAAATAAGGAAAGGCGAGTCTTACCGTTATAGTAGCATTCCTTACAGCATTGGATGCGGTTTGCCGGATCTCCGCTGCGCTTCCCGGCTTTAGTAGGCTTTTCGTAAATCTCCGGGTCGATTCCGCTGCCATTTCTTCATCGGTACATTCGGGGCTACAATCTGCAGTATGTGCCACGAATCCGTAATGTGTCTAATCACGCTGAAATCGAAAGACTGCACATGCACGTCCTTCGACCACTCGGCAGCTTTACTACAGCGCGGTGGGCAGGGCTCCGTTTACTCAGCATTCACACAGATATCAGCAGAGGGGGACCATGTCCGAGAAATTAATCATTTTACTATCATTCCCAGGCATTAGTAAAGATGGAACAATAATGTAAAGCCTGATAGGGTCGAGCGATGGATTATAATAGCCTATATTGAGATGAATGTATTCAATGTCAGTCTCGCTTTAATTGATTCTACATCAGCAGGATGTCAAATGTTCATCCAAGCGCATAAATCATTCTTTGAAAGGGATTATAATTAATATAACACTAGACCCCAAAACATCTTAAAAATACGTTTTAATGGCAGATTCCTCATGTTTACAGTTTATGCAGGTTAATATCTTTACAGTCCGTTTGCATGCATAAAAAGTAGTCTTATACTGCGCTAATCTCGGTGTGCATGTAATTTTATCCAAACTGTCTAGAAGTGGTGGTGATGGTGGTAGAGGTGCGCGTGAATGCATTTGTTGGACTTTAGCGCCATCGCGCGCCATCTCCACAAAACAGAACACACATTATTTCAAAAGCATGTGATTTTTTTTTTATGACGTAATTTCCCGACATATTCGGTTGCACTGGATTTTTTTTTTTTTAAGATAAAAGTCCACAGCAACTATCCAGAGCAGGGCCGTGCAAAGACAGTTTCGGGGGCAGGTGCTCAAGTGAGTAAAAGGGCACCCCTCTCATAATTATTATAAAAAGTAAAGATGCATATTGTTGATCATCTATTAATTAATTTCACTATTTAACAATATACGCTATAGGGCTGTTGAAAATCAGTATCAACAAAATTCATCTTACTATTCATCATAATCAATTTACACTGCAATTACAATTGCCTAAATAATGTTATAAGATAAATGTTCTAAATATAACATTTTGAATATAGAAATATGAAATATTTGAAATGATATGAAATGATACTATTATGAAACTAAAACTGTCGTTTTATTATCAAAAAGATTGTAATAAGTGCATCATAGAATCATTCTTTCATGAAAAAAGCAAGTGTCCAGTGACTTTATAACAGTTCCAGTAAACTGTTACCGGTCTTCTATGCAGTGTTGCCAAAATGGGTCAACAATTCCCAGCTCAAAAGTTCACCAAATGGACTAAAATGTCCAGGTAGAAACTAGAAGAAATGAACCGATGACTCTAACCCTTGGAAAAAGACATGCATCATTTTCAGTGTCAGCAGTAAGAATAAGCCAATTTAATTGCAAAAAGTGCCCAATATAGTTGATCAGAAAAAGCAATGTAATTAGTATGCATTTCACACGTTCATGCACAAACCACAACAGCCAAAAATGTGTCATTAATTCATTGATGCATAATGTACTTTAATCCAACAACAACAAAAATTAACACAACAATAATGCACTTACCTTTGTGATGCACTTTAACTTCAGACAGAACTATGTATGCCTTTCGTGAAGGACATAAAACATAATGGAGAACTTTGCACAGCCAAAACTAATCAAGTCCAGCAGCTGTCAAGGACGAGTATACCAGAGTAAAGTCTGGATTGTTTAATAGATGTCCTGATGCTGGACAGGAGTAGTATAGTCCCATATTCAGTTTTGATTTTCTTTAAATCATTCAATTGTGCTCTGATTGCAGAGTTACAGTTATATTTACAAAGAGCCTTCGAGTCATCTCCAATCTCTCTCTGATAACACTATTGCATTTGCAGAAAGAGAATATATTTACTAAAAGTCAAGGGTCAAGAGCCCAATTAAAGCAAACACTGATCACCATAATGGTGACTATTACTTTAAATAAATCATCAACAACCAAACCTCTGTTAATTCTCAATAAGAGCTTCTGTAGACGTATTACAGAAATAAAGTCAGTCTGGTTAGTAATGCCTGAAGCTGGTAATGCTGTTTGTGGAGTTGTTTAATCCTCCTCTGCTGAGATCTTCAGAGATTTAATGTCTTCTTTTATCTTCAGTTGATTTCATCTAAGGCTGTGGCTGAAGTCAGTTGTAGTTCTTGTGTTTCTCTTTCCTTCAGTGATTCTGCTTGTTAACAGCAGGTGTTCATCACTAATGCTCTATCATCACTTAATTAATCACTTAATTATACAATAATTATCCAATTAGCATGCTGGGAACTAGAACTTTTCTATAACTCATTCAGTTTGAGTTATGTTTCAGTCATTGTGTCCTCAAAACTTTCGGTAATATTTGAGTGCAATGAACCTATTTTTTATTAAGTACATATAAATGTTAGGTTTTACAGTGTTTTATGCGCAGGGCTCTGTGTTGTACAGGAATAAATGTTTCAATGTGCATGCGTGACCTGTTGAAATACATCAGTGAATTATTAAATGTAGTTTTAAACATTGTATTTTTAAATAATTGGTCACACTGATTTGTTCACAATATTGACAAAGTGTTAGAAAACTAGGCAAGCCTATATCACTGTTCCCATTCAGACCCACCGAAAAATCCACATTTTCTGTTGTTTTACTTATTTTATGGCATAATGCACACCTTCTGTAATAATCTAAAATACTGGCTAGTACTGTACAGTAAAATATAAGCACACTTAATGCACTGCTGTCACTGTAACATTTGACTGTAACAGTAGTTAAAGAGCTGGAACATTAAGCACTTACACCGATCAGCCATAACATTATAACCACTGACAAGTGAAGTGAATAACACTGATTATCTCTTCATCACGGCACCTGTTAGTGGGTGGGATATATTAGGCAGCAAGTGAACATTTTGTCCTCAAAGTTGATGTGTTAGAAGCAGGAAAAATGGGCAAGCGTTAGGATTTGAGCGAGCGATAACTGCAGCTCTTGTGGGGTGTTCCCGGTCTACAGTGGTCAGTATCTATCAAAAGTGGTCCAAGGAAGGAACAGTGGTGAACCGGCGACAGGGTCAAGGCTCATTGATGCACGTGGGGAGCGAAGGCTGGCCTGTGTGGTCCGATCAAACAGACGAGCTACTGTACTCAAATTGCTCAAGAAGTTAATGCTGGTTCTGATAGAAAGGTGTCAGAATACACAGTGCACCGCAGTTTGTTGCATATGGGGATGCATAGCCGCAGACCAGTTTGGGTGCCCATGCTGACCCCTGTCCACCGCCGAAAGTGCCAACAGTGGGCTCGTAAGCATCAGAACTGGACCACAGAGCAATGGAAGAAGGTGGTCTGGTCTGATAAATCACGATTTCCTTTACATCATGTGGATGGCCGGATGCGTGTGCGTCGCTGACCTGGGGAACACATGGCACCAGGATGCACTATGGGAAGAAGGCAAGCCGGCAGAGGCAGTGTGATGCTTTGGGCAATGTTCTGCTGGGAAATCTTGGGACCTGCCATCCATGTGGATGTCACTTTGACACGTACCACCTACCTAAGCATTGTTGCAGACCATGTACACCCTTTCATGGAAACGGTATTCCCTGCTGGCTGTGGCCTCTTTCAGCAGGATAATGTGCCCCGCCACAAAGCCAAAATGGGTCAGGAATGGTATGAGGAGCACAACAACGAGTTTGAGGTGTTGACTTGGCCTCCAAATTCCCCAGACCTCAATCCAATCGAGCATCTGTGTGATGTGCTGAACAAACAAGTCCGATCCATGGAGGCCCCACCTCGCAACTTACAGGACTTAAAGGATAATATATTATAATAATATAGAACAATATTAGGAAGGTAGTCATAATGTTATGCCTGATTGGTGTATATGATGAATAATTAGCCAAGATTAAATGTTATAATACTATATTACTATCACTGTTATTATTATTACCAGAAATGTATTTCATTATTTCATCTTCATTTACAACTTACAGCCTTACTGAGCAATGTTGCAATCCGTCCCTTTCCAGCGATTTTGTGAACGAGTGTCACATGTGACTGGGTTGTATTTAACGCTGCGGTCTCGCAGCGGCGGTTCACGTGGCGGTAATATGCATTTTGGTTGTCTACCTACTGTACATTGTTCAGTTTTCTCCCTGAACGATGATGTGAGTTACTATGGTAATACTGATGCAGCATGAATGACCTACAATGGCAAAAAATTTTTACAATCACGACAAAAAATGTGTAAGCCAGCACAATCCTTCTAAAATGGTGTCTAAACAAGACTGTTATCCAGAACTCAACACGGTGTGACGTCAGCTTCACATTCTCTATAGGCGTAATATATAGTGTATTCCGCAACCGTGACAACCTGTCAACTCACACCCTCAAAACAAACAATGGACAGAGCAACACAGAATGCCAGTCAGTGTCACTTGCATTCAAATTTCTCATAGATATCGCACAAACTCATGCAAACATGCACAACATATGCAAAACGTAAAAAAACTCTGCGTAAGGCGTTGAAAATTTATAAAAGACATTTGACAAACACCTATGACTAAAGTCACAAAGGTGCTGATTGTGATCAAAGCCTATTGGCTGAGAGGTTTTCAGCTCTATATTTCTTCACGCCCTGACGAAACTTACCAATTCACAAGATTAACAGAATGCATAGCTGATATAAAAAATTGGATGACTAGTAATTTCCTGCAACTTAATTCAGAAAAAACTGAATTTTTAATCATTGGACAAAAAAACTCCACAAGTAGTAACCTAGAATACTGTCTAACACTCGATGGCTGCTCTGTCAAGTCCTCGTCGTCAGTTAGGAACCTGGGTGTGCTCTTTGATACCAATCTCTCATTTGAAAGCCACGTTTCTAGCATCTGTAAAACTGCATTCTACCATCTTAAAAATATATCTAAATTACGGCACAGCTCTTAACGCATTATACTCCATCACGTCTATTGCAGTCTCAAAATTCTGGCCAGTTGATAATACCTAGAATATCAAAATCAACTGCAGGCGGTCGATCCTTTTCCTATTTAGCACCTAAACTCTGGAACAGTCTTCCTAGCATGTTCGGGAAGCAGACACACTCTGTCAGTTTAAATCTAGACTAAAAACACATCTCTTTACTATGGCATACACATAAAACATTTTTAATTTCTATTATTCAAATCAGTTAAATGATTGTTTTAGGCTGCATTAACTAGGTCAGCCGGAACCGGGAACACTTCCCATAACACCTGATGTACTCGTTACATCATAAGAAGAATGGCATCTACGCTAATGTTTGTCTCTCTGTTTATCCCGAGGTTTACTGCAGTCGGCCGGATCCGGGCCGTATCCAGACCAGATGGTGGACCTTAGCCTGGACATGACGACCATATCCCTGAAGTGTCTGTAGAGACCGTGTCAATTAAACTCCCCCCTGTAAATGCCGCAACGACACGACATCCTCATTAAACCCGTCCCCGGCGTGACGATTCCAATCTTTCGAATAATCCTACGAATATCTATTGATCTAATATGACTTCTGACCTGTAATGTTGCCAGAATCATAATCATACACTATTTGTTCATCGGCCAGAGGAGAACTGGCACCCCGACTGAGCCTGGTTTCTCCCAAGGTTTTTTTCTCCATTCTGGCCCTGAAGGAGTTTTGGTTCCTTGCCACCGTCGCCTTTGGCTTTTGGCTTGCTCAGTTGGGGACACTTAAATTTCAACTATATTACTGATCTGCCCGCATTGACACTATATGATAATTGAAATGAGCTGGATGACATCACCGTTTTCACCAGAGCGGCTGTACAGCCGAATCAAATTCTGTTGCATTATTTTCCTGTTACCACTGTGAAGCTGCTTTGAAACAATTGCCATTGTAAAAAGCGCTATATAAATAAAGGTGATTTGATTTTGATTTGATAGTACAGTGGGGACAGCTGTAATTTGCTGATTGGTCTGTTTTAATGTCTCAGATTTGATTTTACATACATGGTCAAGGAAGGGATAAAAGAAGACCATTACCAATGATGTACATATATGTGGAGAATGTAATGAGAGGTTCCTTTAAGAAACATCAGGTGACGTTATTGCGTATACGTTCGAACGTGACCGTAAACGCGCGATGATGAAGTCACAGAGTTATGCTGCATGTGTGTGTGATTGCTGTTCGAGAGTACTTTGACATCATCCAGGGATTTGGATGTTTACTCAGGATTGAGTGGATGTGCCAGATCGGACTTCAAGCACCTATCCTTTTCAGAGCTTTGCATAGAGACTTTTAACTCTTTCCCTGCCGGCGTTTTTTTAAAAAGTTGCCAGCCAGCGCCAGCGTTTTTAATCATTTTCACAAAAATGTAATGGCCCATAGAATATTTTGTTGAATGAATATCTGAGCATGCAATATATCAAAAGAAAGAGCAGACCCTCTGCTTTTAAACAAAAAAAACCCGTTTTATTCTAGCTTCATGCATTCCTTTTTTATCAACACTTTTCATAAAAACAGCAACATTTTGAACAAAAAGCTGAGAAAATCATGTTTTTATCAAAGACTACATCCAGATCGGTAGTATCTGGTGTGACCACCATTTGCCTCACGCAGTGCAACACATCTCCTTCGCATAGAGTTGATTAGGTTGTTGATTGTGGCCTGTGGAATGTTGGTCCACTCCTCTTCAATGGCTGTGCGAAGTTGCTGGATATTGGCAGGAACTGGAACACGCTGTCGTATACGCCGATCCAGAGCATCCCAAACATGCTCAATGGGTGACATGCCCGGTGAGTATTCTGGCCATGCAAGAACTGGGATGTTTTCAGCTTCCAGGAATTGTGTACAGATCCTTGCAACATGGGGCCGTCATGCTGCAACATGAGGTGATGGTCGTGGATGAATGGCACAACAATGGGCCTCAGGATCTCGTCACGATATCTCTGTGCATTCAAAATGCCATCAATAAAACGCACCTGTGTTCGTTGTAGGGCTGGTCCGAATACCATTTTTTGAGCTTCGAAGCTTCGGTAGTAATCAACATCGAATATTCGAAGCTTAGGAGGGAGGGGGCTGAACATATTCTAATAAAGGCAGGAATCTTGAGAAGCGGCGCGCCTCACGCGGGCAGGGCTTATATGCTCCAAAAACGGACACTAGTGATAGCTCCTATATAACAAGCTCCTATATTTCGCAGTAGATTCATTTAGATTGATAATAATGGGTAATATTAGGCTTGCTGCGATAGTCTGTGTTACCAGTGTTCAGGCATAACACCGGTTACATCACTTGCCCACCGCGGCACCGCCTCTACTGTCATTTTGATATTTTATAGTAGTAAAAATTTTAGTTCAGTTAGAGAACAGATTTCATTAATCACAAGAGTGAGGAGCTGAATGACAAGATGATCGCGGAAGATTTGGTTTCAAAGCGAAATGTAAAAGCGCCTATTTAAGGGAGTTTGTCATTGTACTGTTTTGTTGTTGTGTTTTTCATTAAGAATAATAGGCTAATGAACCCACCATTCAAGCAACCAGCCCCCGAATTGGCAAACTGAAAGCAAACTGAAAGTCATTCGTTCACAGCCGCTCAGTGCACAAGCACTGTAATGTGACGGTGAGGGAAAATTTTCTCACCGTCACATCCCTAACGGGTAAAAAGGCTAATACATTTTGATTCTATTATTCTATTTTCCACAATGTCAAACAAGCGCAGCTTAACCCAAAATGCAAACTCAGGCATGCGCTTCTTCCATATAAGCTCATGCAGTTGTGTGCTCTAGACAGAGAATATACTCGAGTTGCAGGGAACACTAAGAAGAAGCAAATATATTTATTAAGCATAATGAGGTTGGGTTCCTATTCACCTGTCCATCCTATTAAAAACTGCTAGTCTATAGGATAATTGTAAAAAAAAAAAGAAAAAAAAAAGAAAAAAAAAAAAAAGTATTGTATTTCGCCAGATTTTATAGTGTAAACATATGCAAGCGCGAATGAGAACCGTTTCGAAGGGGATGCCAAGTAGTGCGTGAAAAAAACAAAACAAAACAAAAACAAAAAATATTCGAATCCCAAAATTGAAAATCGAATACCAACCCATTGAACGAATATTCGAATATTCTGGTCCAGCCCTAGTTCGTTGTCCATAACATACGCCTGCCCGTACCATAACCCCACCGCCACCATGGGCCACTCGATCTACAATATTGACATCAGCAAACCGCTCACCCACATGACGCCATACACGCTGTCTGCCATCTGCCCTGTACAGTGAAAACCGGGATTCATCCGTGAAGAGAACACCTCTCCAAAGCGCCAGACGCCATCGAGACGCCAAGTGGTAGTGCAAGGGTGGAGACCTCTAGGCCTAAGTCGCAGCCAAAATTCACTGAGGATGGACAACCAATATGTTTCAAGAGTCAAGTCGCTGGACATGTGGCAAAGAATTGCCCTTAGAAGCAGAGCTCTAGAACAGCTAGGTCTGTATCCTCTGACTCACAGAGAAACGAGAACCCCCGGTTGTTGTGAGTCAGGCAATTCGGGGGAGAGACACAGACTCAACAGATACACCTCCAACCTGTGACCAGTTGTTGCAATGTGCTTTTGGTACATGTCCTGTTGTAGACCTTTCAAATTGTGGTGTCACCACTAAAGGCCTATTGGACACAGGCAGTCAGGTGAGCACAATAACTGAGCAGTTTTTCAGAGACCATTTGTATGGTAAAGATGATGACATTCTCTCCATGGCTGGTTGGCTAAAGCTCACAGCACTTGAGGTGGACGCAATGGGAATTAAGATGCCGAATTGTGGCTTCCTAGTGGTCAAAGACATCTCTAGCCCTGGGAACACAGTACCATGTATCATAGGAATGAATATAATCAGCCGACATAGACAGCTAGTCCAGGCAGAATTTTATACCACCTTAGGGGGAAAATTAGATTCTGATTGGAGACATGTTTTCCAGAAAGTCCAGACATGTACTGTGAACAGGAAATCTGTTGTTCATGTTGCTGGAAAATGGACGGAGCACATACCTGCAGAATTAGTTGTGACAATTACAGCGATGGGCTGTATGTTGTCCTATGTTGTTAGAGCCTCTCAGTACTCCGTTGCCAGGAGGTCTGCTAGTCATCACCACCCTCGTTGACTCGCATTGTCCCTGCATACCTATTAAAATTCTGAATTTTTCTCAGGAGGACATGTGGTTCTCTCCCAGGACCCAGCTGGGTATCCTGTCAAAGGTGGAGTGTGTGGACAACTCGCAGATTTTGTTAGTCTACCTAGATGATATCTTAGTGTATTCCTCAACATTTCGGGAGCACTTGGTTAGGCTGGAAACTGTACTGAGGAGGCTGCAGGACACTAGTCTCAAGGGCAAGCACTTAACCTCATCATAAAAAAAAATAATTCTACGCTTTCACTTTTCTTTAATCCCTCCCTATTCTAGTTTATGCTACTCTAAGCAATCAACAACTTTGTATTTTGAGCACTTTTTGAGCTTATTTGCCTTTTCATGATGAATCGCTTCCTGTATTCCTCATTTGTAAGTTGCTTTGGATAAAAGCATCTGCAAAATGAATAAATGTAAATGTAAGTTAGAAAAATGTCACTTTCTTCAGTCGGAGGTTGTGTTCCTGGGACATCAGATATCTGCCGATGGTATTGGCACAGCCCCTTAGAAAGTGGCAGTCATACGCCGTCTACGCTGAAGGAATTGAGATCATTCCTTGGGCTTTGTAGTTATTACTTTGTAGCGTTTTATTCAGGGGTTCTCCAGGATATCTGGCCCACTTAAAGCTCCAGCAGAACTAATGTCTTTTTGGGGAGTCTGTGGACTGAAAAATGTCAAACCGCTTTTGACACTCTCAAAGATAAGCTTACTAGTGCCCCTTTCTTAGTGGTAGCTGACTATTCAAAACCATTTATTGTGGAGACAGATGCCAGCAATTAGAGGCTAGGCGCTGTACTATATCAGAGACAAGGAGATGTAAAACATGTTATTGCTGTTGCAAGTAGACGGCTGAGAGACTCAGGAAAAAAATTATAGAAATTATAGCCGCATGAAGGTCGAGCTCCTTGCTCTCAAGTGGGAAATTGTTGAGAAGTTTCGGGGATATTTGTTGGGGTCCACATTTACTGTGATAACTGACAATAATCCTCTGTGCCACTTGAAAACGGGGCATCGAAACACAGAAGCTGACACACTATCTAGACAGCCGTTTGCAGGGGAGAATGAGCCAGCCTCAAAGGATGCAGAGTACGGTGGATGTGTGGCAGACCGTGGTTGGATTCACTGAGGTACAGACCTGGACCCAGCACTTGTGGCTGCTGGGATGCACAGCTGTAAAGTAAGGCAAATGTGGGCTGTAGTCTCTCCAATGTCTCCAACTCCAATGATGGCAATGGATTGGGTCAGGGAAATACGCCCACCTATCCAGGTTATTTAAACGATTAATTATTTAGCTTTCAACAGCAAGATTTTGTGAGTGTCGGATTCAGGAAGTTTTGCGATCAAAAGAGGAGACCCTACGGTAAAGAGCTAAAAGCTCTGCCAAAACCTGTTCGCCAGGGTCCACTGTACCGTGTCTTTAAGGATGTGAGACATGGGGAATGTTATCAGCTCTTGTTAACTCTCAGTTTGAAGAAACCTGTTCTGGAGTATGTGCACAATTCTATGGGACACCAAGGTATCAAGCGTACCCTTCACTTGTTGAGGCGCAGGTGTTTTTGGATAGGGATGCACAATGATATGGACAAGTGGATAAAAGTTTGTCAGTGCTGTGTGATGTCTAAGCTGCCACAGCCAATGGTCCACCCTCCCATGAAATCGTTCCTGGCTTCTAGACCTCTTGAGGTAATTGCTGTCGATTTTACTCTGTTGGAACCCTGCATCCGATGGTGACATGGTCAGTTCACTCTATGTGGTGAAAAAGACACCACACCATACCAACTCACTGGCAACGCTCAATGTGAATGGTTCAACAATACGCTACATGACCTGTTGAGAATGCTGCCACCTGAAAAGAAACACTGAATAACTACCAGAGTTGGTTTACGCATATAATGCGATGCCTCACACGACTACTGGGTATTCTCTATATTATTTATTGTTTGGGGTTGATCCTTACCTGCCAGTTAATGCCCTTCTGGGAAAAAAGCAAGTTTTTGACCAGAAACACCAAACACCAGAAAACAGAAAACCAGAAACACTTTGGTCCACCAAAGGCGTCTGAATGATGCGCATGCCAGGGCAAGGAAATATTCTGAACAGAAGGCTGCTGAGTGCATTTCCTTGCACAAGGATAGAATCTATTGCCCGAAGATCGAGGTTGGAGCGCTGGTGTACCTGAGGAGCAGGCCAGTAGGCCGTCACAAAATCCAGGATGCATGGGGGCCAATCATATTTAGAGTAGTAGGGATCGTGGAAAACACCTACACAGTGGAGCCGTTGGAAGGATGGCCTACAAAGAGAGTTAACAGAGTCGACATCAGTCCCTGTGAAAATAATCTACTCCCGACCCCAGGAAAATGCCAAGAGAGGAGAGTCCCTTAGTGAAGTGGAGTCTGAAGATTCAGAGGAGGGTGTAGTTTTGCGCCTGCAGTAAGAGATCTTAGCACCCAGTCTGTTGGCCAACAAGGTGTAGGGTATGTGGTACTCAGCAGAGAATCGGTTGATTCTGACCATGCCGATGTTCTATCAGAGCCTGCTGAGACCTTGGAGGAAAGGCTGGATGCAGCTACTGGTGTGTTAACTCTTCCTGTTGCTGCACCACGACAGCATTCAAATGTGCACCATGAGCCAAGGTCTGTCCTGGACTGTAACTCTATAAGTCCGGCAGCAGTTTCACAGATATTGGCTGATTTGTGTTCTGTTCTGTTCCAAGAAGCAGTAAAAGAGGTTAAGAGCACTCTAGTCTTAAACGAGTAATCAAAGACGCTTACCGTGATGCAGGGGAGAATGTAACCAGGTGATGGTTAATGGTGGTTTGAATAATTTTAATGTTAATGTACATATCTGTGGAGAATGTAATGAGAGGTTTCTTTAAGAAACATCAGTTGACGTCATCATGTATACGTACAAACGTGTGAGTGTGAACGCGTGATGAGGAAGTCACAGAGTTATGCTACATGTGTGTTTGATTGCTGTTCGAGTGTAATTTGACATAATCCAGGGAGTTGGGTGTTTACGCATTGCGTGGATGTGCGAGTGTGGCTGAGCTGACGCACTGCATGTACAGATGAGGCCTGTTCGCATGAGAAAAAGGTGAATAAAGACTGAGAGTCAATGTTCAGAAATGCTTAATTATTATATTTTTTTAACTATGCTGTATAACTGTGTTTTGAGGTGTGTTTGTTGTCAAACTTATTTATTTTATATGAAAAAGTTAATAATTGTATTTTATTGACAAAATATTTTAGTTTGTCTTGGATATTTTTTGGATTATATCAGATAACATTTTAAGCTGTCATTTGGTCATGTTACAATGTACCCCACCTATGGGGCATGTTGTCACATTTCACTTCCATTCTTTCGGGGTAAATCAAGAAAAAAGTATACACTGTATTAATGAAACAAAACCACATAATTGTACTTCACATGTGTGAAATTAATGTGGTAAAAAATAAATACTCTGAACCCCAGTGAATTTACACAAACTGAGAAAGTCAAAAAGTGTTAGGTTGTGCCCCGCTCTCCCCTACCAGTAGCCGCTTTTCCACTATCGGGCCAGTGCGAGCCAGGGCTAACAACGTGCCGGGTGGGGCCGATAGCCGAGGCCAAAATCAAGTTGCGTTTCCACTGTCAGGCCAGTAGCCCCACAGCGCTAACCTAAAACCCGCCCTTAACATGCCTCCATAGAACGACGTCGCACAACCCCACCATTTCACCAGCTGATTGAAAACTAGCTAGATCCCAAAATGAGCATGACAGAATCGAACGTTTGGTCTTTACATAAAGTGGAAATGAAGCAGTCAGTCAAGTTTACATTATTTAGTAAACTGATTTCCACTTTAATAAAAATATATAACAAACATGATTAATGTAGACTAACCATTTTAAAGAAAAAAGGGTGTTTTGTTATAGCTTTTGGAGCAAGGGCAGAAGCGAACGTTTGGTCTTTACTTAAAGTGGGAATGAAGTCAAGTTTACATTATTTGTCCACGCAATACATGGTCCAGATCAGCCTCCTGACAGCAGATGGACTCTGACACGGTTCTTCTACATTGATAAAAAAATATAACAAACACGATTAATGTAGAAGAACCGTGCCAGAGTCCATCTGCTGTCAGGAGGCTGATCTGGACCATGTATTGCGTGGACAAATAATGTAAACTTGACTTCATTTCCACTTTAAGATTCCAGCATCGATATTTGACCAATGATTTACAATATTTTTTTTTACAGTGACAGTAATTTATTAATTTGTGTCAGGAGTGCACAATCATGCTAAAATAAACTGGCATTTACCATTTCACATAAAAAGAGAACACATACAGTGGGGAGAACAAGTATTTGATGCACTGCCGATTTTGCAGGTTTGCCCACTTACAAAGCATGTAGAAGTCTGTAATTTTTATCATAGGTACTCTTCAACTGTGAGAGACGGAATCTAAAACAAAAATCCAGAAAATCACATTGTATGATTTTTAAGTAATTAATTTGCATTTTATTGCATGACATAAGTATTTGATACATCAGAAAAGCAGAACTTAATATTTGGTACAGAAACCTTTGTTTGCAATTACAGAGATCATACGTTTCCTGTAGTTCTTGACCAGGTTTGCACACACTGCAGCAGGGATTTTGGCCCACTCCTCCATACAGACCTTCTCCAGATCCTTCAGGTTTTGGGGCTGTCGCTGGGCAATACGGACTTTCAGCTCCCTCCAAAGATTTTCTACTGGGTTCAGGTTTGGAGACTGGCTAGGCCACTCCAGGACCTTGAGATGCTTCTTACGGAGGTCCCAGGCTTGATTATGTTGTTACTGTTTGTTGTTTTGTTGCTTGATGTTTTATTTATGCTGTTCCCACAATTTTACATTGTAATTTCATTTTGTGTCGGTTATAACATTTTTAGCATGCCAGTCAGCATGGATTCTTATGTTTCAGAAACCTGCTTACCACATCCAAACTGCTGTTCGAAATGCTGTCATGATTTTTTTTTTTTTTTTTGTAACACTTTACAATATGGATGCACTAATATACATGAATTCATGTTTAACTAATAGATAGATAATCTTGAGGGGATTAGGGATTAATTCCCTATCAACATCTAAACAAAAAAATACTGTTGTACACAATCTACTGATACTGCCCTCTTACTGATAGTTCATACTTTTATTTTTAGCAAGTAAAAAGTCTTTTTGCTGTAAAATCTTTAAATCTTTTTATAAAGTAAACATAAGAATAAATGTTATATTGTCTGTAATATTTCAAGATGAAGACTGAAACAGTCATGTTGAGTGATCATGTTGAATGACGCCTGTGGAGCTAACGAGAGAGCGGATGGATGCCAGCAAATGGTTTAGGTTAAGCAAAAGAATTTTAATATCCATTGTAATGCGTCTGATCATTTTGTTGACTTTATATGATTCAAATAGGTGTGTTGGACTTGAAGCGGAGCTGCGCAGACCGATTGGTGTATCTAGCACTCACTTAGTGCTAGATTTATTTTATTATTTAGCACTCACTTAGTTGGGCTTAGAGAGGTCTGTCTGTAAAATGAAGCTGAGGCTGTGTAAATCTAGAAATGAAATTACATTAGGACTAGAATCCATCCTATTGTGGATGACTCCCAATAAGAATACAGAGTGGATCAATTATATTTACAATCAACAAAGATTGATTAATTACACAAATAAGGCTTTAACTTATGAACACGAGTAGCTGGACGAAACTAGTAAAATGACTATGCAAAATAGAATTGCTTTAGACTTCTAATTGGCAGAAAGAGGACAATGTTTGAAGATACATGTTGTAGTTTTATTCCAAATCACACCTCTCCTGGTGGGGAGTTCACAAAGGTACTGACCAAAATGAAGGGTTTGCAGAACGAAGTGGCATCCAACACAAGCCCTAAGGGACCTCCTGGAGTATTTTGGGCTGGTTTGCCCCATGGATAACTTTGGGCTGCATACTGTCAGGTTTATGTTCTGTTTTGGTTTAGTTTTATGTGTTCCCAGTTCTTGTGTTTATTTCCTGTCTTCCTTAGTTTACCTAGTTTCCTAGTGTGTGTCTGTTAGTTACCATAGCAACCTATTATGTCCACCTGCCCCTTGTTAATTCACTTATTTCTGTGTATATACACTGCCTTTTTTAATTCAGTTCCTTGTCTGTTCTTATGTCTATTAGTATGTCTGTTTTAAGTGGTTCTTTAAGTGGTTGAAATTATAAAAATGTGCAATACCACATATTTATTTGACAATAACATACATACATACACTATATTGCCAAAAGTATTGGGACACCCCATCCAAATCATTGAATTCAGGTGTTCCGATCACGTCCATGGCCACAGGTGTATAAAATCAAGCACCTAGGCATGCAGAAGCTTCTACAAACATTTGTGAAAGAATGGGTCGCTCTCAGGAGCTCAGGGAATTCAAGTGTGGTACCGTGATAGGTTGCCACCTGTGCAATAAGTTCATTCGTGAAATTTTCTTCACTACTAAATATTCCACGGCCAACTGTTAGTGGTATTATAACAAAGTGGAAGCAATTGGGAACAACAGCAACTCAGCCATTAAGTGGTAGGCCAAGTAAACTCACAGAGCAGGGTCAGCGCATGCTGGTATGCTTAATACTTCAGCATACCAAGACATTTTGGACAATTTCATGCTCCCAACTTTGTGGGAACAGTTTGGGGATGGCCCCTTCCTGTTCCAACATGACTGCACACCAGTGCACAAAGCAAGGTCCATAAAGACATGGATGAGCGAGTTTGGTGTGGAGGAACTTGACTGGCCTGCACAGAGTCCTGACCTCAACCCGATAGAACACCTTTGGGATGAATTAGAGCGGAGACTGCGAGCCAGGCCTTCTCGTCCAACATCAGTGCCTGACCTCACAAATGCGCTTCTAGAAGAATGGACAAAAATTCCCATTAACACACTCCTAAACCTTATGGAAAGCCTTCCCAGGAGAGTTGAAGCTGTTATAGTTGCTAAGGGTGGGCCAACTCCATATTAAACCCTACAGATTAAGAATGGGATGTCATTAAAGTTCATGTGCATGTAAAGGCAGGCGTCCCAAAACTTTTGCCAATATAGTGTATGTGTATCTTATTCATATATCTGTATTCTTTATTTTTTTTATTTTACTATCTGTGTACTGTTGCTGTCTCTGTGTACTGGAAGCTTCTTCTGTCACCAAAACAAATTCCTTGTGTGTGCAAACAAGCTCTTTCTGATTCAGTTCCTGAGTGTTTGTTAATTTGTGTTATTGTTAATTAAAGTTTTACTGCTGCAACTAGATCCTGCTCAAACTCATCCTTGGTGCAACCACTGCTCCGACATGAACCACTGTCTGGGGTAGAGGGTGCAATGCATGGATATGAGGATATGTGAATACAAACTGTAGACATGCACATCACATCTGGCAATATCAGTATTAAGATAAAAAGAGTAAAGTTAAGCTGTTTGTTGCCTGATTCCTAATAAAGTAGGCTGTTTGTAATGGAAACCCCTCAAATCATGTAATGAGCTCATACTCTAGCTGTTTTTTTTCATTAGTTACTGCTAATCTCACTTCACCTCTCTCAAGTCAGTTACAAACCCTGATCATGAATTACAGCTCATCCAAAAACGCAAAAACGGCAAACTCTCAAGAAACTTAGTGCACAAACTGTACAGCAAATCCTCGAAAGGTTTTCATGTAGCCATTCTATATTAAAAAGCATTCATATAAGTGGCTTTGAATTGGTCAAACTTTAAACTGTTTAACTTCAAGTTATACCCCAGAATTACAACAACATCATTTATTTTGAATAAGGCAAAAAAAGAAAGAAAACACACCACACACTACATATAATTGTCATACATTCACGTTGATGAGAAGGATGTCTGCTTAAAACTCAAAAAAAAAAAAAAAAAAAAAAAGACCTAGAGGACAAAGTATGTGTAAATAACCCCTAAAACTACTATCTTTATCAGTTAGTATAACAAAGAAACCGGCAAGGATTCAGAATAAGCACATGCTGAACATATTTTGAAGCATATTTCCAGCAGGTGGTGCACTTGCTCCTTTTTTGAGATATGTTGGAATTACAGAGGCTAAAACTAAGTTCACATCCGCATTGGTTTGGAGGTCTGAAGAAGCTGGGTGTCGTCAGGGTACCGGACTTCCCATGAGTCTCTCCTGACGCAGAGAAACCAGTCTGTTCAACCACAACCTCTCTGCCTCCTCTTTATCCATGAATAGCTGCAAGAGAGTGAGAGAGCCAGTTCAGTTCCATTCATTTAGACTATTCAATTGCAATGAACTTTCAAAGAACTTCACAGCCAAAACGCTATCGTGCCAAATTCTGAATCATCCACTTAAAGGTCAGAGAATAAAAACCTTTTTTTTCCTCAGACCTTTTCCTCAGAATTGAAGAAAGAAAAATTATTTTTAATATATTGTAGAATATTCTTTCACAGCTGTGCAATGGACGATTGTGATGAAAAACATGTCTGTTGTTTTTAGTGAAACACACGGGAAAAAAACAAACCAAAAACTGCTGCTGTGATCACAGGGATTGTTTCAAGACGGGTGTCTTCATTAGGCAGAACAGCAGAAAATATAAATATGTGTCAATGCTGTTATGATTAGTTGGGAGAATAGATGTACTGTAAATGAAGCGATGATCCCTTTGTTTATGAACTGAAAACCATTATACATTGGATTAGAAATGCATAATAAATTGGGTATTATTATAGCAAACATTGCGATCCCCATCTGTGAAGTAAAGCGAATGACCCGGAGCGCTCATTTTATTGCGATCGGATCATCTACTACTGTCTGCATGTATGTTTACTCCCCTCAGAAGCCAGAAAAAATGCCTGGATTTGGCCAAGGTCTACTGATGTTATAGATCTGAAATGCAAGTAACCCTTTTGAAACAAATCTTTCCTATTGGTTTCTAATGGATTCCAAGTCTGCTCTCTAATTGTCTCGGTTGGCTTAATATAGGACAATCACAGCTGCGATTAGATTTGGAGAAAGTGTAAATGGTATTGCATCATAAACACATCAGACAGGGTAATACACGCGGTTGATTCGGATGTCAGCATAAAGGGAGAATTTGAGTGATTCCCACATTAGTTGTGCTTATGAGTTCCTTAAGTTTGGAAGTTCCGGATTCTTCTCCAACACTCATCACTCATTTCCTTCATCCAAAAAACACGAGAGGCATGAAATCAAATCTGCGCTTCGGAAAGACTGATCACTTCCATCCCGCTGCACGCGGATGTGCGTGCGCATTATAAGTGTGTCATTTACATCGGGTTAGGGTCCGCCCGTAGCGTTCATTGCGGGGTCTCTGTCTGACGGGGACACACGTGCACGTGTAGCGTTAATAGACTGAGGGTGTATGTCGCCTGGTTCCCTGTGCGTTATCTTTTTGTAGGCGATTCTGCGACACGACAACGAGCCTCCTCTGACTCTTCACGCACCCAGCGAAGCGCGGCTAACGAGTTTGAAATTACAGTAGATACAGTAAGTGGTGGTGGCTAAATGATTGAATCATTACTGGTGATCAGGGCTCTCTCGCCTTGGGCATATTGCTGCAATAGATCAGCCTGTCGAGCTCATCTGCATCAGTCACACATAACCCAGTTTGCCGAGTGAGAGAGACGGAGCGCACTTTCATAGGAAATTCTGTCTGCAAATATTACTGAGGGTGCATAAGAAGGGCCCTGTGTGGGTTGTCAAGAAGTGGAGCTTCTGAAATAGGCAATTTCTACAAGGGTGGGGGGAAAATAAGTCTTGGGTGAAGAGAATTATTGATTGGAGGCCTTTTGGGAAGCTTATTGTAACTTTGGATGTAAGGCCTACGACACAAGTGTCTTATTTGATGTCATTTGTGCATTCACATTTTAAAAAAGTACTATTTTTAATATGGTCAAGTAGGTACACACAAAAAACACTCTTACGTTGGGGTGAGCCAGGGTGTCGCTCTCATTGTATGTGATGGAGGTGGGCAGAACGGTGACTTCCTCTTTCGTGGTCTCTGCCTCTTTCTTGATCTCTGAAGCTTCAGTCACCTATGAAAAAACAGTTATATCTTTTACAACAACCCTGAGCACTCGTTTCCATCATTCCAAACATTCAAATAAACCCCCACTTTGTAAGTTGCTTAATTAAAGGTAGAGTAGGCAATTTTGTTTTTATAAACACTTTTTATCATTCTGGTTGAAACTCTTCACATCCTGATAGCAATCAATAATAGAAGTGGTCTAAGCATAAAAATATGTACATATATCTTCTGTGGAAGTCTCAGGACCAAAAAATGTTCGTCCAATCATTGCATTCTGTCCGATACGATGTCCTACCTGCCTGTCAACTGGTATTTCCATACTCGTGCAGACATCACACGTCATCAGTGCGTTCTGTAAGGCTATGCAGACTTGTAGACAGACAGTCAGCCGCCTTTTACAGTTCCTCCTGAACCAAAACAACGAGCTTATGCTGCGTTCAAGCCATGTCGTAACCGTAATGACCCGTGACGTTCTACCCGGAGCAGTTCACGTCCTCAGACTCTGATTTATGCGCTTCTATGTCAACACTATCAACGCAGAAATGAATCTGCAGCAGTCGGGTGGTCTAAGTTAGAGCACTTTACGTTCATTATTATTGTAATGTTATGTGCTTTTGAGACATGAGGTAATTTAACGGCGTCTCTCATCTCGTGATGCTTTGCAGACTCTGCTGTGACCGTTCATGTGTTTTGAAGGAGGCGTGGCTTTGGAGACGTTCTGAAGGGAGGCTGGGATCTCATGCTTTCAAAGCTAGCTTGCTATTGCTAGCTTCTCCAGAATTGCCTACCTACCTTTAAAAATGCTATCATATCTTATTTTTATGAAGTACAATCTTTACTGATGCCAAAAATAGCCATAATTTAGACCCCTTAAAACAGTGCTCTTCAACTGCAGTCCTGGAGGGCCGGTGGCCTGCAGACTTTAGTTCCACCCCTAATTAAACACACCTGTCTGTAATTCTGAACACCATGATTAGCTTGTTTGGGGTGTTTGGTTAGGGTTAGGCCACATGCCCACCAAAGCGTTTTTAGCCAGCTGAAAACGCTAGGCGCTCTGCTGAAAACGCCTCGCTGTGGGTGCTTGAGAGCGTTTTGGCAGCGCAGCGTTTTTTTCCAGTTGAGACTCTTTGCTTGCTATGATACAGAATATCCCCAGAAGTGTTACTAGTATCTCATTTCACAGATAGTTTGTTTCTGTATTGATTCTATATAAAAATGTCGATACAATGTTTGCTCTGGCTCTTGTTTAAAATCATTTTGTTCTGTTATTATGCTTCTTGTCATCTGTTGACGTTGTACACGCAGAATATGGCGGTTGGTCGGTGTTATATTTGTCCCGCCCCTCCTCCACTGTGGCTACGTAAAAAGTGACAGTGATGAGCGCTGCGTTTTACTCAAAGTTGAACATTCTTCATCTCTCGGCGACCGGTAAAAAACACTGAGCGCTCAGCGCTTGAGTGTGAAATAGACACTCAGCGCCTCGTTATACTCATGGCGTTTCTATAAAAAACGTGGTGCTCCCATTGAAAACAATTGGATACGCCAGCCAGCCGCGTGAAAAAACGCTTTGGTGGACATGCGGCCTTAGAGCTAAAAATGAAAATTCTGATATTTTGAAGAATGTTGATAACCAAACCTAATTTCTCAAAATATCTTCTTTTTTGTTCCACAGAAGTAAGTAAGTCATACAGGTCTGGAATGACGTGAGGGCATAAATGATGACAGAATTTTCATCTTTGGGTGAACTATCAGTTTGATTTAAACAGGCTTTATGCTGCTGTTTTATCAATAACGATCAGGTTTTGATCACCCATTAGCCATCGCTGATGTGTAAATGTGGGTTGTCATGTTAAAGAATTCAAATACATTCATCTGTCTGACATCAGTAAGTAGCAGACTTTGAGTGGTTTTTGCACTGTTTTTGCAGATTTTAATGACGCTCATTTTGGACTGAGAAGGAAGTGAGTTCAATGAGCTATTTTATCTCAAGACATCAAGTCAAATTGGATTGACCCATTTAAACAGGAATTAGTTGGTGCTGCTGAAAGGTTGTAGGTTTGCACCCCATAATGAGTCATTCTTGAACCAGAGTAAAGTTGAGCAAACGCTTATCTGCGGGTTAGTCCAAGGGGATTGTCCTTGTAAAGACAGTGAGACGTTGAGTGCAATTCTATTCGTGAACAAATGATGGCAGTATAATCGTAACTCTTGGAGAAGGCATTTGCTGTGCCTTGTCCTTTATAACGTCTGTGTCCAGCACGGGCCAACCAGATTCCTGTCTCTAACGCCAAGGCCATGGTCCGTTAAGTCAGAGTTGGCTGCAAAGTATAGCTGCTTTATCTGAGCTCAGAGCATCCAATTACATCTAATGGAAATTACTGAACGAATCAAATGTGTGTTATTGTGTGGCTGTGTGGATTCGTGTTTGTCCAAAGAATGTCCTCCATTTTATTTAGATGGAGCTTTTATTGCTCCATCTACAGAGCTGTTTGTACATCATTCAGAAAAGAAAAAAAAAAACATAGGTAAAGTGATGTTAAGTGCTGGTCTAGCATCAGTTCAGCCATTCTCAGCAGAGCACTGAAGTCTGCACAGACAGACCTGAGATCAGCACGGGAGAGCCGCCCAGCCCTTCTGGGCTGTAATCTATCATATGGGCTCATTTCAACTGTCACCTTTTGTCTCAGACCACAGAGATCTGTGAGCATTTGTTAGTAATCTAATTTGAGCAGTGAATGCGAATGCTGGCGGGACCAGATTCAGTAAAGCTCTCTGAGGAGAGAGCGAACAAGGCCCGGTGTGGCCCACCAACGGGCGGATGCTTTTCAAGAGCCCGAGCTCAAGTGGACAGGTGCCACAGAGCAAACGGAATTTAATGGGAATCATTTCATCTGCAGACAAACGGAACATAATTCGGCGAAAGGAAATCAAATAAAAGAATATATAGACATGAGAAGGGAGGCAAAAAGAATAGAGAGGGAGAGAGCGAGAGATGTACCTTGGTGGCATCCCGAGATGATTTGAAAGCCTGAGGAACAAAGGAGTCACTCTCAATGGCCTCGATATCCTTTATCCTCCTCACCTGCTCCGCGAGAGATAATTCCTCTAGAAGAACAAAAAACAGAGCGGTGAGTGGACAGACGAGAGGTCAGCTGGGCAGGTCAGTTGGTCACAAACCACAGAAACGGATAACACATCATGCTGATGGATTCATCTCAATCTACTGGATACTGTTGAGCCGGTAGTGCACATGCTTATGTTCATGACACATAAAAACAATGGTGCTCATGGGAATGCAGGTTGTGTCCTGATCACATTCCCCTCTCTCTCGCCCAGGTTCAATATGTCAGTATACTACCAGACTCCATAGTATGTCTAAACAAGCAAGATCACACACAATGGGGAAAAAAGAAAATATTAAAGAAAAGCAGATAGTGAGAGAAAGAAACAGAGAGGAAAGCTTGTCAAAAAATAAATAAATGATGTTGGTTTGACAAAGCCTATTTTGTGTTAGGTTGCCTCAACTCAAATCCCAAAAACATACAGAACACTGAACATTAACACATCTCTGCCTATATTAATCTTTTGCAAAAACAAAACTTAATTTCAACATTTATTAATAGAAATCTAGGAACTAGAAATCTGCTGCAACTCATTCAGTTTAATCAGATTTTGTTCAACTTTTTCCTATAAAGTACGATGACTGAAATGAATTTAATTTAATTTAATTTCGGAGTAAAACCAAGATGGACGGATAAACCGAAATGATCACAGATTACAGTTAGAAAACATACTGAACAGAAGTCAGAACAGACTGTGGATGTAGCTTGAAAGCTCTGGGAGGTGATAGTCAGAAATGTTGGTCTCAGAAGATGATGTAGATGTGTTGATCTATAATAAAGAACTTGATTGCTCATGACATGAAGCCACTGATTTCACCGAGTAAAGATTACCCAACCAAACACAGCTTTTAGGTCCGAAGACTCCCTGTACAGCCAGTCAGGTTATTTATTTAGAGTTGAGAATATCTCCTGCTTATTGAAAGTGAAAGCGGGTGATGTTCATATTCATTACAGTATTGACGCCAACATCAGAGCGGCTGACGGACGAGGCATATATGTAGGATACTGCAAATGTCAAAGTGTTCATTCTGAATACAGATTTATGCTTTGTAAGCTGTGCACACAGAACCTTATTCACCTTGTACAATGATTCATTGTCTTCATAAAAATCAATAACATCACAATGTAATTAAATAACCGCAGTATCTTAATGCACAGGGTTCAACGGTTTTTAACATTAAATGACCTAAAATTGCCTAATCCAATAATATGTTGAACATAAACATATTATTTCTAAGTGAACTGACTAGTAAAAAAGCCAAAAAGTTGCGCTGTCCAGTCTGTAGCTCTTTAATCATACAGAAGTAACTGCCTATATTGTGTCTAAAACTCAAGCTACTCTATATTAACTTCTTGTTTATTGACCTGTTGTATTAAAAGCAATATCGAACTCGAATTCATGCTGTCAGTCTGAATATAAACTGTGATTTCTGATAGTCAGAACATCAGTGCTCTTGTTTGTGTGATATTGCTAAATTAAGTCATTCTAAAACATAAAACACAATGTATTACTGACACTCAAATTCACCAACAATTTAATCTTTCTCCACACATATGCATGAAAATGCTCATAAACAAACACTATTAGGCAGAAAGAATGCTCTGGCGCGCAAACACACACACACACACACACACACAGAGAGAGAGAGAGAAAGATCCCTGTGCTAATGAGAGGAATTAATTTAATCCATTAACTGCCAGGGAGCAACTGTCACAACACATCTTCTCGCTCTGCTCGTTTAATGAATAAATGAATATTTGCTCTGGTTTTCTCTCTGTTAGCAGAATCACTCGTTCGCTCACACACACACACACACACGCGTGCGCACACTCAGCTTTTAGTGTTTGTCTTATCATACGGCTTATGAACATAACTTAAACACTGTAGCACTGTCATTCTTTCTTGGCAAACAGTTGGAAAATGTCTACAGAGAATGAATATCTAGCTTCATTCAAGTAACATACTTATAGACATAATGATTTGTCACTGAAAGAGCGTGCACACACACACACACAAACTTGCAGTAAAATGAGCCCAAACTATTTACTGGTGGGTTTTTTCAGGCATGTATGTGTGTGTGATCACATAGATCACATAGATACATAGTGAACACACACTTTGCAGTCTCCAAAAAAAACAAACAAAAAAAACAACATAAAAACATACTTGAGCATGAGGCAAAACAGAGGCACAATATCCTCGAGAAGTCTACAGCCTGTCCTGAAGATGACAGCAGTCCACTGGCTCTCAATCACACACTTATTACTCCTGTGTGTGTGTGTACTGAACATCTTAATGACTGATACATAGACACAAACACACACAAGCCCACCCAGATATATCAGTGACAACCTATCCCTGGCCCGGAATTCCATTAATGCCTCATACTTTTTGACAAACACATTATTGGTAGATAAAATGACTTCCATATGCTGTTTGTCAGATGTCAGTGAGGAAAGATATGTATTTCATAGGAAAATCAAAAATAATGGACTTTGAGAGAGGGGCCCGTACTGAGCAGATAGCAGAAAATCGATAGCACTGTCGGAGAGACATCTCTGCCAGACACGATCAGCACAAGGCCAGGTCAAAGTTGACATTTAATATTGACACATTATCCACTAAATTAATTTAGAGTCCATTGTCGCTGCATTACACAAGCCTTATAGCAGTCCTAACCACAGAAAGAGAGCGATGACATTTTATTTTGAAGTATGCTTTTTCTTTCATCCTTGTTGCCCTAAAGGCCTAAATGGATTCAGTTGATGATTGGTTGGTTGGTTGGTTGTTTTTTTTTAACCTGAATGAATGTAGATTTGAATGTT